>VZSR01001459.1:7399686-7552186 GCA_013398615.1 Brachypodius melanocephalos
GGGAAGGGAAGGGAAGGGAAGGGAAGGGAAGGGGGAGTGTTTGGGCCGATGGCAGTGCAGCAATGAGACATGTAAATGCCAGCAATGCTTTTTAGCATTTCTCAAGCAAGAGAATGGGCCAGCAGATACATCGTGGAGCCTCGCCAAGCATGTAGGGGGACATGTTGTTAACTTGCTGGTGGCTGCTGTAGCCAAGAAACCGAGTAGCCATGTAGGAACTGTGGCGGGCGGGAGAGAGAGGGAGAGAGAAGAGCACATGTAGAAATAAGGCTTCTCACTCAACAAATTCTGCTGTTTGCATGCAGAGAAAGGGGTATTTTTGCAAGCAGGGACTTAGGAACAAGATGAAATCTTCCCACTTTTATCAGCAAGGCAGTTAGTGACAAGCACATGGTGAAAGGCTCAAATTTTGGTGCAAATTACCATGAAAATAACTGAACACACAGAAAATTCAGAATTGCAAATGTCGGGAAGCCATGGCTTTGTGGACTGACGAGATGGAAAAGACATTCATTCTAAGGGCTTTGAGGTGTAATTTAGTCTTCTGGGCACTACCCTCCCTTCGTGGGTTTGTGGCAGGTTGAGACATCCCCACTAAGAGAGACAACAGGTATTTTATGTACATAGAAAACACAATTACCCCAGGCACTTGGAACATCTAACCAAGTATGGAAGCACTGCCCAGGGCTGGGACGAGCTGTCCAGTGAATATTTTCCTGGAGATCAGCCCTCTCTGTACTTAACCGCTTATCTGAAACGATGGAGAATTTATTTTTCTTTTCCAATCCCATTTTAAAAGATGCAGGGAGCTGGAAGTGAGTGCTTTGTTCCATCCTAAGGTAGCCATGGTTTGGTGGTAGGTGAAGTAATGACTAAATACAGTCACTAAAGTGCCTTTGGATAGTTCTGGAGAACAACTGCTGTATAAATTTAAGGTATTATTATTATTATTAAGGTGTTATTATCCCAAGTTTGCTGCAAGTTAGAACAAGACTGCAAGAATTAGCTTGGAGCAGCTAATACTGGCACAGTTGCAGAGTTTAAAGTTCTCTTTCTGTCAATATTGTGTCAATTTTATCTGGTGCTTTTGATTAAACAAACTAACCTGGAACAATTTTGGTAACTGATTTTCTAAATAGAAAAGGCATTAATAAGTGAACATCAAGTTGCACCCCCCTGGCATCCAGAGAAAGGAAAATCCTTTATGAACAAATCAGATGTGGTCACACTGAGTCCTAAACACTACTCAGCTACCATCATGCTGATTTAATCAATCCACACGAGGTAAAAGAGGTAGAAAGTGGAGAATAATACCTCTGATGATGAGATATTTTAATGAAATGCATTGGGATAATTTAGTGGGGAATGAAAGTCCTATGGATAAAAGTGAGTCAGAAAGCATGAAAAACACTGAACAGATCAGAACATGTACAATATCAAACAGAGGTTGAACATCCCAAATCTGTGCTTCACAGGTCAGGGGATGAATTGGAGGTGGTTTGGCTGTGAGCCCGTGGGGTCAAAGAGGAGCTGGTGCAGGAATTAAATGGTGGCTGTAGTCTGAGTTTTAATGGAAACAGGTTCTCTGGGATTCTGCACTTGCTGTATCTTGCTGGTTCATTTGAAATCATGCAGGGAGAGCCCCTGGAGTAGGAAGATGTGAGGAGCTGGTGTCCTGTAAGTGTGAGCCCAGAGACTCCAGCTACTGGTTGTGAAACAGGGTCCTCAGGGTCTTCACAAGAACCACTGTGGACTGAGCTAAAATAAATGGGCCCAAAGCAAGATTGCCTGGGCTCTGTGGTCCTGCAGTGCCCTCCCTGCATGCTCATCTTCTTTCATGCATGATCTTACCAGTGTGAGGGATGCAGAGGGATGTTGATGCTCAGGGTGCACGTGCTCTAATGCTTGGACCATGACCTGAAGGTAGAGCAGCTCACTTCAATCTGTTCCTCAACATTTTTGTCCATAAGACTGTTTTGAGTCTGGTGTTTGGGACATAAAAGTCCAGCCAAGATGCACGGTCAGGTAATAAGATTTCAAGTAGAATTTGGGTAAAATCCCCATGTGAGTCTGAGCACTTTGGGTGCTGGAAGGCACAAGAGATGCTCCTTATGTAATGTTGGCTGTGTGTGAGCAAAACGCTGTGATTGTCCCATCCTTCCTGCACCATCAGAGGTGCAGCTGACAGCTGTAAACAGGAGCTTGCAAAAAGACAAAACCAAACAAACGAAAGACAAAATGACATTTTAGAGAATGATTAAAGCACATGAATCTCTATGTCTATTATTTATGTGGACCTAATAAATTACAAAGCAGGAAAACCATCCTTGAATGGATGTTGCTTCCCATACCTTGATTATCCATCTGGAGATTGGGTCCATAGTTTTTCTGAAGCAGATTTATTTTTTTTTCCTCAGAATGCATAGAAGGAGCAGATCTTTTGAGTAGGAAGGTGCCATTTTTACACAGTCACTGTTCAGACCATAGCCACACTTGAAGCCAAAAATAGAAAATATATTTTAGAACTTGTTAAATTAAAGAAAAAAAAATTGAAAAAAAGAAAGAGGAAAGAAAAGCCTCCAGCAGAACTTTGCATTCTCTGACTTTTCAGACTTTCAGGTCTGCTCTCCTGATTACACATTTTCTAGCTGATGACATGCCATCAGCTAAAGATGGATTTTAAACACAAGTCATGTCAAAAGTTTCATTTAACCTCTTCAATATAACAAGCTGCTGATGGTTTACATTTATGACAGTAGAGGTAAATTAATCTCTGATGGATGTTTGGAAGGGGGAGAGAAGATTTGCAAAGACTGAGGAAGAAGTAAGATGGTAACTGGTAAAGGGAGTGGACATCTTCTGGAATGTAGAGAGCAGTGGGTGGGATGTGGGCGTGGTGATATTTCTAGATCTGCATCTATAAGTATAGATGCATCACACTTGCTATGTGTATGTATGTGTGGTTTTTAAACAAAAATAGTTTTCCATTATACTGTGCAAATCTGACATTTGATGAGGTAGAATATTTCCAGATGGGTTGGATTTTGGAGAATAGGGAGTAGGTTATGATTTGTCTAATGAAATGTTAATTTTTTGGCAGTCAGAGGGGTTTAGGGTAAATCAGTTAAAACCCAAAGATGATTAAAAAGGGATTTGTGAAAGTTTGGAGTAGTAATTAGTATTAATTGAGGCCATAATTATTTTATATGGTGAAGGTAGCATGCACGTGTAGTTGGACAACAAAAAGAACGCCGGGCTCGTCTTCCTGATTTCTGGGGTTGTGAAAGTTTGGGAGGGAGTTCTTGTTAGTAAGTAATCCCAAGAGACATAACACGGTGAAACCTTGACACAAGGAAATTCAGCCAGGAGACAGTTGATTTCTCAGCTGGGAGATACTTCAGGAAGAGATGGCATCTTGCCGTCTCCACCAGGACTTGGTAATAATTCTCACTATTCATGAACAGATGTCTTTGGTTGGATTCCCTAGGTGCATTTGAATTCATTAAAGGATCTAGGGAATCAAGATATTAATTCTAAATTATTACATATTATAGATTTTATTTTCTGGAAGAATGGGAACACGGCAAAGAAAAAAAGAGGTTGTAGCAGAAGTTGTAAATGATGTCAAGGTAGCATAATCACAGAATACTATTATGCCACTCTAGGCTATATTGTGCCCTTTTTTGTTGTTTTAGCAGTGGCCATCTAAAATAGAGTGACTTTAAAATTTTGCATGCTATGAGACCACAGTGGGGGTGTTCATAAGTGATATTTGTCCTGTTATTCGACTGGAATAAAGTATTAGAACCCTTTTGAAATCAGTGAGGATGCCAATTTGCAGCAGATGAGGATGTGACCAACGAACCTAAAGATTCTGTAATTCCAAGCTCAGCTATTTTGTATCTAACAAGTAAGGCCTGAATTAAAGGGCCATTAGGTCTGTGTCATGTAGTTATTCTGACTGATCAGTACTTTTTTTACTGGGACACTGGAGGACTGATAAAATCTCCCTTCTAATGGAAATTATATATGTTAAGAGCAGCCTGCAAACTTTCTTTTCCCAGGCCAGCTACTTTAGAAAACTTTAGAGGTTACATTTTGAAACTGAACATCCAAAAGGTTTTCAAATTTTCATGACTAAAACTATATTCCATTACTTAGTTGCATTAACAGATGTGATTTTTTTGTCAATGGGAACTTGGCAGAAGGACAAATTTCATCAGTTAATATTTGTAAACTACTTTGAGATCCACTGATGGAAGGAAACCTGGACTGAGAATAAGAAATGCCAACTACTGAAGTTTGTTTGCTAAATTTCCCATCTTTGAATCTATATTTGTAGGATTTCTTAACATCTCTTTAATTATCACCTTCCAATTTTATTCCCCTTTATTTCTTCCCCATTTCCTGTGTACAGATTGTTCTTTAGTAATTTTTCTCTTCTTCCAAAGTTTTTTAAATACACAGAAGGATCAGGTCACTTCAATTGGCCTCACAGGTGTGCTCAATTGGAGTTTGCTCCCTCCTCTACCTCTCTAAATGCAATTTAACCCATAATAGCAAACACCCAGGACATGTATCCTGTTTGATATTAAAATATTGATATGAAAATACCGAGCAGCGTCCTATTTCAGAGTTCACCTCAAAGGAACTTTTTTTCCCAACTTAGTTTATAATTTCTCTGCTTTGATTTTATTTTTCTTATTCTTCTCTCTCCATTTTTCACAATGGATTTATGTGAAGGGAATCCTGGGCAAATGGCACTGCCAGTGAGAGTCTGAGAATGATGCAGACGTGGAGCTGTCTTGGCCTGCCTATCTGCCCTGGTGATGGCTGCTCAAGTTGCAGCAGATCTTGCAAAAAGACCCTTTGATCATCCTCTTTTGATGAATTCATCAGCATGGTCATGACTACCTCCATCAGGAAAACCTTCAAGGGTGCATTTCTTCTACTTGCACTTGAAAAGTTTCTAACTGGACACTTTTTCTTACTAAGTATTAGTAATATTAGTAACATTTGATACTAAAAGTCTTAAATAAAAGTAGTTATTGAAGCACAAGATTTTTTAAATTTTTTTTGTGTGTGTTTTCTTTGCACAGGCTGCAGAAATATGGAATTTTTAAACATGTTGCCTGGACAAGCATTTCTTC
The DNA here is from genome assembly GCA_013398615.1 of Brachypodius melanocephalos. NCBI lineage: Eukaryota > Metazoa > Chordata > Aves > Passeriformes > Pycnonotidae > Brachypodius > Brachypodius melanocephalos. Next base: position 7,404,837 of record VZSR01001459.1, read on the forward strand.
TAAAGCTGATGTACATTTTATTTTCTTCCCAGCACTAGTGCAACACAGGTTTCAAGCCAGTCCTGGTAATGTTTTTCAGTGGTATTCATCAGTGATATCTGTAGTGAGTTTTCTGGTGTGTAATTGTAATTCAGAAGTTGTCTGTAGCCCTGTGATATGTGCATAATTGTCCCTGTCCACTGCAACCACCAGCACCTCTTGTCAGCAGGATTGATGGTAACGTTTTCGTTCCTTTTTTGATAATTAATTGCTGCTCCTTCCAACAACAGGGGACTCAAGCAGAGCTTTTGTTGTTCTAAATTTGAAATCTTAAGTCTGTGGAGATGTTTCTAGGAGGTATTTTCTCCGGTTCAACATACACTGTAACCACAGGTGTTGTATCATCAAAGAAAGAACCCATATGCTAATATAGAAATAACAGGCCTGTTTATTGTTGCAGTGCATCACCATCAAAGCAAACAACAACAACCACCTGTCTTTAGCTATATAATTAAACTGATGGGTCTTTATTCTGTACTAAATGATATGGTAATATATGGAGAATAAGAAAAATCGTCCTTTTAAACTTTTGAGATGTTTGCAGCACTGTTGAAAACTGGTTTTTAAAACAGTTTGGGGGTCTTTTTTAACAAATCTGTTTCTAAAAAAATGTTTTTCCTGGTGTAGTTGTGCTTTGCTTAGCACTTTTTTCCATGCTGGAAATTAATCTTTCCCTAGCTTTGGATGGCCACCTGTTCTGGTATCTTTTTCTATGAGGTCTGCAGTGATTCATCTTTGTTCGTTTTTATCACCTTATCATTTTATCCCTCTCAAGGGCTCATTTTGTGCTTCTTGCTGCAATCAAAGGCAAGCTGAGCCCCAAAGATGGTCCACATCCTGGCTGGATATCTGGCACATGCTTTTCTTCCTCTCTGTCACACCGCAGAGATGCTACAGGGGTGGTTCCATTCTGCACACAACAAAAACCTGTTTATTCTTTTATAACCAGAACAACACTGATGTTCCCCCCTGCAGAGTGCCAGCAAACACCTCAGGACCTGAATGTTGAGTGCTCAATGCAGGAATCAGTCAGGAGTGTGTATAAAAGTTTCCTTTGTATACAAGTTGGACCATTTGCACATTATACCAGCTCTGGAATGGCTTGGTCAGACCTTCACAGCCAAATCTTCTGCTAGCTGACCATGTTTCCTACCAAAACCAAGCTCTAAGAGAACATGCCTACTCCTACAGTTACTTTAATTGGAGAACAAATTATAATGTTGTTTTCACAGATCACTCTTCCTCCAGAAACTCTTTTGACACAGAAACTTGCATAACTAGTGCTCTTAGATGAGTAATCCAAGTCGTGTTTTCTTTTAAAAGGCCAATCCTGAGTCCCTTTTGCTAACCACTAGACCTGTTAGTGCAGACAGAAGGTTGTGCTGGCCTGCAGGGATGTGTCATATTAAACCTGTCATATAGGACATGGCTCACAAAGAATTTGGAGCGTTAGGAATTTAAGGTTTTTGACAAACTGGGAACTTTCGTTATGAATTATGTATTTCTGTTCAAGAATTAGTGTGCCCTGCTTTTTTAATGATGCCTTTTTGCTATATCCTTATTTAAATATTTCGGTGTGATTAAAGAGGAAAGGCATGGCAGGTCAGGTAGGGGGCTGTGCACCTTCCCCTGTTCTTGCAAGGATAGAGAAGGGGGACACCCTGCTTTCTGAAATGCCCTCTTTCAGAATTCAGCCTCATTCTTCTTGGCAGGTTATCACTTATGCACCTTCCCGTTGGTTGGGACTCTTAAGAAAAATGTGCCTGTCTAAAGAGTGTGCCCCTTGGGCAGAAATTCTGCCACAAGGCAGCGGGCTGGGATCTTCACCTTGGCAGTTGTGGGTTTATTATTCTGAGGGCAGTGCTTTGGTTTTGAGCAGATGCTCTTTACTTGAAGGTGGCAGAAAGGTTTTCTTCAACAGGCTACTGTGAATGAGTTAATGCCAGCCAAGAGTGCTGCTTTTGGGGGTGTTTTGTGGCCAAGGGTAAAGATTTGTTTATGAAGTTGGCAGTGTGAATTTGGTGTCTGTTTATATCATATTAGTTCAGTTGTTATAATTGAACAATAAAAGTGATTTTGTGTAAAGAAACCAATGTATGCTCAGTGCTTTTTGCACAGGCAGGAATGGTGCTCTGTAGAAGCCAGGCCAGTCACTGCTCTTGTTTAATGAGGATTGCAGTAAACCTGACAGTCTTTTCCACGTGAATGTCCAAGCCACAAATTAGCCTCACTAGCCTGTTTAGGATACTTTGATCATTTACACATCAAGTATAGACTGTTTTACCCTTTTATCTCAAATACCATCCTGCAAAATGTTTCATTTTGCAACACAGGTCCCCCTCCAGACAACGTTCTACACCTGTTTGCACTGGCAAATCTCTCCTCCACTTTTTTCTAGGACTCTGTTCTGTAGATTTATTTCTAATCATCCATAAATAGACTCATCTGTGTTAGGTCTGTATGTCTGAGTAAGGGAAGCCACATGACAGCACGCCTCACTTGTTGGAGCAACAGCAGATCTGGGGAGAAAACTTGGTTTCATGGGAGTGGATGGAAAATTCTCATTGAATTAAACACATCCAAAATCTCTGACAGCTTCTTCTCCAGACTTGGCTTCCTTGTGTGGGACGGGGTGAGCTGCACAGGCTTGGTTTATCCTTCAAAAATATGGCTAGTAATACTCAGCTCAGCAACAGCTCTGGAATCAGGGAGAATAGGAAGATGAAAAAAAAAAAATTTTTCTTTAAACAAAAGCAGCACAGTTTGGTTTGCATTTTCTGGATAGTGGGTTTGCCCACTTTATTTTGTCAAATATGCATGTTATAGATAGTTTAGGGATATGATATTATGACCAGATAATCATGGCCATTATGGACTTAGGCATGTGTTGAAGAGTTTACTGTATTTGTATTTACATTTCGTATAAAGCTGGGCTAAAAGATAGTTTTTCAACTACCAACTATAGATGATAAACTGTAGTTTATCAACTATAATTTAGCAATTTCAGCTTGTTTTTCTATTTTATGACTTCAGTGAATGAAGTATGTAGCTGACGTTTATTGAAGATAATTGAGAGGAAACACCAAAAAATTTTAAATTTTTCCAGTTGTATTAGTTGATGAAACTATTTCTTTTCCTGATGCTTTTATTTTTAGGAAGAATAATAATGAAAATGTTCCTATTATAAATGGGAATCTTGCAAAATTACCCCTTTATAGCTTTGAGAAAATCCCAATGACTTCATCAGAGCATGACTGATGATACAAAAACCTAAACCAGTGAGGACTAAAATCAGGGCTATGATACAATTAGAAAAGTATTATGAGTAAAAATATATGTGATGTTTAGGGGGTTTTTCCCCAGGAGAGCTACAATTTTGACTGGTTTTAGTAGTTTTAAGATGTTATTTAAAATAATTTTGCAGTTTGGGATATGATAGATAGGATTTGTGTGCTGCCTGCTTCCCCAGGCTGCAGGGCAGATATCAGTCCCATCTTCCTTCTCTCTCCACCTTAAGGCAAGATCACCTGTACTTGTCATATCTGATGGACACTTGTCTAATCTATTTTTTAAGACCTCCAGGGTCAGTCTCTCCATCCTCCCCAAGCAATCTATTCTAGTGCTTCCTTAGCCTCATTGTTCAGTAATTTTCCCTAATGTTTAACCTTAATCTTTCTTCCTTCAATTTAATCCTATTACTGCCTCTCCTCTGCCATGGGCATGGAAAATAGATTCCTCCCTTTTCTTTGTGGCAGCTTTTTATGTGTTTGACTCTGCTCTCCCATGCCCTGTCTGACTTGTTTTCTTAAAGCTAAGCCACCCCAGTCCTGATTTCCTCAGAGGTCCCTGTGGTCTGTACCCCTGCAATGAGCCCCCAGATTGCACATGGGTGGTTTTCTTCTTTCTCCAAACATATTTCTCAAGTTTTAGTGCTGCATTTCGTTAGCTGAGGGAGCCTTGATGCTACAGGGTCTTGAAGAGTGGGAGAGCATTAAAGTGAGTAGGATGCATAGTTAAAAAGCCCCACCTTTGTGAAAATCTGTGGATGGGTGTCCCCATCACTGGAGAGGTCACAGACCATTCACTCAGGTTCTTCCTTGCCTAGAGCAGAGAGGGGGGTGTGTTTTACATTTTTCTCCTTTGTAAAATAGGTTTTAGTCCCGGCGGTTCCTAGAGCAGCCCTAAAAGGGCAGCCAGAGATATTCTGCACCTTCCTGCTCCCATTGCTCCCCTCCCTCCAAGCACGTACCTGCCTCATGCCATGCTGAGGTGTTATTTTCTGCCCTCTCCTACAGCCTGGGCATATGGACTTGGAGCAGAAACTTACGGGTATATGCAAATGTTTTAATGATGCTATTTGCATATCTGGAAGTGATTTACAAAACGCTGCACATGGAGTTGCTTAAAACTTGGCACCAACAGTTCGTGGAGGATCATGGCACAACACAACAGAAACTGAATTTCAGCTGGTTTTTGCCAGCTCTCGCGCTGCACTTTTGGCGACGGCTGAAGCGAGTCTGTCAATGAAGGGAACGCCTGAGCCCTCATACGAGCTTCATCCTGCCCAAGGGCAAAACATCCCATCATGGACTGCCTTTCTCTGCTTTCTTGGCACTTCAGGATGAGCAGCCAACTGCAGTTGGTCCTGGCGGTGGGAAATGCTCTCCTGAAAACCCTCAGGAGCGCAGGAGGGTCCTGGGGGTCAGGCAGCCCAGGGAAGGATATTCTGTCACAGAACTACGGAATGGTTTGCGGTGGAAGGGACATTAAAGATCATCTTGTTCCTCCCCCTGACATGGCAGGGACACCTTGCACTGTCCCAGGCTTCTCCAAGCCCTGTCCAGCCTGGCTTTGGACACTTCCAGGGACGGGGCAGCCACAGCTTCTCTGGGTAACCTGTGGCAGTGAAGAATTTCTTCCTCACATTAATCTAAATTTCTCTTCGTTCACTTTAAACCCATTTTCCCTTGTCTTTTATGCTGAGATCTGCACTGCTTTTACAGATTTTGTTTATTTATTTGTTTTCTCCTCCTGGGATGTGTATTTCTAAGACTTGGAGATGCACTAAATTTAAATATTTGAGTTTGAATCTTTTTCCGAAACAAGTACCATTTTACATTGATCTATACAATTTTATTCTAGCTGTGCCCGTTTTTTCGAGCTCCTGCATTATGAACCAAATGCACCTTTCCCATTTCTATTTGTAAGAGCTGATAGTGTCAAAAATACATGCATTCCCCAGGGAAATGTTTTGTGTGGTGGGAAGATGGCACAAATGAGGAGAGGCACCTAAGCCCTGCGACATCATTTTCCTATAGGAAGCCAGTCTGCACTTTTTTGTATTCACCTTTACATTTGCCACTTCTATTTCCTTTCCTTTATTCTGGATTTTACGCTAGCAGTAATAAGAGTGAGGGCATTGGAACTTTTGGAGAGTGCCTAGAAAATATGTGCTCTAGACAAAAAAAAAATTCTGCTCTCAAGTCTCTGTATGCAAGTGCATCATGGGTGAAGCTCAATATAGTTTAGCAGACCTGAGTTCAAGCACACAAAAATTTTGGAGGTTTTTTTTTTGCAGACGAGAAGCTCCTTGCAGAAAGGGCTTCCATGAGTCCAGGTGAAGACTGGACACATTCTTGGAGTAGGAACTCACAGATTGCTGTTAAAAGAAGGAAATTGCACATGGCTAAAACCAGAGTTAAGTACTATTTAAGGGAAGAAGTTTTATTTAAGCTTGACCTGTCATTGTTTGCTGCTTAGGCATCTTGTTGTGTCTGGAGGTGGAGGCAGACCCAGAGCGAGAAGGAATTTTACCCAGTGCAGCCATTTCTGTAGTTGTTTGTCTTCTTTGCCGTCAGGCAGAAAATTTTGTGCCATCTTAGAGGAAAAGGAAGGAGAAATCCAGCATCATTCTGAACAGCATATTTAGGCTCTCTGAGGGTAAACAAACCCTGTCTGCCCATGATGAAAATATCCCTTTCCCAAATGCCCTTGGTTGTGTGAGTGAAGGGCGTAGCTGAGGGCCCCTGCATATTAAATCACAGGTTTCTCACCTACTTATGTCAAGAAACAAGTGGTTACAGCAGATGAGGGAAGTGCAAGGAAACAGCAAGGCAGGATATCTTGCAGTGCACCAGCCTCTGAGCCACTGCCAAGCGTTTTGTCAGCTTGGTAAGGAAAAAAATCCTAGAGGAATTTTAAAGAGAGAGAGCCCAGCTCAGGGCTGATTCCTCCAGCTGCTCAAGGCTGCTCTTCACAGAAATATTTACCTACTTCATCCTACTTACAGAGTTCAAAGTACTTCATGTAACTCTGTCTTATGGGATGGGGTGCTATGGTGGGATACCAAAGGCCAAATATTTTCTCCACAAGGAAATAAAAATGTCCTGTTGCAAAAGGCAAAATCATTCCCTAGATTGCCTCTGCTGCAGACAATGCACAGCTCCCATACCACTCACAGCATATTTTGTTGCCATTCTGCTAACATTGCATGTACTTTATATTTTCTCTGCAACTGTATAAATAGCATATAGGAAGAGGGAGACTATTTAGGGAAAATACTAATTAAAATGAACAATAGAAAATAGGAGACCTTATGTTTCTAAAATTAGAGGCTGGTTATTCAGTAATAAATAGCCCTGTCATTATTAGTTTGTAGTCCCTCCTTTCTCTTGCCTGACACACACAATATCGCTGTTATCCATGGTTTGCCTGTCTAAACATGGTTTCTTTCCAAAGCTCTACATTGTTTGCTAGCCCTTGTTAAAAAAAGCTCCCCAGTTCTGGGCTTATCTGGCAAAAGAAAATAAGGAGAAATCTTCTTTCTAAACAAAATAAATTTGACAAAGGAATAAAAAGAATATTAACAAAGGTACTTTCATGTGCTTCCTGCTCTTGGTCTCTGGTAATTTCAGAATCCTAGGAGCATGGGCCATGGTTTTTATTTCCTAATAATTAGCAAGCATGTTAATGAGTTTGATGGCTTTGTTAAGAATGTGCTTGCTTAGCTTAAAGGGAAAGTTTGATTTGAATCCTGGAGCACAGTGAGTAATTGCTCCATGCAGGCTTGGCTGTGGTTGGGGCTGTGCTTGTGAGGAAGGCAGCGAGGTTTGTGCCTGTGTGAGGAATGACCCCGATGTGCTTTTCTAGCAAGGCCCCATGCCAAGCCCCTGAGCAGCTCCAGAACTTTCACATCCCAGGTAAAAACAGGGAGACAGGTGAAATTTATGGTGTTTTCAGGTACATAATGGATGGCATTTTTTGGCTGATGGATGATGGATGCTGGATCCTTGACAAGAAGGACTGACAGCAGAAATGTCCATTTGAGGGTGCAGTTAGGACAGCTATGGGTTACCTGAGCTTCTCACTTCATGGAAAATCAACCCCTCCAGGAGGACCCACCACCACAAGGTTCACAAACTTATCTTCCTGTTGGGCTTTTGAATACTCAGAAACGAGTCTTACCTACACCAGGCCAGACTTTTCTTGTTTCTTAGCAATGAAATTGTGTTGCTCATCACTGGATTGTGTTTCGAATCTGTTTGAAAGATGCTGGACTGAATGAAGTCACCTTGTGCTGTCATTGCCTCATTTCTATGGTGATTTGGAACAAAAAACAACCTTTGTGAAAGATAAAAAAGGGATGTAGAAGGTGTAGGAATCTGTGCTGGCTCAAGGGGCAGTAATAGGGGAAACAGAAAAGGAAGAGAATAAAGTTCCCAGGGAAAAAAGATAAATGCAAAGGAGGATCAGGAAAGGAAAAGGCATGAACAGCCATAAAAATCCAATGCTGTCAACTGAACACTGGAGTGATTCTGTCACATTAATGGTGGGAAACCATACCCCTGTTGGCTTTCACTGATTGAGGTGGAAGCAGCTGCTGTGGAAGGAAGGTGACTCGAGCATGAGTGAAACTATCTGCAATACTGTACACTTATTTTGTAGAATGAGAGCGTAGTGAGGATTCATCTGTCATCATCATATCCTCTGTTGAATGTATTGCCCTTGGCAATGGGTACTCAATAGCTAATTTAGCTTTTTTTGTTGTTCAGTACCAAGATTTTCATTCTTAGTTCCCTTAGCTGTGATTTTTCATCAGCAAAGAACAAACAAAGCCCTGAATTAAAAACTGGAATTTCTGAAACGCATATTTTGGTTTCCGCTGCTACTCATCTGCTGGCATTTAATGTATCAATTGCAATTAGACTGCTTGCTAATTGTTTTTCTGGATCTCCTGTTTCCAGCCATAATTGCATATTAAGGGGAGGCGGTGATAGTAGTCAGAGCTTTCTGTTCTGTTAGATGAGGAGAAACTGAGCAAAACTTCTACAAGCCCTGAGTATAAAGTAAAGGAAATATCAGCAGACTTTACCACCCACTTGATTCTCTGCATGGGGCCTGTATGTCAAGGTGCCAAGTCCAGGTCTGTAGCAGTCCAGATAAAGGGAAACCTACAGCCTTCCACAAAATAACATATGGCCATGACACTTGAAGCAAGAGCACTAAAATAAATTTTTCTCTTGAAAAAAAAAAAAAAAAAAAAAAAAAAAAAAAAAAAAAAAAAAAAAAAAAAAAAAGTGGTAATAGATTTGGTCATATGAACAAGCTCTTTCCAAAGACAAGTGCAAAAAATCCCTTATAATCATTTACGTTGGGTTTAATTTATTTGAGAGAGAAGAGCTGGCTTGACACTGCTGATACACTCCTGTGGATCTGGTAGTTTAGGTAGTCCCAACCCTGTACTTTGGTCACTCAGTCATGCCTTGCTTTGCATTTATCATTTCACCAGCATAATATTCTACAATAAAATGGAGAAGTTAAGATACTGTGCACAGCGGCCATCAACTCATATTTAAAGCCCTAAGTGAAGGAGCAGTAAAATCATCTAGGAGTGTAAAACCCAGACAGCTTCCCCTAAACCTGTCTGTGGTAGCTCAGAGGATGAACTTGAAACAAGCAGCACATGGTGTGATATTGAACATTTCATGATCACGTGCTGAGTTTTGTAGATTTTAAAAACTCCCCGGCAGTTTAGAAAAAGAGGCACCAGTCTGAGATAAGCGTTTCTGGGAATGGACTCCCCTCCCTTCACAGCACAGATTTCAAACCTGTGCTGAGCAGAAGCTGTTGCATTAGGGGGAAAATACTGATTTTGCATGGATTTAGCCTAAATCCATCTGGTGAAAGTGCAGATCACTGGCTTATCATAGTGCACTGACCAGAAGACTTGACCGTTTTCCTTCAGTGGGGCTCCAGGGTGGCCTCATCCCTTGTTTGTCCATGTGGATTATAGTCTCCTTGGGCAAGGGCTGTTCCACACCACGTTTGGAACCCTTCTGTTAAATACTGTGCAGATCTTGGGGGAAACCCCTTTTGGGGTCTGACTCTGGTGCTGAACAACCCTGACTGGCTGAGTGAGGGCAGGACTGGTGCCACCTGGTCTCTGGGCACCTGGTGCCTTCCCTTGCAGAGAAGGATGGGGCAGAAGACAGGCTCTGATGTTTTGGAAGCCTGTCCTTCATCTCTGCACCTTGTCTGACTCACTGCACCAAGTCCTTTCGAGACTGTTGCTATCTTTCCCTCGTCTTCCCATTTATTCCTTTATTCCTCCTCCCCTTTTGACTAATTTTTTTTTTTTTAATTTAAAAAAAAGGGGAATTAAAGTTACTGGTGAGGTGTGGTGGTTTTCATAGTTAAACAACACTGAAAAGAAATACTTTCCCTTCATTTAGTATTTTAAAGAAGTAATAAGTAACACGGCAGGATATGATCGTAATAATATGAAAAACTCTGAGATATCTGAAGCTTTATTCTGTTGTCTCCTGCCTCTCCTGATGACTATAAGTCATGCATGAGCTATTACTTTTACTGTACATAATTTCTGTTATCCTTTGAGATCCAATCACTCCCCTGATAAAGTGATTTTCTGACTTTTTCAGCCATGCTTACCTAGCTGCTTGTGTATGTGTGGATGTAATTTATCTGTTTATTATAATTCCAATAATGAAAAGAAAGTGAAATGCTATTATGAAGCTCAGCATGGTAATCAGTTTGTTATTATTGCTGGCCATCACAATCATTCTTAAGTCTCCATTTTGTTAATGGCACACCTCAGATTTTTTCCAAGTTGGATGCAATTTAGCCATAACTTTAATGAGGACATCTGATGGTAGAACAGGACACTTGAGTTTGTGAATAAGTTTACTCACATGAGTAGATTCACATATTTTAAGTGGACAATTCTCACATAACTTAAGAATGGTAGTTTTTAAGGCATGGAATTAGGGCTCTTATGCTGCCTTACAAAATCTAGGCTTGTGGGATCTTTGTAAATAAGGTCATTAAAACTTGTGTCAACGAAAAATAAATTTATATTTAGAGTAGCTTTCAGAAGAGAGAGTAGATGTATTTCTAAATTGTGTATCTATACCAAACTAAGTTAATTAGAACAATACATAGTTCAAGGGTAATGGATATTTGCTGTTTGTAGTAAATACTTCCAAGAGAACCATCATAAAATTAGTTCTGTGACTTGCACGGTAAAAGCAGTGGAAACAATTCCTCAGTCAGTGGGTAAACAGGTTTGCTAACATTGATGGATACAAGCTAGGAAAAGTATTGAATTTTTTTTTCTAATTAGCCTTTTTTTCCCTACAAAATTGCCTCTTCATAATTTCCCTCCATGTCCAGTGCATAAAGGTATCTCTGTATATTAATTCAATTTATATGCCAATGATGTTTTGTACATTGTCTTGTCTGCATCTCATTACTGTCATTAATAAGCACTCCAATACATCTCGTTACAAGGTTAATTGGGACAAATCTAAAGTATGTCCCCTTTTATATTGTAAATATGATATCTCCTGGCAGCACATTCCTGGTGGATGGACACACAAGTCAGGATGTCTTAAAGGTTCCTATAAGGTATCAGGGCTGCATTCACTGACTACATTCTGCTGTAAGTACAACTGTATGGAAAAATTGGCTGCATGCAGCAGAATTGAGGTGACACATGCACTTTCCTAGGACAGGATGGAATGCAACTTTGTACAGCTGCTCTGATTTTGGTTTGGTTTTTGACCACGCATGTGGGCCAAAATCTTTTATATTATGTCATATGTGCTGGTCTTTCTAACAGCTGATTTCTGGGTTTGAGTGTGTGGTTTGAAAAGTGCATTCCTTCACAAGGCTTGGCTGCACACAGATATCGCAAATAAAAGGGCATTTTTCAAGTAAAAGGTGTTTTCTCTGGGCAACAGGTTAAGAGCCTTGGTGTTTTCATATCAAAATTCATCTCTTGTCAATATCTGCCTGAATCAGCTAAGGTAACACACTGGAATAAGTGGATAGGTCACATATATGGCTTTACTCCACAGGACCAAGGATTGAAACTGAGGCAAAGTGAGATTGAAATATTCTCTGTCATAGATGTGGCTCACATTGACAGACCCTGGGTGGTTCTCCTGATGAACTCGATTCACTTCACAGGTTTTGGGACTTGAGTTTGTCCATTGACTACATTGAGCATGAAGGGTTAAAAGCTTCTATAGCAGCTATGAGTGGTGTTAGTGATGCTCCTTACAGAGAAATTTATGCACTGTAGTGCAGGAAATCAATTCCTCTCCAAAAATCTGGACTAAGGCTAATACGCCAGCTAAATCCCTCCAAAAGAGGGCTGTCCTAGCCTTTGTTTCCTCTTTGCAGAGTTGAACTTCAGTGATTCTGTATCCCTTACAGTCAGGAGATCACCCTGCCACAAATTTTTGATTATGAGCACTACCAAACTGGAGACGTGATCAGGAATCCTAAAGAAAGGGCTTTAGGCAGTGGCCTGAAACCCTGCAGCTCCAGCCTTTCCTGTGATATTAGAACACAGTGATTTATGCTTATCTGAAGTTGAGACAAAATTTAATTTAGTCCACTCTATACCTGGGAGAAAAATAGACTTCCATGATGCTGTTTCTGTGGCAGGCACAGAAACATTGTTCATGTTCCAAGTTGAGGAAGGAAACAAGAGGACAAAACACTGGACAAGAAAGTGAGTGTATATTACAGAAAATGGTAAAATCCAGCTCCTCATTAGCACAGTAAGTCAATCCCTTTTTCCTGACATAGAATGTAAAGTTTCACTTCCCCAAGCATGAGCTAAATAGCTTAGGCAGGCTGTGTACCATAGCCCCAGTTTAACTGATACAGTACTGTCACTTCAAACAAGCCGTATTAGTGGCATGTTATCTCTACTGTTGTTTGTTCCAAACCCTAGGCAACAATTAATTTTGTCATGCCTACAAATACTTCATTTGATTTCTAATGTACCATTGCCATAACAACTTGGATAAATATACCCTATAAAATCTATAGATAAGCTTTTAAAAAGGCGGCTAGCTGATAAAAATCTAAATAAAAACTCAACCAACTACCTAACAAAACCACAAAAAACACCCCACCACAGCCCCACCATCCTGTAATTCGAGGTTGCTCAGTGGATCCTTGTATGTCACAACAGGAAAGGTTGTGACAGATACTGATAGGTTGATGCCATTGGATACTGGACTGTCCATGTATGGTTTCAGTGACCAGTTTAGCAATGCAAAGCCACAGGATTCAACTAAGACCTGACCTGCTCTGGTCCTGCTTTATATTGGATCTAATATTAAAAGAAAAACAAAAAAAACCAAAAAAAACCCAAAAAAACCAAACCAAAAAAACCCAACAACAACAACAACAACAAAAAAACTAAATAAAATTCTACATTAGTGATACTGATGCAGAGGTGATTAGCTAAATAACTTTCTTAATTATTTACATACATATAAATTTTTTTTGTCTAAAGAGCCTAATGAAATTTATAAAAGTCTTATAGGAAATATAGTATTTTTGCATTAGAATCAGCCTTCAGTAACACTCTGTATTGCTAATATTAAGTGAATGTTTTAACGGATTAAACAGTTGTTATCACGCTTGAAACTTCTCTAACTTGGCAAGAGCAAAACAAATAATGTGTATCAGAGATCTCATCCTGTGGAAAGTATGTCTCAAACCAAACCCCCAAACATGTGCTTTTATCTCTCAAAATCATCCAATGTACACATGCATCTGCCAGCCCTGCCTGGTGGTGAGGCACTCCATAGTGTATTGAGAATAACTTATTGTTTAAATTTACTCTTGCCCTGCAAGTTTCTGGTAAAATAACTTTAACTTTATTGCTGTTGAAAACTGATGAAAAAACATCTGTATGAGGCATTTTACAAACACTTTTTAAACTATTAACTTTACGCTCTACAAATTTCTTCCTGTTACTTTAAGAAAAAAAAATTCTATGCATTAAAAATCGACTATCATGTTTTTGTGTTCAAAATCTCATATCTGATTTTTTTGGCAGGATAAATTCTTCAGATGCTGTTGTAGATACTGAGATACTTATAGTTCTTTGTCTAAAACACTTTACTTTCTATTTTTTTTCCCCTTAATGAATTCCTATAAGAGACATACATTTATCAAATAGTCACTGTGATATAGAAATATTTAAGAAGTGTTTGGGGAAGACACCCCTAGTCCATGTGTCTGTATGTGTGTGTTGGTTTTTTAATCAAATTTTCAGGAAGACTGGAGGACAAAAGCAAGCCCCAGACTATCTTCTCTATATTTTATATCCATTAAGATCAGACAAGATTCTTCAGTCCAAGGTTGGATGCTGTTGATCCTGGAGATGTCCCCATGTCCTGTAGAGGTTGCATGTGCCACTGGCAGCACTGATGGAAATGCCACTTTCATTCCTAACCCAATCTGTGAGTGACACATTGGTGGTCTCAAGGGAGGGAGGTCCCTATTTTCTCTCTCCTCTCTCCCTCTGGGTGGTTGTGCTGGTGCCAATGCAACAAGTGAAGCCCTGACAGCTTCCTAATAATCCCTGTAGTGTCCCAAGATGTTCCATCTGCCATAGCTGCCTCAGGAGCACTGTATATAGTCCTTAAATCTCAAGAAATGCTGCAAGATGCCAGTTTAGTCCTCAATAATAGACCTTTCACATGTCTTCTGAGTTAGAAAGGCAAGGATGTGTTGAAGGCAAAGCACAACCACCTACAGAAAATATTTTAGCATGTCAAAGGACTTATTTTCTGGGTCTTTTTGCAGTTCCACTCACCATCTTTGAAGAGTAGCTCTCTCACAGTTTTGTGTATTGGTGTATTTTGGTGGGTTGCCTCTGAATATGCTTTGGAAAACTAAGAGAAATTCTGGTGTTGTCTTCATAACTGCAGTGGTTAGTTTGGAGGAAATATGGGAATATTCATTTTCCTAAGAAGCAGAGAAATTTTTGCTCCTTACCCAGAAAAAGCAGCAATCAAAATGTCATCTAACTTTAGGATTTTTCAGTCATTAATACAGGGTATCAGCTCCACGAGGATAATTTATAAAGTTTCTACCATGTTTGAAGATAAAAAAGCATATTTTAATAACCCAAACATAGTGGCTGAAAAGCCCATAAGTGTTTCTCTCATATAGTTTATGAATTCCTTCCTGAAATTCCCCTTACCCCTAAAAAATATCTGAAGACACAGAGATAGCTAGTATGGCTCTGTCCTAGCACTCCTCCCTGACTACTGTAAAATTGAGCTATTCAAATGTGCTTCAAAAGATGAAACAAAATGAAAAGGGAAAAAGATTTATCTCAGAGGCACCCACTTCTGATGGCTGAAGTGTTTGAAGTCCAAAGAGCTTCCATTGAGTATGAGCCAAGGAGCTCAGCTGCGCTCTCTGGGCACCTGTTCCCCAGGCAGATGTGACATCCTTCACATGAGCAAAGGATTCTTCTCTCATCAGAGCAAAGCTTTGAGGTGAATTGTTAGATATTTCTAAATTCTCCTTGTTTGCTCACCTGTGGCCAATGACATGTGTGTTTTGTAAAGCGGCTTTGAGGTGTTTTGGTCTCTCCACACTAGGGAAGGTCACCTCACCATGGAGAGCTGTGCGACAGGTGGCTGCGACGCTGGGGGATTTCTTTCACTGCTGTTTGCTGCACCCAGGGCTCCAATCCCCACTGACATGGGAAATCTGTGTGCAGAGCATATGGAACTTTCTAGTAAATTGGTACCATTTGTTAAACTCCACCTGGTGCTTTTCTAATTCCTGCTGCTGGGAGGGAGCAGCGTGCCCCGTGCCTGGGACGTGGCAAGGTGCATGTTCCCTTTGTCACCATCTCATTCCATCTCCAGATTGCTGCCAAACATAACCAAGCCTAGAATGTTTGATAAATCGGTGATGGTGTTTCGATTTTCCTCTCAGCTGGTACCACCAGGCATCCAGCAATGGAAGGGAAAAAAATAAAACAAAACCAGGCAAATCATGTTCTCTAAACCTGTTTTAAAACATAAGTAATTGGCATTTTCCCTTCTGCTAACACGAGTTCCAGGTAAGAACAGCTCGAAGTCCCTCTCTCAAACAACCCTCTAGGGAGGAGAGGATGGGGAAAAAATGGCCAAGCAGCTGTGACTTGTACCTGAGAACATCAAAAAGCTCAGCTCAGCACTCTGCCTGCCCTAGTGTGTATTGGGAGTGACTCAGCCTTGCTGCCACCTCGAATCCTTCATCCATTCTGACCTGCCCAGTGAGAGCAGCCAGGCAATGCTGCAGCACAGGGACCAGGAATACCTTCTGGCTGTGTATGACAGAACATCCCTTGGTAGCTCAGGGTAGCTCTGCATCCTTCCCCGTTGCCTAAGCTCTCACTACAGCACCTGCATTTTCTTAACAGACCCTGCATCCAGGGGTGAGACCCTCACCACTGCCTCAACAAAGAAAGAAAACCTCTTTACTCTTTTTCTTCAGGCTGCTGAAGCTCCAGGATGCCTTGTGGCATTATCTGAGCTGAACTTTGTTGGTAGATGGCTGATGCTCTTCTTAAGACCCTACACTTTCTACTGTAGGAGAGGAGAAAATACCCACAGCAGTGTGGGATCTGGATAGTGATACAGTACTTAGACAGAAAAACTTCATGAAACAAGTTCCTGAAAATGTTGGAGGGTGAAATAAAAGAAAACAGAAGGAATACAGGCTCTTTCCGCTGAAGATTTGATTCCCAGCTTGGTTCTGCTGCCACAGAAACCAGGACTGTGGTCTCATGGCCTCAGTCTTAGAGTGGAGGGATTTGTTATAGATATTTAAAACTGGAAAAACAGAACTTTGCTGTTAGGATGAGTGTGGTGCTTTGGAAGCAAAAGGTGACCACGTGTGCTGCAGAGCAGGTGAGAAGAGATTCTATCCAAACAGATACATTTATCTTTAGAAAATAAGTAAAAAAATTCATTTTGCTTTGGCAAAATAAAAACTTTATCTCTAATGTTTCTGCCAGATTCTTCAGCTGACTTTTTTTTAGATACTGTATGACTCTGGTCCTCCCATTTTCTGGTGCAAACTGGAAGGAGCTCCTAGGCTGCTGTAGCACTAGTGGAAATGGGAATGCAGTAAGACTGAAAGAAGGAGGTTTTTCTGTCACTCTCAGATGTACACTTCTGTTACTGAGGTTTCTTATCAGAAAATGCACAATAGCACTTGAGTGTGTGAAAATGAGTGCTCCCACCCAATGTCAGTCACTGCTGATAACAGGAGTTCAGTAGCAAAAACAAGATGTTAGAGCTTGTTTATCTTCTGGCTGCATTGTAACTGTCCCTCCTGAAACACAGACCTGCAGCCAGACAGGCTCTTGCAGCTGCCCTGGAAAACACAAGAGTGGTTGGGGTTGTGTTCCAGGGAAATGTCTGTATCCAGAAGAGCAGGGAAGGTGGCAGTGGTCCGTCCAGGAGGAGTCAGAGATAATGGTGTTGTCTGTTCGTCTGTCCGAGCACAAGTGTCCTTATCTGAGAGACTCTTCTCTGTCTCTTCAAAGGACCAGAGGAACATTTTGTACCCAGTCGCACCATAAGGCAGTTTCTACTTTGAGAATTTTGAAAGCAATTTTTAAAAAAATCTGTTTTCAAAGCAATCCCCACCCAAAGGCTGGGCTGGAGGGAGCGGGGCTGTTTGCCCTTGCATGGCCAGAGGTGGGAAAAGCACCAAAAATGGGAACATGTGCAAGTTGCACCCAGTAATGGACTCAAGTACTTTGTTTGCAAATCATTCCACAGAGTCAGTGCTTTGGTTTGCAGGAGGGCAGAGCAGTGAGTCACAGCTCAAGCTGGCACTGGCAGAACCTCTCCATGCTAATGAGCTACACCCAGGAAATGTCTGCTCTGCCTGGGAAAGCTGCACCCCAGCCATCCTCCCCTGCAGCTTGTCAGATCCCTGGTGTGCTGACAGGGAGTCTGGAAGGCCCTGTGGACAGGTCACAGCTGGGCAGAGCTGGAGGTACTTCCCAAGTGTCATCTCCAGCTCAGGGAGGCAACACCAGCATCCCTCCACCTTGTCTGGAATTTTTAGGGAATGAACACGTGCTGCTCCATCCTCAGGAGGAGCTGGTGTGCCTCCAAGTGATGCTCCCCAGAGGAGGAGCTGGGTCAGTGTCCCTGGAGCAGTGTGGAGGTGCAGCAATGATGAGCAGTGTCCCTGGCACTGTCCCATCGTTGGGGCTCTGTTGTCGTGTGCCTGTGGACAATGGGAAGTGTGGCTGGTGCTCTGCTCCCTCGTGTTCATTTTGCAGGTTGGCTCACGATGCTCTTAATGTAAGGCTGATAATGCTATTTAGAAATCACTTTTCAAGGAAACAAATGTACTTTCTGTGAACTGACTGCACATGTTTATGTAGCAGATAGATTAATATGAGGGAGATCTTTTCACCACCCAGTGAATTACAATACTAAGATAAGTGATGTTATCTTTTAAGGCAAATGTTTTTGTGTACTAATACCTTATCAGACATTATACCAACAAAAAAAAAAGTTCCTTTTCTGAGGCTGATAATACAAAGCCTTGTGCATGTGCCTGTCTTGAGTATTGCTTAAGAACACTGAAACAATGAAGGCATTTGAAGACTATTAGCACAAAATGAGCTCAGCCATTGATTTTATTTCACTTAGTGTTTTAAAGCAGGTTGCGTGCTTGCTTCCCACGGCACATATTTGATGTCCGTGACGCAGGTTTGCGAGAGGTTTGGTTTGAATCCTGAGGAAATAAATGCACTCAGGATCCCATTCTGCAGCAGTTGTGATGTTCTCCCCAAGTGATCAGGCTGGGCTGGGTGAGGGCGGATTCCTAATGCTAAATGAAACAGCATTTCAGCTTCATCAGTGAGCAAAATCCCACACTTGCCATCCAGAGAAGCAACTTGAAAAATCTGAGATATCTTCTTTTACATCAGTTTTTAACAACCCCCTCTCACAAGTGGAGTTTGCACACTGGAAGAATGTTTGGGGATTCATGGTCTAAGGGGATACCACAGCATGAAGTGCAAATCTACTGTATTTGAATTGTGAAAACAACAAGAAATATTAGAGTTGTGCAAGTGTCAACCAGTTTAGGCTATGCTTATGTTGACATTTTTATGAAACATTTTAGAGGTATTTTTCTATGAGTACCCATAATGGTTTTTGTACGTGTGAATTAATCATATGGGTTAGTACCATTATCACAAATTACTTGTGGAAATCTGTAGTAAGAAAACTGAACTGAATATGGGCAGGCAATATTGCTAATAGCATTTAAATTTATGTGGCAAATTTACTAACATGATGTTGAAAAAATATACAGCATCTAATTAGAGAAAAAAATCCTTCACTTCACAAGCATTTTATTTTATGCAGCAAGGACTGTCATTCCTCCTGTGAAGTTTATGTTGGTTGAAAGCATAAATTTTGCTGATATATATACAGGTTTCTGTTCCCAGTGGTGAACACTGTTACATTTAGAAAATTGACAAAATCAATGGCAGTAAACCAAAGATCAATTTAAATTTCACATTTAGCTACTTGTTTTAGACTTTCTCTGAAATTTACAGTCACTAACATGTTTTATGTTTAGAAGAAATAGATGAATACAGCTGCTGCCCATTTGTAGCAATTGTTTCCTAAATCCGTGAACTGAAAATACATAAATGCACATATAAAATTACACATATGATATACTAGACATAACACCACTCCTCTGCCATAAAATTCTTTGCAGGTTTTTTCCTTATCTGCTGAAAGCATTAGAGAATGGCCACTAATAAGTGTTATAAAAGTAATGAATAGTAATTGTTTTAGATACTCAAGCTTTCGAAGCTGTTAATTTACTCTCCCATTCTGCAATAGTTGTCACTCTAAAATCAGGTCACTATAGAGGTAAGAATCTATAAATATAGTGCCTGTGTCATATCCCATCATCTCCAAAAGGATCATGCTCTCTGTCTGTTTAAGAGGTTTACATATTCCTTATAATACATGTATGATAAATTAAGCACTCTTTTCTGGGCCCCTTTAAATGGAAGAAATTGAAAACACAATAATGATATAATTAATTATGGCCTTATACGTGCAGAAAAATTACACCTTTTTCGATTAGTGTGAAATATAAGTGTCAAATCAGTAATAAAATCCTGATCAATAAAACAATAATAACGATGTTGTTAAAAGCGGACCTAGAAAGGTGTTCATGGCAACGTGTTTTAGGGGTTAGAAACCCTTTTAAAATAAACGGATTTCATCTTTACACTGTGTCATCTAAATCATTACAATGTTTGTGTATACAATTATCATCAGACGATAAATTGCAGCTATTGAATGGATTAAGTTTGAACTGTTTGACCTCATAAATCTGGGTTTGTCATAGCTTCAGCAAATGCTTGTGTAACAATCAGTTGATTACATGGCAGAGCAGATGTATGTATGTTAACTGGAAAATATGAAAGGATCAGGGTAATTCAAAGTTCATTGGAAGAAGTTTATAAATGTCTGACAATATCATGTTAACACGTTCTCCATATAGCTTTCTAGTTGATTTTTTTCCTATTCTATTTTTTTCTCCAGTTTTACTGTGGGATTTATGGTTAATAGAAAAAAAATCATAAAAGTAAAATCTTGAAATATTTGGAAGAGAATTTAATGGAGCAGTGAAATATTTTGGCAGGATCTAGTGAGACATATTCTAAAAACATCATTAAAAATGGACCAAATAGCAATCATGAGTAAATAGCATTTTGGAAAAAAGAAGACTTGAAGTGGAAAAATGGCATGAAAAAGCATGAAGCACTTGACAAAAGAGGAGCTATGGGTTTCTGTGGGATTATTTTAGTCTATGGGTCATATCCCACAGATTATGGATCTGTCTGATGTGGTTCACCTGAAATAAGCATGGGCAGAAAATGAAGGGAGACCAGGACTTTAACTCCAAATTTTTCTTTTTATGTTGGAAGGCCAGTCTTCTTTTTAGTATATTGATAATCAAGAGAAGGGAGCAGATAAAAATAGTTGATATTACACTTTAACTCTTGTAGCTATGCATAAATAATTTGTTATTGGACCAATTTTTTAAAAAAACTGCATGCTTTTATGCAAAGTTTCCCTGTGCACACAAAAACTGTGTCTTTGCTTCTGGATTTTCACAAGAAAAGGAAAGAAACAACCACATATTTGAATATTTATTGTATGTAAATAAAGCGCAAGTTATCACATATGATGAAATATTTTCTGGGCTGGTATCGGTTTGTGAAATCAGCTCAAAAATTTTGATAACATGATGGTTTCTCAGAATCCCACCAGTACTAAAGGCAGATTGGACTGATTTTTTAAAAAATACTAAGCTGTTAGAAAGCAATTAAATCTCTATGCACATCTGGGTCAAAATTGCTAAGTTATTTTTTTCGCCATTTTAATAACACCTTAGTTTTTGACATAAAAAAATATTTCTTGAGTATTTCATTAAAAAACTTACACTCTTTTTCAAGGTCAAATTTAGCTTACTTTCATGTTAGTATTTTTAAAGAATCTGATGTTCAAATCAAACCTTTCTATGGCAAAATGTTTGAATAAACCCACAAGAAACTTTTTTTGGTCTTCATTTAAGTATTAAATTATTTCTTTTTAGCTCCCACATGAAAATGATTCTTTCCCCCCTTAACTTCTTAGCTGACTAATGTAATGTAAAAAATCCCAGCTCTTTGAATAAGAAGAGACATGTTCAGAGTGCACACCCACCAAAAGGTTTGTGTAGTGTAAGTGCATTCTGCGCTATCCACGTCTCTTCCTATTTCTGTCCAGAATGCCTTTGAAAAAAGGTTTTCCTCTTTGTGAGAAATACCGTGCCTAACAAGTGTCACTTGAAATTACTGTTTTTATATGCTCCTGTGAGGAATATTTGCAAGTAGTGCGATCGTGCTGCTCTTTTTGAACAGGTCTGCTCTGCCCGGGCTTCAGATCAGGGACTTGAAGGTTGGTGTGGGGACAGCCTTTGTGTCATAACATGCCTTTTATTGTGCAAACCTTCAAAATCCAGCCAGGTTATACACTGACAGAAATTGCAGTTTGCACTTGAGCGACAAAGACTTTGATATTTAGCAGCTCAGATTTCCATATGTTCTGTCCTTGTGGAGCATAGGCAGAGCTGCTGCCCCCGCTCCAAGCTGAACCCATCCATCCCCTCCCCAGCTCCTGGGCAACTGCACCCCCAGACTAAATCACAATACATTCCCATAGCTGTTCTTAAATGTATTTAATTTATTAGTGAAATATCAATGATAATTAGGAACTAATTTTAAAAATGTTAATATTGGAGTCTTACTGCATGAATTTTCCTCTGTCATTTATGGTTCCTACAGTGTTCCTATATCGCTGTCTCTCTTCTTAGCTCAAAATTTATCTGCCTTTAAATATTGAAGGCAGATTCTCACTTTGAGGAAGATCCTTAGGGTGTAAATTGTCATTATTCCAAGAAAGTCAGTTAGGTGACACTTCTCACCGCTGGGGGAAACTGCTCCCAAATAGTACCTTGCTGAATGTAACAGGAATCTCTCTACTGGGAAATCTCCCTGGTTTTGGTACAGGTGTCTGTGTGAAGTCCCTTATAGAGTACCTGCGATCAGATTGTTTGCTTAATTTTTCTTTTCACCTTCAGCCTTGTGGCTGTGGAGGGGTTAATTTGTAAGGCATTACAAAGTCATTTCTCTATAACTGTTGAAGTGGAAGTCTGCCTGAATTTGTGCCACTCCTCCCCATTTAAAAATGAAAAAATAAACTGTCACAGAGATAACGCTGTGGTATCACTTCAGTTGCCAGTGAACAATAGTCTATATCATAAGAAAAAAAATATACATATTTTGCCACAAGCCTCTGATCAGTAGACACTCCACACAGAATGAGCATAGCAACTACATTATCTTTCACCCTGAGGTTGAGGTCATTGTCAAGGATTTGAGGACAAGCTTGTATTGCAGCTGCCTGCATTTAGAGCTGTCAGAGCTTAGAAAAACCTGCCTGATGGGCACGTTCTTGTTTTGTATTAATTTTTTTTAAAGCCCCTGCAATCCTATGGGAGATTTAATTAAGACCAAGTGTGGAAATCTCCAGGAAAAGCATAGCACCTTTAAGTACCCGCAGTTGCTTTTCATTCCCGTCCCGTGAACTCCTACAACCAAATTTCATGTAAAAGAAAGCAAATGGCTAATGAACAGCACCTCCTCTCCAGAGCAGCTCCCCATTCTCTGCTGAAAGGCAAAGGCTGGCTAGACATCCAGCTTTGGAGGGGCTTGTTTCACGGATATTCAGATCTCAACAAAACAGCTCGCCGCAGCCCTTAACTGTGTTACAATTGGCCTCTTAATGAACGGATGAACTTTTCTTTTCACCGTTTCAAGTCTGTTATCCAAGACTAAAGGGTAGCATGGCTATTTCATTTCTGACCTGCCTAACATATAATTAGAAGGTTCCTGGAGGTACTTATAATTGAATTATGGGTTGTTTCATGAGCATTCTTCCTAGTAGGTAGGGATGTAAAAAGCAAAGCTCATCTGGAATGCATGCAGGGAAAGCAGATGATTTAGTAGGTCTGTATATTGCCTGAAATATTAGATTACAAGTATGAGTCAAAAAAATCCACTGGTTAAAATTTATTTTTATTAGGAAAATTATCCTAAGTCTAAAGCACCAATTTCTGTGACAGCATAACTGGATACAGCTCGATTGATTTTAGCGAAGCTCTACTCATTTATACCTACCTCAGGTTAGAGAAGGGTCCAGTGAATTAGTCCCAGTCACATATTTTTCAGACATGAAACATTCAGCTAATCTCTTGGAGCCCTGTAATTGGCTAACATAAAACATTACTGGATGATTAAAATTACAGTTGACTTTCAGATGTGTTGTCAAGTAGATTTGAAATGTGGGGAAATAACTTAAAGGGTCTCTTTTGCTCTCACTCTCCCATGTTTATGGATTGATTGTCAGATGCACAGCCCTTGCAGGGGAGCAACTAATGATTGCTCTCAGCAATACATGTCCTTCACCTCCTGTGGAAACTGCTGCTCTCAGTGCATGGACAGGATTATTTAGACAAATGTCAGCTTGGAAAATAGAGGAGTATTAATAGAGGGGAAGGACAGCACCTTTCAGATATGACCAGTATTGTCCTCTGCATCGTTATGGATTTAGTTTTGGTGGAGGTCTCAGCTCCTCTCTTATAAAATGCTGCCAAGCAAAAATTTTCACTATCTGTACTTTGACTATAGATAGCTAAATAACAGCCTATTTAATCCTGTCAAGGATGCTTGGAATAGTTACTGTTCAGACATCAAGAATACCTGCCAAATAGCCTTGATTTGTTTAAAACAAAACTAAAAATTCTCTCAACTTTTATTTAAATATGAACTTGTCTTTTCTTATCCAACTCCCTTTTAGTATGTATGTGCTATTTTGCCCAAGATATAAATTGGGCAAAAGACTGGAAAAAACCAATAAATCAGAATGTTCCCCATCCATGGCAATCTCTGCACAAATGTGGAGAAGCGGGGAGGGTTGAGAAGTAAAAACATTGACCTTTCCAGCTGCAGGAGAGGCAAAATTAAGTTCTGAGGTCACAAACAATGTGCTGCATGATGGAATAAGGGTCAAGGAGCCACTCCCTACAGCATTACCTATGTGCTGGGAGCCATCGTGGTGGCTATTTGCAATCTCTCATTTAGAAACAGGCCACTCGTAGTCTTTAATTTAGAATGTCATATTTCATGAATTTGTAAATGATAGCAAGAAAGCCTTTCTGTAATCTGCATTAAACCATTTGATTGGCGGGGGGAAATCTGATTTTATGAAGCTGATAACTATTTCAGCTACCTTCAAGTCCAGTTGCCGAGGAAGAACAGGAGTATTGGTTTTATTTTATCTGTGATACATTCTTCGCAGGCAGCTTTATCCCACCTTACCTTTTAAACTAAGGGCATATTGTTAACCTTGGCATGCTGAGGTTACTACGCTGCAAGTAAAGACTATTTAAAAAATATCTGTCATTTTCAAGTGAATGTTTGTTAAGAATCTTCAAATAGGTTCTGATCTGTTTCCTAATAAAGCACTAAATAGCAATAATAAATGCACTGTGCACTAGTCCAGCAGAATTATCTTAATAAGTAGTGTAAGCAAAGCAAATAGAATCTGAAAACCCTTTTCTGGCATCAAAAGACATAAATCTGTTTGTATTGTTCCCTTCTGGAGATCCCATTTACTGAATGGTCATGTTGACATTGACTGTTCACTCGCCTTGGCATAATCAATATTTTAAATACGAGACTAAATGCAGAGTGGAGTGATAGACATTTCCTTTTCCTCTCCAACTGGCCCCACATCCACATTCTGAAAGAACAGAAATCAAACGCACCCCTCTATTTTAGCATGTACGTTACACTACCAATCCAGGAGCAGGTCTCCAGCAGTATTTTCCATAAAGTGTGTCAAAGAAAATGTGGAGAAAAAAGCACCAATACGAAGTAGAAAAAGAGGGATATGAAATGGTAGAAGAGTAGAGGTCTTGCCTCGTGCAGTGTCAAGATCACAAACAGAGCAATACACCCTATCCTGGGATCCATAACTCAAATAGGCTGGGAGACACCCATGAGATTCCAAGCAGCATCTCATTTTTTTCCGTGAAAAATGATGCACTTTTTCTATTCCATGTTTTTGGGCACATTTGGATATCTAATGGGCTTTCAAAGGAGAATGGTCCTCATCAGTGCAGCACAAAGAAGACACACAAGCGTTATTCTCCTTGACATATCTTGCTCCTGTTTTTTGGCCTATTTATGATGACTTCACTGGAGAGGGACTGATTTTCAGTCACTCATCTTCAGTGCTTGTCTCTGTATTAGTGGTATTTAGGGTGCTTTTGGAGGGCTAAGCTGTCACCAGCCCACTGCTCCTTCCTGGCTCGTGTTCTCACTCTTAAATTCTACCAAGAAACATCCCTTTGGCATCTGAGAAAATCCTCAAAATCACAATTTTAGATTCTTAGGAAAATCAGCCATGTTATCACTATTTCTTTATCCTTTAAGTCATTGTTAAGGAGTGGATTGTTGATTGCTATTTCCTGCTCTGATCAGAGCCTTTGTTCATAATAATCTCATGGTTTAGGACTGGTCAGTAAAACGTCTGCCTCAAAGCTCTTTTGCAAAATAGACTGAGGAGGCTTTGTTTTGTTGTTAAAATGGCTTTTTTTCTTTTTTTAAAAGCAAAACACTAATTCATTCTTATAGCAATCATGTTAGAAAGAAGATGAAACATTGCCAAGAAACTATTTTCTTATAAACATCATAATTCACATCTCCTCATTCCCTCTACAATTTCTCTTCTTGCTGCAAACATCTAGACATTCCCTGTCAGAACATGCAAGTCTTTGCTTATGTCTTATTTCTTCAAATGATTCAAAATGTGCACTCATTAAAATACTGAGATCCTCTATTGAGTATTTACTGTTTTTCCTACTGCTGCGTGATATTTTGGCAGCTCTCAGAATGTTTGATTCTGTTATTGTGAGAAAACATCACCTTTGTCTACAGGAACAGGCACTAAACACCTGATCCCTGTAAAGAGCCACAAACTGCCCAAAATTGCCTTGTTGAGTGAAAATCTCTCATGCAACAAAGAGGAAACCACAAGTTCCCCTGTTCCCTTTCATCATTAATGTTGTACCTTGGTCTCATCCAAGGGGAGATGCACAATATATTGAGAGCTTTTGAAGTCAAGATTGTGTTGTGATAATGCTTTTGGTAGTTTTAGATATTTGTGGTATCTCTCTTTTATCTATATATGGAATATTTAATTGTTGCCTGTAACAAAGACAAGGCATAAAAAAGTTCCAGGAAACCTCTGTGTCAGTTTTTGGTTTTTTGGTTTTTTTGTTTTGTTTTGTTTTGGGGTTTTTTGTTTGTTTTGGGTTTTTTGTTTTGTTTTTTGGTTTTTGAGGGGGTTTTTTGTGTTTTGTTTGTTTGTTTTTGTTTGTTTATTTGTTTGTTTGTTTGTTTTTCCCTGAATGAAGCATAATAAATGTGGGGCTCAATCTGTGGCATTTGCCATATTTCATAGAGAGAGATGCCTGTAGGGCAGCAGGCCCTGATGACTGCTTGGAGGTTTAATTCAGTGCACTGTGATTTGAGTGTTGGGTGTGTGGGGGACATGCACAAGAAGCAGTGTTTTTATAAGGTGCAGGGAGACTCCTCAGTGCTCAAGAGTGAGCTACCCAAATGAGTTTTGAAGATGGTGTTGAGGAACTGATCAGCAAGGGGTAGTTTACCACGACTGCATGCACTGAGAAATGTAATTTCTGTGTTTGACAAAGACATTTGGAAGACCATAAGGCAACTCTCAGATGCATCAAGTTGGACACCCACACTTGGAAGTTTTGAATATCATGGCTTTAATATTTATAGTGCCCTAAGCTGATACCAGCATCATTTCAGTGATGCAGCAGCCATACAAAGCAATGAAGTTGCTTCATCCATTTTACTACTTAAAATTTCTGTGTAAGCACTTCTTAGTGTTGTAGACTTTGGACATGCCAGTCAGCCATGCTCTGCGGTTTCACTGGCTCTTAATTAAGCTGATAGTCTCTCTCAGTATCACCTTTTCAGTCTCTGTAATATTAATTTACTGTTACTGTTAGGCCAGTAATCAAACTGCAATTCCCTCTTTCTAACTGGGAATGTTTGCTATTCTGTATTTTATTCAGGGTTTTCATCTGTAGCTTACATTTCTCTCTACTTCTTGTTGCTTTATTTAAGAAATTACTATCCTTTCCGTTTCCACTCACTGCCTCTCTCCTTATTATTTCTTTCTGGCTCAATGCATTTACCTGCCAGCTGCTTCCCTCTGAATTTTTTCAGCTTCCTTTGTATTCTTTCTCCACCCATCACCCACTATAATAATATATCCTGTTGCAGCAAATGTGTCTAATCCCATGCACAGTAGTTAATCTGAATTTCCTTAAGGTTTTTCATGTACGATTTGCTCTGCACATGCCACTGTTAAATTATATTTTAATTCGTTAAAACCTCCGATAGTTATTAATATTTAAATCAAATCAAGGTAAATGACTGTGTTTTTCAAATCAAAGCCTGTATATTGAAGGAGACTGTAAAAACTATTAGTGTGACTCGTTGAAGGCTCACAGAAAGTTTTCAGCCTTCTCAGAGAAAGCATCAGTATTCATTTTTGATGCTGAGCCTTATGAATCCTTATGTTTATAACACTCCTCAACTGGAATAAATCTTCCAGCTGATTATCACAGCATTTGGCACAGTGCCACAAGCAGTTCTGGGAACAGTATTCAATCAATGTGTAAACTAGTGAAATGCCAGGAACTTTTGAAAGACCATGAAGGATGATTAGTTAGTAAAGAATAAACAATGTTCCAACGTTGAGTGCAGCTACCAGCTAATGCAGGGCTGAGGAGAATTTTCCATGGTATATAACTTATAATTTAGGCAGGTATTTATGTTTTGTTATTTCACACTCTGACGTTTATTTCATCAAAGCCAGGTATATGGGGGGAAGATTTTAAAAGAAATAAACACTTTGATTATGCTGTAACATGTCTGTGTTACCAACCATTCACCCATCCATTATTTATAGTTAAATGGGAAGCTGATGGAATATAAAAAGTGAAGGTCAAACAAAAAAATTTTAGCATCTTCAAGAACTAACAAAATGGAAAAAAAATCTTTTCTAGTCTTACTGCAACAGTCATGCCTTAGAATGTTGCCCTTTATGCTAAGTTTTGGTGCTTGATTTTATTCATATAACCAGAATGCTTTCTTTCTAAGTTAATAGCACTTTTACTATTGGGGAAAAGGATTTTTCTGTCTATGTATGTTTGAAAGAACTGAGTTTTAAAGCAGTAACAGACCTCTGCATTTCCCTCAGAATTTAGTGCTCTTCTGAAGTGCTCACCTAAATCCTAAAAACCAAAATAATCCTTGCATCTCAGAGGACAGAGTTAGTCCTATATACTTATACGCTAAAACTCCGGTTTCCACAGCTTCCAGATTATATACAGTGATGCCTTTCATTTAGCTATGCTTATTCCAGTGTCAATGGGATCCGTGGGGGTTAATTAAAGGTAGTTTATAATCTTTAGGAGATCCTAAATTTTCCCTTAAATTTAATAACCAGTCTTGTATGCAGAGCTCAACAGCTGAGATATGTAACCTCTACCTCTTAGAGCACCCTTTCTATATATAAAGGTATTTCTCAGATGCTGCACCAAACTTTGGCTCCCTGTTTACTAGTCAGGCACAGCAAGAGCGGGGTTGAAACTCAGAGCCCAAAGTATTTTTACATTATTTGAAAGAGCAACGTTAAGTAGGCAAAGTATGTGCTGACAGCCTCTCAGACACACTGTGGTAGCACAGAGTCAGTCTGTTGCTGCATCCTGCCTACTGTTTGGTGCATAAAAATAATATCTGCCTTGTGTGTGACAAGAAGGTGTCGGGATATTCTCTTGGTGAGGCTGGAGACCAGAGATGTCTATATGCTTCATGTTATGTCGTTACATTTATTGACAACTGTAAATATGATACAGCTGAACTCTGCCATGCTACAGGAAAAAAAAAAAAAAAAAAAAAAAGAAAAAAGCAAGCTCTCGTTCTTCTCACAATAGCATCTAGTTCTTTTTAAGTCCAAAAACTGCACAGGGTCATGCCCTGGGTTTATTGGATCTCATAGTTTTATACTTCTATACCCAGAAGTTCAGGTCAGCTGTGTGGTTTTTCCCATGATCTCATTATATGTGTCAGCAACAGACATGCATACAAAAGCGAAATCTTTGAAAAATATTTGGATAATAGGAGAGTTCATGTTTTCTATTCTCAGACAGAATTTGTAGTCATCTTTTGAGCAGTGCTTTACAGTAGTTACGCTATATTCCAAGTGGGAATAAATACATGTTTTCTAAGGACAAGAGTAATATTATGACAGAAAACATAATAAAACATTGAATTGGCAAGATGCAACAAAATAGGGGTAAAAAGAGGACTGTTCAGTCTGGTTTGAAATCTCTAATTTAATATATGTCTGTGCAGAGATGTTACAAAAATAAGAAAGTAAGGTAAATTGCAAGTGTGTGACGTACACAAAATTGATACCCTCCAAAAAATAAGACATTTTGCTATGTATATCCCTCTTTGAAACATATGCCTGTATTATTTATCAGCAGAAGTGCCCTATCTCACTTTTTTTTCTTCAAACCAAGTCCTTGTGCATGTAGGATTTGTACCGTAACACATTATTGAGATGTTACAATGAGATGAGAGTGGGGAGCAGGAAAGTGATGAGGGTGGTGTGCAGGGTGTTTGTATATAGAGGAAAAGGGGAGCTTTGTCACTGGACAAAACAGACTTTAAAAGAACATTGGTATTTTAAGATACATTGGTGTACACCTTTAACACTAGGTTTTCTTTTTCTAATGGATTTGACTTTTTTAATCTATGAAGAAGGTTAAAAGTGGTATCTTTGTTCAATTGCCACTGTATATCTAATGCTTGGAGGTTTTTTCCCCTCATGATGTGGAAATGGTTTCAATCCCTTTTAATATTCATTTAATGTCAGTGCAATAAATATTGCCACCTTACTTACTGCATTAGTAAAAAGATGTGCTTATGTGCTATGATTCTCTTACGATAGAAACATAAAATCTTGGAAGGATCAAAGTCCACCAACATTCACCCTCTTGCAACAGCAGGAAATTGATCATGCAAGAGATGCTCACCTAATGCTAACAGATTATTATTATTTATTATAGCACTAACAGCAGGGAAGTGCATTAGGCACCAGGAGGAAGATGAGGTCCTTGTCCTGGAGTGGCTTCAATCTCTGGGGTGATCTTGCAAACACTTAACTAGATGATCAACTATATACACATGAAATCTTTCTAGCTCACATATTTAAGCATTTTCTTTTTCTTATGTTCAAGGCATTCCTGCAGGGTCCTCAGCACTAATCAAAGTTAACGTTTCCGCTCTGCATCACAGAGAATGTGAATACATAAAGGGGAAAGGATCAAACTCCTCCAGTGCCTTGTGATTGTATGGAAGTTTTATTAAAAAAACACCACCCCTTTTCACTAGGTGCCTCTTATTTCCCTACACTGTATTTCCCACTTAATATTTTACAGCCAGCAAAAGCTATATTTTGTTATGCAGCCTTATTAAAACAAAGATCTTACTGACCACAGTGAAATTCCCGAAAGGCACCGCTGTTGGACCAGAGTCTACAGAGGCAGTTATATAAACCAGCCCAGAAAAAGGACATATATTATACTCTGTCATGTATATGTTAGGGTTACTCAAATGGCAAATTCTGGTCTAAATCCAAACTAAAGTAAGTTTTGCCCAGACCTCCCTAAGACTCGTTTAACCCTTCTGTGTTTGTGTGTTTGCTTCCAGTGTATCAAGGAGGTCTTGCAGAGCATCCCCAGCATTTCTGGCTGTGCTGCTGAGGTCTATCAGGGCAGGAGCTGGCATCTCGTTCTCTGCAGTAAAATCATCCAGAGATATCAGCAGATAGGTTCACTTCTCGGTAAAATTATTCAGCAGATTTCATTATGAGTGTGGCAGCTCTGTTGATCTGCATTGCCTATAAATGTATGGTTTTGTTGCGTGTTGTTGGATGTTGCAACGGCTTCCATTTGTGGAACATATTTTTTCAGAAGTCCCCAAAATGCTAGCAAATGTGAATAATTTAAATCTCTCCATTTTGGACACACAAAGCTTAGAGATTGCCAATTCCTTTTCAGATACCGATGAGAGAGGAATGTAAATCCCTCTTTCAGATTATTTTTGGGTTTAGGTTTGGCTGTGCCTCTTGCTGGGTTTTTATCCTGCTAGTTATAATGCAGTCCCACCAACAGATCGATGCAGTGGGGCTGATGGACCATTTCTTGACCCTCACAGTCACGTCCCAGCCACTTGGTTAGGGCTAGGGTGAGGGTTAGGGTAAGGGTTGGGGTTGGGTTAGGGGTTAGGGGTTAGGGTTTGGTTAGGGTTAGGGTTAGGGTTGGGTTAGGGGTTAGGGTTAGGGTCAGGGGGTTTCTCACATTTCTGATCCAGGAATTTTATCCTGATGATGGTCACGTACTACTGAGTCTTGGCTGTGGACATCAGGGCTCTCAAATGGTCTTCTACTTCCCATGTAATCTACAGCCAAAACCTCTTGTCACCCAAGTTATATTTCCTGGGTTTAAAAGCAAAAAATAAGCAAACACAACAAAATAACGTGCAAAATATATTGATAATGAGAATAAGTTTATAATTGCTAAATGCAGAGGGACATATCAAAGCAGTGTTCTTCAAACAGGATATTATTTTGTAATTAAATACAACTTCAAAAGAAAAAAGCTAAAGACATGATCATTATAATGTGCATTAAGTGCAGTTGAAACATCATTTGAGTAAAACAATGCTGGGTAACAAGGAGGAGAATTTATAGAGAAGGAAAAATTAAAATCATTCGGTGTTAAGAGAAGCAGGCCAAATTATATTTGGAGAATAATATTTTCCTAACATCTCTTTTATAAAATTATTCCCTGCATTATTTATTCTACAAGCCTTAATTAATAAATATTAGGTGACTGATTCTTGCAAAAGAGCAGACGCTTGGTGGAACGCATTCCGAGCTGGTCTGGTTCACACTTATCATAAAAATGAAAACTACTGGAGCATAAAGAACTTACAAAAAGGCAGCATTAGTGTGGATTTAGTGCAGTTGGTGTTTGATACACTGAGTTGTATTCATCACATACGCTGTGTCAAGGCATTGCTTACAATGTGTCGGATCATCTTACAGGCCATAAGCAAGCACTATATTTAAATTGAATGATACCAATATCATTCTGAGTTAATTCTTATATAATAAAGTATAAAAAAAGCAAGTAGCATCCATTTCCACATAATCTCTCTTCAAACTTATCTGTATTTGACTGTATTTTCCCCGTCAGCTTAAAAAAAGCAAATATAACTGAGAAGCCACCAAATTTAAAAAGGGTATTACAAAGACATTTAGTGAGGACATGCTATTTATTGGCTTTTTGATGGCTATAGTGTGTAAGCACATCACAAACAGAAATGGGCTTATTTCACATCTTCCTGAGACCAGGAGGCATCAGTAATATTCCCATTTTCAGAGACCAAAGCAATGCAGTGACATGCCTGCGCCCTGCGGGGAGTCTGCAGTGCAGCTGAGAACAGAACCACATTTCTTTAACTGTTTTAACTGCCACTCTTAAATTTTTTGACTGGTTTTGGTCCCCCGCTAAGGGACAGCTCTTGCCCTGTGAAATCCATCAATCCATCGAGTCCCTGTAGCTCTGAGTGGCAACAGATAAATCCAGACCCCTTCATACTCGAAAATAAGATGTAACTCTGAGTGGACCTCTGGGAAGAGCAGAGTTGTGCTTTTCCTGTTGGAGGATTCCAGTTTTCACTACCCACAACAGGAGCTTAACTCCTCTCCTCTAGGACTATTGCTTTACCCTTCTTGTGCTTGGTAGACCCCACCATCACGGGGTCACCCAGCCAGCAGAGACACAGGTGTCTTGAAACACATCCCACACTTCCCTCGAGCAGGGAAAGTGCATTCTGGTTTATCCTGCAGGGTGAATAGTTCCAGAAAAACCTTTTAATTGAATGTTCAACACGTGAAATCAGAATTCATGTACAGTTGAAGCTGTTGGTGGCCAGACCTCTGCAGGTATATACTAGTATCTGACCTAAAATACCTTTTTCCCCCCAAAGTTTTATCAGGATGTATCCTCATTAAAAGGTTGTCTTGTCAAGAATTCAGATTTTTTTTTCCCATGCCTTTAGGTAGATGATATTCTCTGTAAAAACCATGGACTTCAGTAACTTCAGTAACAGGGGTCAAGGTACGAAAAGAACAATTGAAGGAGATTTCAACGTACGTTTGAAATTTTGGGTAAAGCTTACTTTACCCTTCCTCCTCCCTCCCATTTCAAAACACCAACAGGCTGTCCTTGCTTTTGGAGCGTCTCGTTCTCAAGGCTCTCACCTTGCAAATCTCTACGTATGTGCTTTATTTCTCAAGTGTACACAGACCACAGCCAAAGCTTGGGCATATGTGTGCGTAGGACTAGGATGTCGTCTGGCAGATGGTGCCATGGCACCTAGATTTCTTCAGAAGTCAACTGAAGCCTTCCATCATTTCTTGGAGATAAATAGGAAAGCAATTTTTGAATGTATTATAAAGTGTTATTCCCTCAGAATTGCTTAAAAGCAATAACTAGCATAGCACATAAAAAGCTGTGGGTAACCTACACACTGCCTTGCCGTGTATGTGAAAGTTGAGTGCCAGAGTTTGTCTCTTTATTTAACATTTTGCATGCAAAAGAACAAGGTACAGCATCAAAACAAATATTTTTTTATGGAAGGAGAACAGACACATCAAAATCAAGGAGAATAGCCCTGAGTCTTGAATCTTAACATAACTGTTAGCTCATTAACACAAAACTCGGCGGGTTTTCTACATCCCAAAATGTCCTTATCTCTGCAGAGCTCTGTGCTGATTGCTGAAGGTGATTTTGAGACAAAACACTTGCAGAAAGGTACGACACAATTTGTCTTTGTGTCAGAGGGAACTGCTTAAATGACTTGAGGTAAGTCAGCAGAATAGTATAAGCACATGTTTGCCCACAGTCTTACCTGAAGATATAGTTGAGCTTGTATTACAAAGAATTCAGCTGTATAAATACCTCGTGCCATCTGTGTATGGCAGGGGAATTGAGCCAGTAGAAGCTCAAGACCTGTGTCAGTGTTCTCACAGAAGGACTGTTTATGAACAGATGTTATGTGGTGTTTTTCACAGAAAATGGGCTCTGGAGAGAGAAAATGTCTATCAATTACTGAGGTATTATGTATAACAGCAATTTTTAACCTTGAGAATGATACTTAAAAGTTCTCTGTGAAATATTCAGTGCCACGACCACTTCCTTTGTGCACAGTAACACACGCCCTTGCCTATTGCCCAAATTCTTTTTGAGATTGCATTTTAAGTTCTTTCAGAGAAAATATATTAGATATTTTAGAACTTGTTATTCCCTGGGAAAAAAAAAAATCAGTGGCCTGACTGGAAAACTTTCTATTTGCTGATCTAAAAATCAAGCTGAATTTTTAAGATTGGGTGCTTGTATACTCTATTTCAGGCTTCTCAGACCTATCTAAGGAACACATGGATTCAAAAGTTTTCATTTACTAAGCAAATTATAGATGTTAAATGAATGGAAAAAATATGTATTTTGGCTAACCTGTGTTCAAGCCCTGGTAATTAACACTGATTTCAACTGGGTGCTTGGAAGAATGAGGTCTTAGCAAATAAAGATGAATTTAGTGGAACTGCAAAATTGAGCACTATTCAGAAAAATTTAGTAATTATGATATAGCTGTTTTTGTTTAAGAGACAGCCAGAGCTAGTTGGTTAGATTAGTCATATCTTACTCTCCATTTTTATTGCTTCTGTAAAACTCCTGACCTCATAGGGCCTTTGAATTTGGGCTCTCCATGATAATAATAACATAAAAATGGAGTCCCCAGTTGTTGCTAACAATTACAGCCATCAGAGTTGGACCGTGGCTTACCAATCTGCTCTTGCTTCAGGAGACAAAGTGTATCTTGCAAAAATGCACCATTATTAAATATTCTCACATGGGATATCTGTGATTCTATAAGACCCTTATATGACCTGTGGACAGATAGAGTGTTTTGCATAATATATATACTTTTATTTTCCTCTAGCTTTCTTATTATTTATTCAATAAATCCTTTTTTTCTTGCTGACAGCAGTTGTATTTATAAAGCTAAATCCAACACAGCAAAATGTTCATCACTTTATAAACTAAACGCTAATGTTTTATTTATGTGCAATGAACAGAGAAAAAAGAACTGAATTGATGTTTACCTAACAAGCTGCAAAAAAGTGCAGTAACATAATAGTGAAGTTCATAAGCATTCTGGCTTGTAATTTTTGGTGTCAACATTTGAATTGCAGAAAGAGCTTATGCAGACATAGCACGTATACAAGTGCAGTTTAGATCTACATCTATAAAAATAACATCTGTTTAAGCATACATTAAATTTAAAAATAACTGTACAGTGATCAGCTGGTTAAGTACAGTTAACCAGATGCCGTTTTAAAGTGCCAGATGGAACAATGAAACTAAGATTGAAAATTAAAAAATACTGTGAAAGGTCAAATCAATTAAGCAACCTGTTTTGTTGGCATGTAACAGTTAAAAGTAAGTTTAAACTACTTAAGGAGTGAGCAATGTGAAGATGAAGCAGTTAATTTTTAACTTGCTATTTAGAAGAGGGAAAGATAAAATGCCTGCCATAGTTCCAGGGTCCCTCAGCAAGTCTAGGGGGATACTGGGAAAACAGGCACGGTTAAGCAGTGTTTGCTTTGTTTGCTTTCAATTTAAAATAAATAATATCTCTCAGGCTTTTAAGTAACGTATTTTATGGCAGTCTGAGCTTGTGCAACACAGATGCAAACATCTCTTTCTTCTCTCCTATGACCAGTGGGAGACTCCTTGGCTGAATCGTCTCCCTGGGCTTGCTCTTTATCGCTGGGGATGGTGCCCAGAGGGGTCACGGATGGGTTTGGGAACAGGCTGAGGCCAGGGAATGCCATAGGAAGAAGACACCCCTTGTAAATGTGTTTTCCAAGCCCCATTTAATTCTGGGAACTAAACCCAGCTGAATTAGGAACGACACCCAGTAAGAGGTGTAAGGTGCAGTTTTAGAAACAGAGATGTCACTGTGACTCTGTGAATAAATGACAAACATATAAATGTTAAAATTGCACCTGATAATAAGCCTCTGAAAGACAGAGATGAGGAAAAGAGAGCTTATCCACCTCACCTCTTTGAAGTCCAAGGGGAAAAATAGCATCTTTGAAATATTATTTAGGCAATGCATTTTTTTCTTTAGTCCCAGCCAGTGTAAAATTCACTATCTAAATTTAAATTTTGGACAACAGGACGATGCTATCCTTGCTTTAATCAGGAAGGTGTAATGATACCTGCAAGTCTGTTGGCAGGCAAGGCAGAACTCGTGGATAATGAGAGAAGAAGTGTTGACTTTCCAATTTTAACTGCTGCTACTTTTTGGGGGGTTTTATTCCTAAATTCTGAAATCACTGCAACTCAGACACCCTCTAATACAGTATACTGCTGTATAATCCTCTAGCAACAGTGCAGAAATCATGGACATCTGTTTTGGAAAGAAGGTTTAGGCACCAAATCTGGGAGAGCTGTGGGGCTCCAGGTTGGGGGAGAGATGCTCAGCTGCCCTGGGGAACAGCAATCCCCCCCAGCAACAGCAGTGCCATCCATCAGCAACCCCAGCGGGAATTTTTCCTGAATGAGCGTAAGGCTATTTTCAACCTAGGAACTCGCTGTTGTTCCTTTGTTTTAGTAACTTTGTTTATGTGCGGTTGGCGGAGGCCAGGGGAGCAGGGCAGAGCGCCGGGGCACGTTGCTCCTTCCTGACACCTCCTCTGCTGCTCCCAGTAAAGTTCCCAGTAAAGGGGCAGCTGCACCTCTCCTGTGTGCACGGCCAACTGTTTAGAGCAGAAACACAATGAAAAGATTCTGTGGCTGTCAAAATAAATAGCTTCCCGGCAGGGGGTGGAATACTATGGCCTATTCCTAGGAACTTCGTGTACCCTGCTTCCAGAAAGTGCTGGGATAGGACACGCTGTGGAGAGAGAGGAAACAAGCCTGGCTTCTGCACTTGGCTCGCTCTTCCTCCTCACACTGAGAATAGTTACCCTACAGATCGCTGGTCCTGTTGGATTCCCTTTCATGGAAATATTTTGCGTTCCTGCTGGTTCAGTGGCTGGTGTTCAATTATTTTTATTATTTTTTTTTCCCCCCACCAAACAGTTTCTCTTCGTTGACAGCGTAAAACAAACATTTGGGCCTGCTGTAAATAGAGAACATACCAGACCAATGGCAGGTAGCTTATGATGTTTAAGTGGGTTGCCAACTTAAGTTTGTAAATCTGCAAAATCGTATCATTATATTTAACAGACAAATGTGTATAATATAAAATCAGTGAAAAGATAACATAATAAGTACCTTGACTATTATCTAGGGGCCTAATTAGACTGGTGGAATCACTGTAGTCAGTGAAATTAGAGTAATACAACTGAGGGGAAGGAAAATCCAGCCCTTTAGCGGAATGAACGCTAATGGAGCCCCGTTGACATTTGCTGTCCCAGGTATTCAGCAGCTGTTCCTTTCCTTTGTAGAAAACAGGACTTTGCTCTTCCCAGACCATATTTTCTTGAATTTAACCCTCTGGCAGAGGAAGCTGTGGAGAGGTAAGAGGAACTAATCCCTGCCTGAAGCCCAGAACATTTCACCAAGAATCTTCCCGTCCTTGTCACTGCTTCTCCCTGGTTTCTAAAGACAGTACCTTGCAGCAGAGTGGGGCTGCTAAACCCTGTGTCCTGCTCACAAGAATAGGTGCTGGGAAACCACAAACCTTCAAGGAAGCCAGAGTTGTGCTCCCGTCTTTGCTCCAGCTCAGACACTGAGAGATGCTCCCCTGTCAAGCAGAGGTTCTGGGGCAATATTGCTGCCTGGGATTCCAGGTACCAACAGCCAAACCATGTGTAAGGGGCAGGGGCATGTGTGGACTGGCAGTAATAGTGAGGGACAGTGAGGGAAAGGCTGGATGGTATAGAGGCAGCAGAGAGGATCACGTATTTCACTGGGATATGTTGGACTGGTGGTTTACTTGGGGATGTGAATCATTCAGCCTGAGCAAATGAGTTCCCTGATGAAGTAAATAATTCTCAAGGAAGATCTTTTGATTGAATTTTGCCATCACGCTCAGGTACAGATTGAGATGCCTGTGCTTGCAAGGCACAGTGCACTACTGACAGGGTGAACTTGTGTTGGTGGAAGAACATTCTGGCAGCTGGCAGTAGGATTGGGGCATTTCTTCCTCTGGGAGTAGGAATGGAGCAAGCTGGAGCACCTGGGGGATGAGACGAGAGATCTACCTGGCTGCAGGCTGATTGATTGTGTTTCTGTTTCCCCCAACACCCAGTGCTTGGCCAGCCTTCCTCATTACTCCTCTCCTCAATGCTCTCCTAACCTGTAGCTAAATCACCCTTGGCAAGTTTTCCTTCCCTTGCAAAGACGGCAACTCCCCTGTCAAGTTCTTGAGCATTTGTTTGTGCAATGAAATCTGTGATGCTCTAAATCTCAATGTGCATCAGCTGGCATGCTCTGACATTTGGAGAGCCTCACATTCATTGTGTGCCAGACACACAACGAGAGGCCTCAGCACAGATGTGGCTGGACCCCAGGTTCATCTTGGAAGGTAGGGAGGGATGTGCTGTGGGTCAGCAAGTGACCTGGAGGCTTTTGGTGGGGGAGGGAGGACTGGAAGGGAGCAGTGGATAGCCAGCTGGCTGATCGCGTCGAAAGCAGGACAAACAGTTGAATATAATTTTCTTCTGAATTCCTAAAGTGCCAGGACATCTGGCTACCTGAAATACATCAACAAATAGGTCAGCTAAGACTGCAAATGCATGCCTCACACATCAGCGCCGTGAGGAGAGTGAGGGCGACTCTGCCAAGGAAAGCCTTCCTTTTCACAGTAACATTTTCTTCTGAAATCCTCTGCAGGCTTTTTTGACTAAGATCACTGGAAAATGTGTTAGTCTTGGAATCTCTAATTAAAAAAAAAGAAAAAAAAAAGAAAGAAAAAGAAAAAGATATTCAGAGAAAGTATATTTCTGGGGTGGAAGCAGGAGCTCTGCAACCCTGGGCAGCGTGGACAGGTCTCTCTAACTCAAGGGTTTTCTGCACCCTACTTGCAGTGTTGTCTAACCATCACGTGGGGAGGGGCCTTCCCCCCATATTTTCCCATGTTTTCCCTCACACCACTGCAGCTGTGCTGATTGGAGAGCATTTTGCAACATATTCACAGTCCTGGGGCTGGAAGGCTGGAGGGGATTGGCCTCAGTGACCATTCCATTGTTTCTTATTTCTACACCGTGGACATTGCCTTACAGAAACCTACAGAACTGCCCCAAAATTCCATGTGTTTCATCCCTCCTTAGGCATTTGCAGGATAGGATTTTTCCTTGTGGCAATGAACACTCAAAATGACTCCAAATTTCTCTATGTAAAAATGCAACACTCTGATTATTTTTGTCACTGGTGACCTTTTCAAGCCTCTTTTACCCCAAATTATATTTAGACATGTGTTGCAGCTCCTATGCCTGATTAGGGTAATGTGTGGGAGCTGAAGTAAATGATGCCACTGTTTGTCCCCTCTTTTAGAGGCTCAAAAAAAAAATAAAGCCTGCAAGATCCTTATAACTTTTTTCCCCACCCTTTTAAGCCACAGATGAACCAGTTGGTCCCAATATATAAAATCCTTACAATAAAAGTCAAATAGGGAATATTAAAACAAATAAAATAAAGTCATACTGTTGTTGTTATCACTTTATAGATTCTGGGGCACTGGGTAATGCCTTTTTTCAGTCTTTCTTTTACTAAATCAACATTAGCTAGAAACACACCTAATCTTGACTGAACTATGTTATTTCCTGCCTCTCTGCCTTTCCTGTCTAAATCTCACTCTCTGCTGAAGCAGCTAAATTTGCTGCAAATGAGGAATATTTTGGGACATGAATTTTCTTACAAAACATGGGGAAAGATCTAATGCTGTAAGCAAACAGTGCTCTAATTAATGCAGATCCGGGCTATTGAAAGCATTTGTAGGTTTCAGTTGTCAAAAAAAGAGATCAAGACACTGATGCTGAACCCGGTACTGGCACACAGGATAAATACTGACCGCAAACATTTTTGGGAATGGTACCGGAGCAGATGTGAGCTCAGAAATTCTGGACCTGGAACATATGGGTTTTAATAAACAGACTTCTGTTCCAGCTCCTCAGTTGCTTTTTTTTAAAAAAAAATTTTTTTTAACTGTTCTTGCTTAATTTTATGTGCCTGTGTATGCTTCCATTATTAATTAATCTACAAGTATTTGGCACCGCTTCATCGTCGAGGTTTTCTTTAATTTGCCAATGTGCTGTTTTACTTTGAGCAGGACTTGTGTAGCTAATGTTAGAATGGAAGCATTTTTAACCCTCTGTTTTGTCGGTTTCCTATCACCCCCTTTTCTCCTTCGAGGAGGAGTAGCTGCCTTTATGTGTGCGCACGTGCACACGTGCGTGTGTGTATTATTAGCTGCGCTGTCATTTTTAATCCTTTTCTTTCAATCATCATTTTTCCTCAGACATGAAATATTTCAGTCTACCACGCTGCACAGGCTGCTCACGGTGAAATACTCGTAGCATTTTCAAAATCTAAAACAGAGGAATACCATGAGGATAGAACAAAAGAAATTAAAACACTAGATATGCCACAGTTGTCTTATGCAGCTGTTAGAAATTTAATTATTTTATCTCATAGAATAATGTGCCCTTCAGAAATCATTTTGGACTAGATGTTTCAAACCAATGATCTGTAGTTAATTATCTTTAATAACTGTTGCACATTATGGCTAGATCTATGTTTTTGCTAAACCAATTAATAATATCTTCATTAGTATAAAGACAAGGTAGCTGGATCCTTTCATTTTTCACATTGAAAGAGTAGATATTTTAAACAGTGTAATTTACTTTAGCCATACATTCCCGATGATATGACTAATTAATGAAACTTCAAAGACATATAACTTCCAAAAGCTACTTATTTAAAGTCATTGTTGAGCACTTAATGACATTATGTTGGGGCATTGCAGAAACCATCACTGCCTGAGTGTTGAATTTGCTAAACCTTTTTACACTACCAAACTGAAGGAAGCTTGAGTGATATTGAAAAGCAAATTCAGCCAATATTTCTTCATGTTCAAAAAAAACCCTGTCACAAAACCTGTTGATTACAAGAGGATCTATCAAAAGTTGATGACCTCCTTTCTGCTTACATATTGCAGCTGCCACTTTGACTTATTCATGCAAGTCTGTGTGGAAAACTCTGGAAAAAGAGCAAAAAAAATTCTGTATTTTAAGAGTTGGATGGAATTTTTTTTTTTTTCAGAACCACTTGTTGTCTAAATATTCCTTTGGTATCTGCTTTTTTCCTTTTTTTTTTCCCCATGTCCATATCTCATTTTTTCAACTGGCTGATAACTACCACATAATTTTAGTCTATTACCTGACAAAAAATTAATCCTGAGTACAGTATTAAACACACCAATGATTGTTTTGGCATCACCAATGCTCCTGATAGCACAGAGAATAAAGTCATGGATGTTATGGGGCCAAATGGTTTAGGTCTCCTGTTTAGGCATGTGAGCTGATGAAAAGATTCTCCTGCAAAATTTCCCTGACCTTGAGGTAAACTGAAGGCACAGAAAGATGTATTCTGTTTTTCATCTTGTATGTATTTTCATACAATCTTCAAATATCATGCAGCCATCAGGGGAGGCTTTCTGAATCTTAAAAGAGCATTGTATATACAGCCCTCCAAGAACTGGTATTTCCCACCGTGGAGAACTGTACACCAGGAATCAACTGAAAATAAAAAAAATAAAAAAACTTTAAAAAAAAAAAAAGGAGAAAAAAAATTACATCTAAGAGAATAAAACAGTGCAGTCAACTGTGCACAGGGATAGAAGGCTAGGAGAGAAGTGTTAACAGCCAGTTGTGACAGCTACAAAATAATTATCCTAACAGTGAGCACCTGGTCCTTCAGCTGCTGGGCTTCCCACAGGAGTCATCCTCAATCCTGGTGCAGATAGGGAACAGGTGAATACATTTAGTCAGGATTAGACTTAACTGGAGGCAGAGAGGGGGTTCATGGTCCATGTCTGTGCTAGGCGTGTGCTGCCAGAGCTTGGGGCTGCTCATCCTAATTCACACCTAAAGGCTGATCCTGTTGGGAAGGTAAAAAAGTGTGGGCTCCCTTAATGCAGATCTGGTGGCCTTGGGGGGGTTTGGGGATTGTAGAAATGCATCACTTAAGAGCAGAGAAAGGAAGGAGCGTTACACTGAGTTATTGGTAATGTTTTAGGGTCTTTGTCTGTGTGATTTGTTGACTGGCATTTCAAGTAGAGGTTAACCTCCTGCAATGTGCAGGTTACCCCAAGTGATTGATATTTAATGACAATATGAATACACAAGAAAAGGAAAAAATGCAAGGTGTCTAAAAGAAATCTTTTCACACAGTATTTCTTTTTTGCTCTGTGTGCCTACTGAATTAAAAGAATGTGTTGGAGACTCCTCAGGGGCAAGTCTATAGTGGCTTTCTGGAAATGACCAGTTCAAACCAACTTGTGGGAACCTGGCAGGGAAAGCATACAAAAGATCATTTTCTAATGGCAGCTTTATTTTGACAACTTGTAAACTCAAATTTCTCTGGAAAACAATGGCATTTTTCTCAGGTGCCAGCACTTCTGCAAAGTTGTTTTCCCTCCTCAAGCCGTGCCATCTTAAAAATGGTGTGTATTAGTGCCAGAATGTTTGAAGCTGCAACTATTAATGCTCCAGTGAGCTGTAGGAGCTTTTGTGATCCTCAACTTGATTCCCAGTCTGTTAGGCTGAACCTTCTCTGTAAAGGGAGAGAAAAATAAATTTCCCCTAAATGGTCATTGTCCTTTTTTAATGCTGTGTGAGTATTTTTCTTTGGTTACCCTGAAAATACTGAAATAGTATAACATTAGGCTCTCTGCAAACTATAGGTCTATTTGATGAAAAAAATGAGTAAAATTACTTTTCTTGAATTGAGTTGAATGGAATATTTTAGATTTAAAATTTTGTATACATTTTCATCTAGACTTTGCTATAGGCTCTACATTTTTAAAATTAAATAATGGACATAAAACATTGTGTTTATTCTTCATGGTGTTTATCCTTCGTAGAAACCTAAATGATTGGTTTCCTATGTTTTTGTTAAAGGATATAGTCATTCTGAAATTCTTCAGTATTGATCCATTAATAGTTTGGGGATATTTTGAGGTGTAAGCAAAATAGGTGGGTTTATAGCAGTCATAAATACTATCTAGCTACAACTTATTCTTAATGCCCTTGTAAGAAAATAATGGCATTGTTCATTTTCATTCCCTGGGGTTTACTCTTTGATGTCCTACATACCTAATCAATCTTTAAACTAATGCCAAGTCTGATTAAAGATTGTCAGATGAGGCTGGTACTTGTTACTTTATATTTTTGCTGCAAGGAAGGAGTGTCCAGATGAGGAAGTTCACTGTTTGGATAAGTGAAGCTGTCTCATTAGCTAAAATTTTGAGCTGAATACCTCCATGCACAAGAAATGTCACTGCAGAAATGGATGGTGTTTCTGGAATAAGGATCACATAATTTTCCCTTTTCACCTGTGCAGGACATCCTCGTTGGAATATTACTGGAGGCATTTTGAAATTACCTCTGCCGTGAGAGTACTTGAGCTGTTGTTTGAGTTTTTTCTAGCATACAGCTGTATTTTATTTCATTTCAGTGATTTGTCATATATCTTTTGAGAACTTTAACCTCTCCCATTCTGGGCTGACACGGTTACTCAAACTCTTTTCTCTTCCTTTAAAAGTCTGGGGAGCAAAAAAATCCAAACATTCACAGTTTTTCTGTGCCTTGAAAGTAAGTTACCAGGAACTGGGAGAGGCACTGGACGAGTTAGGTTACAGATGGAAATCATTATTCTGTTTGATGAAAGTTTCAGTAATATTCTCCAACCTTGAGGTGAAGGAGGCTGCCTTGCATGGCTCTGTGTCACAGCATCTTGTTCCAGTGGGAAAGTAAATGAAACTCTTCAGTTTCCATAGGCTTGGACTTTGCACTGGGGCTTAGTTTGCATGAGATATCGGTATCGTGTGCAAGCCAGAAATGAATTTGAGCAAATCTCAGTTGTATAAGCTGATGTTAGTGAAATTATTGA
The DNA here is from genome assembly GCA_013398615.1 of Brachypodius melanocephalos. NCBI lineage: Eukaryota > Metazoa > Chordata > Aves > Passeriformes > Pycnonotidae > Brachypodius > Brachypodius melanocephalos. The sequence continues at coordinate 7,449,240 of VZSR01001459.1, forward strand.
AAATTTACCACTTGAGAACTTCTGGTAATTAAAGATTGCTTCTGGAGGTTCCCCTGCTCTTCAGAAATAACCTTGCGAAGTGTTTGTCTAAGGGCTATTCACAACCTGCCTTTCTCAGAATCACTCCTTGCTGCTGTGAAAGCAGGAGCTGGATATAGAAAACAAGCATTTTTAGCACACCTCCTTCTTTGCAGAGCCTGTGTTTGGTTGGTAAGCCCTCAAGGAAGAAACACGTAATATAGGGAATTTGATCTCTAATTTGGATATCACATTCGTAACACCTTAAAATTATGATAATGTGATTCTGTTACTGGAGGACTAATTGGGAAACCACAAAATCTTGGAATGCATAAGCCAGTCCCACATTAATGTTACTTAATGCAAATGCGTTGGGTTTTGGGGTTGGGAGTATTTTATAATTTAAGTAAGCATTTTAAATTATGTGGTTATAACTTAAACAAAATGTATTGTGCATGGGAGTGATAATTCAGAAGCCTTGTGGCCACTTATCCAACTTCTTATGCCATGGGAATTATGCATGTTATAAAAAATCTTGAATGAACCAGCAGTGGTTAAGAATATATATCTGAACACTTCCCTAGCTCCCAAGAAAATGAGTGATTGAAAATGTTAAATGTTGCTGCTGCTGTATTTATGAACAGGAATCAAAGCTCTTGGGGCCATAAAACTTCATTTTCTGGTTGTAGCCCAACTCATTTGGCCAAAAGATACCCCTTAGGAGTGAGCTAGATGAGAGAGACTCGAGTCCCATCTGAGGCAAATGTCTTGCAAGGTATTTTCTTTTCAGTAATCAGTATGAAACAGTCGTATAGCTTGTGTCTGTTGAACTGAGAAACAGGATTTCAGACACTAAAGATCAAATAGAATATTGGTAAAAAACCTCATCTAAAACCAAAACTTGTCAGAGAATGAAAAAAATCCCAAACCCAGACGTTTTCTTTTTTCCTTAGGATGGAGACTATTTCTTAAAAGCAAGTTCATATTCATCTGCCCATTCTGATTATGGCTGGGTCAGAAAAACCAAGTATACTGCTAAGCTGACCCAAAGCAGAGAAGATTGGAGAGTTGGCATGAAAACCTGCTCAGGTTAAGCATGCACAGTGCCCTAGGACAGAGGATGAGCAGGGAGCACTGATGGGGAACAAAGCTACTGCATTTCCCGTACTGTTTTTCTTGTTGATGATTTGATGGTTTTTTTGGTGCTAGCAACCGGAAGCACTACTTCCTGAGAAAATTAAAAAGAAAAGAAAAAAAAAGTCCTCTGAAAACTGTGTGGCTGGAAAAAAATCTGGTTCTTGTAGCTGTGAGAATTAGTGTACCACCCTGCCCTAAGTAAGGATTACATCCGGAATTAAACCCAGCTTCCCCCTGCCTTTGTTTTATTTATTATCTGCAGAATTGCTTTGTACGAATGTTATGAAAGAGCCCTGCATTGGGGAGTTTTTTTTGTAAATGAGCCATTAGCTTGAGTAAACAGGATCTGGACGGAGTTTGAAGCCTCCACAAGGCGGCACTGGCGCATCTCGCATCCCCGTTCCCTTTCCCGGCTGGATGCTCCCTCGCCAAACGTTGAGAAATTTTATGTGCACTCTTTTCACCAAAAAAAAAACCCAAAACTCTTCCGCTTCTAAATTTTCGCGTTACCTCGCGAAGTGTTGGGTTAACAAAACAGGAGTTAACCTTGATAAAAGCCGTCAATTTTCTTATACAATGGATACTGTGCGTTCTGGGAGCTCTAAAGCAATGATAATGCAAATTGCCTATTTGCAGTGACAAACAATATTCTTTTAGTTCTTCAATATATCAATGACTTGCGAATTTTGTACCCAGTTGCTGCTTCCCTTTTCGTGGTCCTTGCAACATGTTCAAAAAGTTTCAGAAGCTGGTTTTATTTGATTTCTTTGGGTTAACAAATGGAGGCACCACATGTGTGCATGGTTCTTTTCTCCCCCCACTGATCACAGCTGGTGACTGATATGAAGCTACTTCTTGTCTTTACAAACTTGACTCCAGCCAGCTGAGATCCAGGCCCTACTGCATTTTCTTTATTAAATACATACTGAACTCTATCAATAAACAGCAACATAGGAGAGGGGAGCAGTGGGCACAGCAAAACAAAGTGGTTTTCCTGATGGCAGTCCCATCAGCAAGCACAGAGTTGCTGCTATCAGTAAGGAGGCAAGGTTGCCCATTTCATCTACTTATGCAGTAAAAATGCAACTGGAGAAATGAAGTAAGAGGAGCAAATGCTTCCTCTGACCCTGTGTCACCCAAGGCAAGCTGAGTGAGGTTCACCCTGCAAGACTTGTGTCCCTATTCCAAAGAAAGCAGGGCTGTTTAAGTGAGAGATTTTGGTATATCAGACTTTAAAAGAGATTTTAACAAACTTTAGAATAAGATTTATATGATGCCTTTTTTCTGTGCTGGTACTACTCTACATAATCATTGAACAATTTGTTTTGAAAGGGACAGTAAAGATCATTTCATTCCACCTCTCTTCCATGGGCAGGGACACCTTCCAGTACCCCAGGTTGCTCCAAATCCCCTCCAATGTGGCCTTGGACAGTTCTAGGGATGGGGCAGTCACAGCTTCTCTGGGCAGCCTGTACAAGTGTCTCACCACCCTCACAGTAAAAAGTTTCTACTTGTCACAATTGTTATGAAAAATGTGGACTATAGTTACCATTCTTTGGACAACTGAATAGCTCCAAATGTTGTGATTACTGTATATTAAGCAAAAATTCCTTTTAATTACTTAGCAGTGTGAAAACAGATCAGAAGAAAGAAACATAGAAAAGCTCTCCCTCCTAAAACCTTGCTGGCTCTTCTCCCTTGCTCTGTGGTCAAAAGTTAAATAGGATGTTCTGATTATCACCACTCCCAAAACAGATTAGTGGGATTTTTTTTGTTCAAAATAATTCCTCCTCCTCTTGCAGCTAGTCTGTGCCAACAAGTTCAAAATACGGGAAGCTTGACCTTAGCTGCAGCCCTTGCTGATGTGCCACACATCCTGCACTGCCCAAGGAGCACAGGGAGCTGAGGCAATCTGGTGGAGACTTCCGAGCTCTGCCCTTCCCACCAGAGCATGGACACACCAGGGGAAGAAAAGCCCATGGGGAATCTGATGTGAATTTACTTGAAGCTAACAGGTTCCACAGATTTCATTGCAATATTGGAGCGGGACCCAAGTACGTAACAAATTGGCAAGGAAATCGTTCCCACTGTATATGTGGCAAAAAGGAGTCCTCACCTCCCGAGCACTAAAGTTCTGCCACATTCACCAGTGTATAGTGAAAGAAAACATTCCTCCCTGATCCCGATGCTGGCGATCATCCAGAGCCCAGAGCACTCTGGGAAATTCCACTTTCTGAACCCTGCTGTGCTACCTAATCACACAATGGGCTACATATGCCATCCAAGAAAATAAACAGAGGTCTGGGAAGCTATTTGTCCTGCGGAGCTAGGAATGCTCTTCCTAACTTGGCAGGGCAGCATAATCCTCTCTGAAAGGGGAGAGAGAGCTGCTTGAACTCAAACTGACTAATGAGATTGAAGAAAAGCCCATCAGAAGCTGGCACAGCCCTTCACTCACCCTGCCAACACATGCCAGGTGACACTGCTGGGTACGCTCACTGTGGCTTGTGTTTGTGTCATGAGAGAAGCTAGACCATGGATCTAGACCCCAACAAGGGCCCAAAAGATTGCTGAGAGGCAGATCGTACCTCTGAGCTTGTGGTTTATAGGGGAGGCTGCTGCCTTGGCTGGTGCCCTGGGTAAAATCTGACTGAGTTTCAACCTTCACCATAGACCATGGGCAGTTCAGTAGTGACTGAAATTTCCTATGACTGCAGGTGCCTGAGCAGGGTCTTGTGGTCTATATGGACTCCAGTTTGACATCCTGGGATCTCAGTGAAGTGAGGGGTGGAAGATGGAAGTGGTGGCCTATTGAAGGTTGCCATTTGGTCAGCCGGAACCTGCAAACTGCACTGGCTTTCCTGAGACCTGCCTGGTGCTCTTCTCCATTTGGCTCTTGAGATCATAACCAAATTCCTCTGAGAACAGGACCCCCATTGATTATAGCAGAAATTGGATCTGGATTTTAAATCACATTATTAGCTCTTCTAGCAAGATGAACTGAGCAATACAATTTGATTAAAAATTGCAAAGACCTCCCCTTCCACCTCCCTCGCTCGGTTTTGGAGCAAATGTGTGTTTCATGGTAACAGGGAATGAAAGTGTTCCACAAGGGCTTTTTTAATTACAGCATTAATAAAATGCGTTATACATTATTCTTGAAATCTACAGATTTGTTGCTTTAAACACATCGTATTGCTCTCCAAAACACTTGAAACTCTCAGAAGTTTTTAAAAGTGTGTGTTTAGGTTAAGGTTAAGTTGCCCTTGACAGCATTTTTAAAAAAGATTTGAATTGTTGAATAACCACCTTTCACCCATCCCTAATTGTAATTTAAATGACAATATGCTCCCAATCAATAGCTCTTTGTCACACTTTGAAGATCAAGGATGAGATTTCACCCCATGAGTTTACATGGCAAAAGCTTCTTTTTCATAATGCTAAAAATGTTGCATCCTGCTGTTAAAGAAGTATAAGAATACCTGCTCTCAAATAATTAGTTTCGAATAAAAGCATTTAAGTCCTACTTTATAGCCATTAATTTGAAACAATTCAAAGCCCTTCATTTCTGCACTTTGTTCACAGCTAAGTATTACAATAGGTATTTTAGCCAATTGGAAAAAAAATCAGTTACAGCAAGATAATTTGAACAACTTAAGTTGGGTGATACTGTAAGAGGTGGGTTTTGAACAACTGTAGCTTTATTTTGCATCAACTCCATTTCTGTACAGAACCATCTCTGCAAGTGGAAAATTGAAAAGCTTATAATGGTGATCACTGTGTGTATGTGACTTTGCAGCATTGTGTGCTTGTCTAACAGGTACATGTGGGGGCATGTGGCTGTTTCTCCAGTTGTGCATATAAAGACAGGCATTTATTATACAGGCTCCACTCAAAAAGCCGAAGTATTTTATTTTATTTTGTTTTGTTTTTATAACTAAACTCTTTCTCAGAGTCCTAAGCAATGGCCAGGCCTCTACTGTGCTTGGTGTTATGAAATGCCAAACAGAATGATGGTCTTTGTCTGAGAGTGCTTACAATTCTTGTTTTTAGTTAGAGCAGCAAAATGTTTTAAGAAGGATAAAGTCTGGTCTGTTTCTATGTTGTCCTTGGTAAACCCAATCTAGTCTGGTCTCAAAAACGGAGCAATTCTGCTGGTTGCCAGGGAGAATACATAGGTATCCAATGAGTCATGGTCAAACATACAGCCATATTAGACCACAGACACAGGAGGAGAAAAAAAGATTTCATTTGGACCTGTTGTCCCTGCCGAGCTGGTGAGGAGGAATAACAAATAAGAGAGTGGAGGAGGTTGCTCTTTAGGTATTTATGAGGAGCTTCTCTCCCTGTGGGGATAGACTGGGGAAAAGCAGAAATGTGCATGCTGGAAAATTTAACTGGAGCAAAGGAGACTGCGTCATGGTGTAACTAAGAGCACTTAGTACATTTTAATGGCAAACTAGAGACAATGGGAAAGAGAACTGAGGCTGTAATGGGCTTCAGCAAGTACAAAGAACTTATTTTTAGTTTGGAAGGGAGGGGGCAATCAGAAGACAGTCACAAAGAGAGAAGTGATTAAGGTTTGTGTTAGAGGCAATGTTCTCTGTGGCAGCATCACAAATGAGCACCTTCATCCAGACCAAGAAAAAGGATGCTGAAGGAACAGGACACAGGGTGCTGAGCACCACAAGGCATAGCTGTGCTTCTGTAGCTTAGCAGAAAAGGTCATGTCTGAGAACTGTGACGTGGAAATGTTTTGCAAGACTGGGCCCATATGTATAAATTTAGAGAAAAATCTCAATTAAAACTGCAGCACAAGTTCTTACTATTAACTGTGGGCTTGCACAAATAGAGAGTTAAAACCAAATGATAGAGAAAAGGAAAGAAAATTTATTTTGGAGCCTTCTTTAAACAGAAAATCTATAGAATCATAGAAATTTTTTTTAAAAAAATACTTTCAGTATATATACTATAAAATAAAAACTTTACACTTGGGCAAGTTGTCTTCTCCTGAGTTATCCTTTAGTGAAGGCTTAAGAAAATGACTGATTTTACCCCTACACTGATTTTTGGCTGCACCAGAGTAGCAGAAAGTTGTGGTGTTGAACTCTTCCTGTCTGGGCTGCTTAGTGGAAGATTTGGAGAGCATCAAGTTATGTTTGGGGTCCCACTGAATTGAGCCACGCTCAAATAAAAAGCACCAAAATGTTGCCCTGGCATTGCACTTTATGCACAGTGATCTCAAAGTAAGAGTATGGTATGGCTGTGAATGGCTTTGGGTACTCACAAAGCCTTTCTGTGCTCCAAGTTTTCCTACATATAAAACAGAGGCAATAATATTTCCAGCTCTGACACTAGTGGTTAGGGAATTTATACTTCTGAACATTAATTTGTGAGAAACTATATTGGTACAAAGTATTGGTTCTGTTCACATTGTTCCTGGTTATTAACCCTATTATTGGTCATTGCATCTGTATACTCAAAACACAGGGTTTATTGATGGCTTTTATTTCCTATATGTGTCATATAAATGCCTTAACAGATGAACAGGGTAGTGAAAATGATAGGGTACTTCAGAACAGCTCGAAGTCACTGCTTCTTTAATAAAGCTTTGGTTTTGTATGTCGGGAGAGATGGAATTCACACCCCAACCTATGCACAGCTGCAAGCCCTATTAAGTGAAACCCCTCCTAAATTTAGATCCAATGGCCTCAGTCCTGGCCAGCTTCCAAAGACCATAGAGGCCTGTTCCACCCCTTCACATCCCCCTCCCAACGTGCCACGAGCATCGAGCCATCAAACCCTTTGCTCAGTAGTGGGGAGAACCAGTGCAGGGTTTGGGAGCTTGGAAGGTGCAAAGTCTTCCTGCAAGGAGGGTAATTTTCACATGTGAAGGCCAGTCAGTGAAAGAACACAACCATCACTGTAACTATTCATAAGCTGTATATTCATTTTCCTGTGGACTGTCACTTTAAATAAAAAGGGCCTTTTGTTTTTTTCTTTCAAGTAGCCCTAAAGACAGTGCTCATGTGGTGAGCAAGTCTGAGCCATGTTCAGGCAGAGCATTTTAACAATCGGGAGAGTCCTGATGCCTGGGAGTTGCCAGGGATTGCATGTTAACAGTAAGCCAAATCATCAAAATGCAGCTTGAGTAGGTCCAGTGAGGGTGTATTATATTGCAACAATTGTGCCTGTTGGAGCTAAGGTTGAGTGGGCATTCCTATTATAAACCTCAGCTGGTAGGGTTGAGTATTTTGACCACATCAGATAGTGTCAAGTGAAACTTCTCCTATGAATTGACACCCAAATAATCGTAACCTCCCTTACAAACAGGATCAAGCTCTTCCCCTTCCACCTACTCCTTTTCCCAGCCTACACTTGATTTTGTAACTGGGTCATTCTCTCCTGACATGAATGGATAAAAAAGTTGTAGATATTTATTTTAAAGAATTCAAGACTAACAGTGCCTGACTGTTGGTGTGGGTTTCACACCCATATGCTTGATGTCACAGCCATGTGCAATGGCCATGCAGACCAAACCGTGGCTCTTGTGTCACCATAGGAAATATTCTGTGATCCATCAGACTCTCAGTGGCAGCCAAAGTGTGGCATGACAGTGATATTGCATTTCACCAGACAGCCCTCACTAAACTGGTAGAAGCTCAGCACTGGAGCACGTTTCCTGTCTGCAAGCAGAAAGTTTCCCTGAAGGTTTTGCCAAAGTGCTCTGAGTGTGCACGTGTGAACAATGCGTCACAGGCCTGTAGAGCTGAATGCCACTAGCAGGGTTTAGAGGGGCCCAAAACTTGACAGGATTAAAGAAAAAGAACATGAACTTGGATAAAACTTAATAAAATTATCCCACGTTATGTTGCTGAAGTTTTCAACATGGTTTTCTGGATGGGACAGAGGATTATGCTGCTACCAACATGAACCAGTAAAGGATTAGAAATGGATTTTCTTCATAGGAGAGTGACTCTAAACATGATTTAGGAGAGAAAGGATGCTCCAGTGGTGAGGACGCCGCTGAGAAATCAAACCTCAGAGTGCTGTGCCATTTCCCTGTGGTCATGAGGAAGTTGAGCAGGCCTAGATCTTTGCAGATATTAAGGACTTTACCCCTCAGCAGTCTCTGGGACTTTGAGTGAACATTTCCAAGGACAAGACCTTAGTCTGTAGTGGACCTCTGTCCCTGTGGAAAATGAAGAGTCCAACATTTACCTGCAGTGCTGGAGTGGACAAGCCTGTTCCATCAGTAAAGAGCTGAATGAGTCAGGGGTTGAGTAGGAAGAGAGGGAGAGGAAAATCCTCCTACTGATAAATTGCTAACACTCTTTTGCAAAAGATTTAAGAGACTTGATGGCATCAGGATAATTTTTGTGTGTCAGAATTGCTAAATATTCAGGCGTCTGGTTTTCGCCAAACCCAATGTGTAAAAGCAGATGAGAGATATTTTCTACAAACTTTAAAAATCACCTACAGTGCTTAAGATGTTGAAGGTAGATTAGATAAGACTAGCAAAGTTATTTGAACATAAACATTTATTTAAAAAATAGTCTCTGCTTTGCTGAGCCCACAAACATTGTATAAATAATACACAGTTCATAAATAGGAATGAACAGACTTGTACCCCTCACTGGTAAGGATTTATATTCTGCACCTGCCAGGACTTTATTAACTCTCCTGAAAACACTGGTATTTTTGCAGAGAGATCTAAAGGAAGTTGTTCTTGAGAATAGGCCCCCGAAGCTTAAAATTCAGGTATTAATGGACAGATCTACAAATGTATTTAGGCAATTAGAAATGAGAATACATGACTAGTCATATTTATTAACATTAAATAAGTTAGGGACCTGTCTGCTGTCCTGGGGTCTGTCAGTGTCCTTTGTTATATTCACGCATTTTAGGGTCTTAAGGAATTATATTCTTACTCTGCAAACAACGGTACCTGTTCTTAGCTTGATGCATGAAAATAGACCTTGGTGGGACTGCTCATACAAGTAAAGCATTTACATATCTGTAGGAGCTGGTCTGAAATGATAAACATTACAGGATGGGTCTAAACTATCTTTTTTTGCCCACATTTGAAGTGTGGTCGAACTCCAGAGGTGGCTGACTTCATGCTGGTGGTGAAAAAAGTTCATGGAAAAACCCTGCCTGGGATTTGGTCTGAGCTTGTTTGTCACATTGTTTTGAATCTTCCTTCTTTGCAACCTTCCCTGTGTGCTCCCATGGGTCTGTCTGAGCACTGCTGCCTACAAAGCCTTCTGCTAAAATAGAAGTCCCAAAATAATGTGTTGACTTTCCTATGCACTTGGGGGGTTAAAAGAAAAGAAACCTAGGTAGGAACAGCTGTCCTGGAATTTGTTCAGTGTGCTTTTCTCTATCTCTGTCATCTAGTTTGGTGAAAAAAATAAACAGCAAAAACCCTCATCTTGTAAGTCCACAGGTGCATCAAGAATCTGAGTTTCAAACAGGGGAAAGAGGAAAGTTTTGGTATAATTTATCTGCTGAAATGCAGCACACATTACATAAAACATGGAATACTTCAAGCTTCTTGCTAATTGACCCTATGTCTGTTTTTTGGGCAAATACCTAATGAGTCAATTATGAGCACATACATCATCATTTGTAAGATATTTACTGTTTTATAAGTTTTAAAATGGAAATAAGTTATTAGCATTCAAGTACCTTTTCATCTTGATATTGATAACAAACTGAGATACATTTGTCTCTATACATTAATAATCTGGGGTTTAATACTCTATTTGATCAAAAGGAACATCAAAATGATCTTGTAACATCTCAAAACACAGCCTGGGTATGCAGCAAGGTGATGGGGTTACCCATCAACTTTTTTGGAGAATCAGGATGGAAATCCCAGTGACAGTGTAAGTTATTGGATGACCTGGGAACTCCTGCAGATCAGAGAACAGCAGGAAATGCACCAAGCAAAAAATAACACCTAAGCATTTTTATTGCTGTTAGTGCATTTTAGTATGTTTTTCTTTTGTTAAATGTAAGAAATCTTGAAAGATGAAATATTTGGAGAGCTGTGACTGGTGTGGTGGATATGGAAAAGAAAACAAGTTACTTGATGAGTTTGGTTGTAGTTTTATTATGGCTAAAATGCAAGTACGTGGCAATTGACCTGGGAGAAGTAGCAGTAAGAGTAAGGAGTAACAAGGAGAGGATTATTAATCCACTAAATTCATGTTAAGGTAAGTATTTTTTACTTTTTTTAATAGGGGAAAGTGTGAAAAGATCTGTGACATCTTCAGGGTAGAAATTACTTGACAGGTGATTGAAAGAGATCCTTTCTACCAAAATGATCAATGGTATTTTTGTAGAGCCATCGCCCCTCGAAAATATCAAATATGGCATACTTTGATTGAAATATTTCATCCTGTTACAGTAAGAGCACCAAAATCACTGTTTCTTCTGTGTAAATTCATGTACCTTAGCCAGAGTGCTGGACATAGTTAGGCTCTAAGGGACAGGAAAATCCTTATAAATAAGCCCAAATCAAGGATTGCTGTACTGTTAACAAATTCTGTGAAGTGTAGAGATCCCAGCAGCTCCCTGAGGTAGGGAGGACACTCTGGGCTGGGAAAGAGGAGAGCTTTGGGAAGCCATCCCAAATGCCAAAGCAAAGCATTGGTGGGGCTGAGGGCACAGCAGCTGCTGCACTTCCCTCCTGTCAGGCAGGTTGGGTTTCCTTTGGCCCCCTGGGAAAGGCACTTCACACCATGTGGAAACTCCATATGAATGAAATCCTCTCGCTTTATGCATAGCCCTTCAAATTATCCTTGTATGAAATCAGTGCACAACTCAGCCTCGGTATATTTAATGCCGCGTCTCCTTTTCTGCCTTTCTCTCTCTGTGCCTTATTTCTCGTGCCAGACTTATTCTCCCTTTGTTTTTTATGGGTTTTGCAGCAGTAAATCTGGCTGCTGTTTAGCAAGGAGAGCTGTAGCTTGAATCAAACCTTAGTTACAGACTGTTTCTTTTTGTTGTTAGACACTACCCGCCTCATACTCTACCTGGCCAAAGCTGCCAAGTTTTGGATTTCCTAGAGGAGGCTTTTTATTCTGTCATCTTGTCTGCACATGTACACACAACCTCCAATTATATAATAGGTGAACTCACTGTTGTGCTATTGTGCATTTTCCTCTTTTTACAAGCGAACTGCACTGACACTTTTTTGTGTTTTGAGTCTATTGTTACCTCGTGCTGGGGCTGCAGCCCTGAGATTTCCTCGAATCTTCACTTTTCCCACACCTAATCAAGAGTTTATTTTTAGCATGATTTTTTTCTCCCCCCTCTGCTTTTTCAGTTTAAAACCTCTAAAATACTAAAAATGGCCAGGCCAACACAACCTCTCTAAACACTTAGTGTTGCGTAATCTTCGGGCACATTGTCTGCAAGCCCAGGATGGCAGAGGAGACTCATCAGTGGTGAAAGAGCTCAGCATGTTCAAAAAAAAAAAAAAAGTAAGAAACAAGGAAGAGGTGATTCCCTTGGTGCTGCTTTCAGGCTCAGCTTTCTGAGGAAGCTCCTGGAGGGAGCACCATGTTGTCATCAAAGCCTCCAGTGTGCAATTTATACCTGACAGTGAGGAGGAGGAGGATGGTCTTCCCCTTTCAGCCACACATGGTGCATGGGCACGAGGCTTCCCGGAGCTGGGCTCTCAGCTGGCACACATCTGCCTGGGCACAGCTCTTCTCCTTCCCAGCACAGACAGAGAGATGAGCTTGTTGTAAACCAGCTCTGTGTCAGAGCTGGTTTCTTGGAAAAGTGACCACGCTTTTCTGATCAGAGGAGCGGAAAGATGCAATCTCTGTCCCGGACCAGCCCAGGGATCATCCCTCTCTGCAGACCACATAGGAGGAGGAAGGGGAAAAAACAACTGCAAACAAACAAAAATGGAGTGAGATGGCTGAGACCAAATTAGATTAATTAGCCCCAGGCTGTTTTGTATGTTTATATTTAATTTAGGTTTAGCTACTTCAAAGTTCACATAGTTTTAGTTAATAACTTTTCTATAACTTATTATTTTCAGATGTTGGCAGGTAGACAAGTTGTGAGTCACCTGGAATATGAGGCTAAATAAGTAATACTCACTGGCAGGGTTTTGACCATGACTGATTACACTTCTCTGTCTTCTGTGTTAGAAAAATATAGCTTCAGAAGGAAAAAAGTCTACTTTTCTCACTTCTCCTACCATTTTATGTTGAAATGTCCATGGGGTGGGTTAGATTTCATACATGGCTGTCTAGCTTTCAAAAACTTTCAATCTTTAATCTGCTGCTTAATGGTTAGCACATCCTGTAGCATACCAGGTCTTTATTATTTCATTTGACCTCTTTTGTGAACCTAAGAAGGTCCACAAGACCTGTTTGTTTATGAGCAGGGCGGTCTAGAGGTTAGCGGTCTTAAATCACCAAGAAGAAAATGAATGGGCAGCCCTTTACTTGGGATAATAAAATTGTTGTCACTCCAACTATAGATTTTTGTAGGTTATTACATTAGTTAAATAAAATACTGCCTCATCAATGCAAATTCCAGTTCCGGCTAGTCCTGGTGTTGGCTGTAGAAGCAGGAATTCATTCATATTGCTGGCAGTAAAAAGGAATAAAATTGTGTTTGACAGGAGTGGAGAGTTAAGATCATAACTTTTCAGAACCAATAAGGGTTCATGGAAAAATATATACTTGGGAAGAACAAAACCCTAATCACAGGCATTGCTTACTGGAGGTCTACAGCTGTGACAAATGGTGTGATACTCATGAATATGCAAAGTTCTTTTCAGCCTGTAATTATAAGAATCATTGAGCCTATGTATGCATTTCATAGGAAGCCTCAGTTGCATAAAGCAGCAGATGTATTTTGGTGACAACAATCAATAGCAAGAGGGAAACTCTTCATAATCCCAGGAGCTCAGCCCGGACCTGCCAGGCTGTTTTTCCTCTAGATTTCCAAACCTTTGCATGAATTTGCACCACTGGATTAGTGTGTTTCTCTCTGCCCTCAGAGAGAAACACACCCAGTGTTTCCACCACCCTCCTTGACACTCAGTCAGATACACCAGCTCCCCTCCTTTACCTTCCCTCCTATTATCCCATGTCCACCTTGGACAGAATGAAAGAAAATGCTACAGTCTCCAAGCCCTTCCTCCTCCAAACAGAAAGGGTCTGTCATGCCAAAGCAGCACCAAATATTTGCAGGGCAGCAAACCACTGGGTTATTTTGTTTGATTTTTCTGCTGGCATTTTATTTGAAGAGCTGCTTCCATCTGGAGATGAAATAGCCACAGAATCCATCATCTAACACCTCTTTCCTACTGATGTGTTTTGCAGATGAGGCCGTGGCTGGACTAAATTCAGCAGCAGTGGCTGGAGACACAACCCCACATGTGCAGGTCAGCGCTGAGTGCAGGTAGGGTTAAATTTGAGTTGTACCTGGCAGAGATGGGACTTGGCCTCTGCCTCCAGGCACTGCTTCTTGGATATGTCAGGGAGTCACTGATGGATGGAGGAGAGATGTGTCTGTTAAAGATCTGCCTTTCACTATTCAAGGAACCTAAAAAAGTTTGAATTCAAGAGTCACGCAATAGATGCTGGATCTTAACCTTCTCAGCCCTAATGAAACCATCTCCAAAACCAAAAAGCTGAAAAAGAAAAAACACAAATCCTGATAGGTTCAGAATCAAGTGAGACATAGGAGAGAGGTAACTAAGACACCTATAGCAGCTTATCATGGAGCAAGATTGTTATTACTTTGTTATGTGCATCTGGGGACAGAGGCAGCTGTTTGTGTTTTCTAAATATCACCCTGGGACTAACATCTCCCCATACCAATGTAAGCAGATACTTTACAAATTGAAATACCTGTTTATCAGCAATATCAATGTATGGGTGTTTATGGCAGGTTTATTTTGGCAGTAAATTACGTAGCTCCTGTTGGTCTTGATAAAAAGCATTCAGATGTACTGCGTGTTAGGAAGGAACATCTCAGGATTTTGCACCTTGTTTTCACTGTTCCCTTGTCTGCTTTCGCAAGATTTCTCAATGTTTCTTTATAACAGGGGAAAAGCTTTTTTGAAAACCATGGGCCCATGTCTGTATGGTCAGTTACAGGCACGATTAAACCCTTATTCAGATGTTATGAAGGTGACCATCAAAATTTCTACAGATTGTTTGGAGTTAACAGCAAATGTCTGAAAGAAACATATATTTTCTGTCCTTCAAGAAATCACCTGGAAGGCATAAACAGGCTATCATGACAATTGTTATTGTATAGTTTAAGACTCTTTAGGAAATGGCTCTTTTTAGGGAAAAGGCAATAAAATTTATGTGTTTAAGAACAATAGGATATTTAAATATTGAGTAAAATGTACCATATGAAGAGAAATTGTATTCCAAGGGGCTTCATTGTATGTTTTCAGGGCCTCTTGGCTCTTTGTTCTTCTCAGCCCAAATGAGACAAAATACTTGTTCTTAGACAGCAATATACTGATTTTGTAGAGAAAAATCTGTGGGTTCTGGCACAGTCAGAAGGTAACATGTGAGAGAGATGTAGGGAGTCACAGTGTTTCCAACTGTAAGCCATCAGGTTGTTTTTTCCTTGAAAAGTTGGGATCTAGCCCTGAGTACACACTTGCCCAGGGAAGAAAGGGGGCACCTTGCACCCCTTCATGTGGCTGTATCACAGGGCAAACAGAGCAGACTCTGTGCCAGAACCATTATTATTTTTCCCTAGGCTGGGGGAAAATATTGGCCCCCACTATCTGCAAAAAGTGAGCCAGGAGAGGGGAGGGAGCAATGAGAAGGGACTTTGTGATGCCTTGAGTTTGGGCAGGAACGAGGTGACAAACACCTCTAAAGCCACCAACACGGCTCAGGCTCTGTGGCATCACAGCTGTGTCTCACACCTTGCTCAGGACTCGTGGCATTTTAGCACCTTTAAACTGTTGACTTTTTGCATGCCAGAGTCAGATGGAGAGCTGTACATCCTCATGGCTGGATGGATGTGCTAAGCATGGAAAAATGGCCTTAAAATACAAATGAGTGACCTGTGGTGTAGCAGAAGGGGATCTTGTCATGCTGAGTGCTGTGCAATCTGTTGAAAGCAAGCCTTCATATTGATTAACTACCTTCTTTCTGCTGCCATAACATAACTGAAATCCAATATGTTACATAAATAAAAATCCTTCTGGTTATTAAGGGGTCATTTATTTGGGGAAAAATGTCCACATGAGTGTACAGCCCTTACTGATTCTGGATGGAAATGATAAATAATTGGGGTTTATGCAGAAAACCCACGGGGGGTAAAAGACTGCAGGGGTGGAAGGCTCCTTCCACAAGCAGAATTGGGGTGATTTGGTGTCCTTGATTTTCACCCTGACAGCACCTTCTACTCTCAGGATTTCTGCTCCCTGCTGGGACCCCTGGGCCGGGTGAGAGCTGGGCAGCTCCAGTGATGGTTGCTGCACACAGATAGGGTAGGCAAAGGAAAAACTCTTGATAATGACACCAATGCTTGATTTTTTTAGGCATAAACTGCCCATAGATTTCCAAAACCTGACAAACAAAAGGCAGAATTTAGCCTCAACCACAGATTTGCTGCCTGGAACATTTGTACATTTCAATTTCCAATAAGCTGTGTTCTCTAATCACAAGACTTCTAATCTTCCACCACCTAGTCACCGATTTTGAATTCAAATTTCCTTCTTTTTGTCTGTATTTAAAAAATAATAATAATCATTTTCCATCTATTGCAAATAACAATACAGATCCACAGACTGAATGCTGAAGTTGTAATTCAATCTCAGGCTTTGGCTGCCATTCATTGATACCTCGAGCTGTGCTCTTATTATTTATGACATCAGCAGAAACTCTCAATTGAATTGCAGCCTTATATTTAATTAGGGACTATGTATTATTTTGTATGCAATATCCAGAATTAAAAATAGCCCCTTTCCAGAGTATAATGGGGAAAAGGCAGCAAAGTTTGAATATATATTCTAATTGATATTTCTTGTACTTATTCTAAAAGTAATCAAAACGTATGTTAAATATTAATTATAATATTTTTACTGCATTGTGCACCCTGATTTATTGCTGCCTCTTTTGGTTCACTTTTTAATTACTGTACATTATAAGAAAACTAAGGGGTTTTTAAATAGAAAAGTTATTTAGCATTAAAATTAATGTATAATTCAATATCAATCTTCATAGTGAATGTTATATTAAACGTAATGAACAAAAGGTGTATTTAACACAGTTTGCAAGTTTTTTTTTTTTTACTTTTTTTATTTTCTCTCCTCTCACAACATGCCTCTCAACTCTCTCCACATTTAAAAGTCGGGGACAAAGCTCATAAAGGAACAAAAGACTAAAATCAGGGATGGTCTTTTTTTAAAAGAGGTACAGTTTCAAAGCCTGGAGGGAAAAAAAAAGATAGAAATCAAAGTGCTCTTGAATACAGAGAACATTTTAAAGGAAATATTGAACTGTTTGCTTAAAAATCTTACATTATTGCCTTCTTTTTAAACTCAATTCCTTTTTGAAGGAGAACACCAGATAGGGACAAAGAGAATATTTTCATGCAAAAATCAGGCACAGGTACAGAGGCACAGCCAGACATCATTTCAAGTGGGCACAGGAATTTAATTCAAGTTATTCTCTCCTTTATTCCACATTTAACAAAGTTGAAGGATTTATCCACCTCTCTGACACTAGTGCAGACTTCACTAGGTAACATTTGTATCCAGTGGCAAGTAAATATTGGGCTGGATTTTCATGTCCACCTGAAATGGATTCTGGTTATGAACCTCAGCAGTTGTGGAAAATTAAGTTTAGCATCACTGTGGAGCTCTGCACAGAGCTTTGTCAAGCTGTTATCAGCAAGAACAAAGAAATGATCCTTGTTTACACACCCAGGTCTAATTCAAAGGCAGCACAACCCATTATTTTTTTTTTTCAGGGGTAAATTCGCCTGATGTTTGGAGGCAGCTCCTGGGACATGGGAATATTGGGGAGATGATGCACGGGGTGGAAGTCTTCCCATGGGGGTGCTTTGGAAATCAGATCTCCAGGGGAGGAGGTGAAGTAGAGGGGTCTCACTGAGCTCCGCTGTGACCTCAGGGAGAAGTGGAGAAGGACCCAGGTGATGCCTTCTGCCCCAGGGCAGGTCGAAGCCTGGGGTGTTTGGAGAGATGGATAAGTTTTTTGAGAAAATATTTACAGATGTGTTATCATTAGCCTGAGAACCTTCTTGTCTAATCTACATGACCTGGTTTCCTGAAAGGAGAAATGAAAAAAACATGTTTGTTTTTAAATAAATAAGAGATCCCTCACTAAATCATCTAACATACTGTCTATTTATATTTCATAAGGACAAATGTTTCTGACAACTCTCATAATAGGTCTGTACAAGTATGCCATGTTCTTCCCAAGGAGGCTTCTTTGAGTGACATAAATTGCCATTAATGAAAATTTTAACAATTCAGGATAAATAATTTTTAACTTTTAATGTGCAGAGATGCAACATAACATGGCAGGCCTTGCGAGAGAAGACATTTGTTTTGGAAGGAAGTTGCAGAGTATATTTATTCATAGACCAAAATAAAAGCAGCATGAACATTATTTTTTAATAGCTCTGCATGTTGGGTGGCTGTACAGAAACAGTGATATATTCCTTCAGTAAATACTGGAATATGCAGTGCTGTAGTGCCTTGAGGAAATCTCAAGTATCCAAATGTTAAAAGTACTGATCTTGCAGAATTAAGCAGTGATGTCGACCAAGAGGTCACCTGGGACAGTGGGACTCTGTGTGAAATCCCACCACAGCTCCGCTCTTTGGTCTTTAATGACAAAAACAGCCACTGAACAACCAGCACAGAGAAAGAAAACTTAATAATATCCCTCCAGAAATCCACCCCCTGCCAGCAAAATCATCATATCACAACCCTAAAACACAGGTGCCAGAAATATCACCCAAGGGAGCAGGGAGAGCTTCCTTGTCACTCTTATCACTCCTTCCCTCATCAAGCTGTGTCTGGGTCCACTAATCCATTTGAAATTCCTATATCACTGTCATTTACCCTCCTTCCTGCCCAGTGCCATTGATGTTGGCATTGACAGGCACCTGTCACTTCCCATGAATTCTGGATCTGGTCCACTGGACTCGTGTGAGGCAGGCGAGGATCATTAGGATTTTGCAGTGTTAGTTCCAACTTTCCCCTTATATAACAACAGTGCCACTTGAAAGGCACAAAATATAGTTTCAATAAATGGCTTTCAGATCAGATGAATGTTCCAGCTCTGCTCTGGAGTTTACAAGAGCTGACAGTCATCTATTTTAAGTGTACAACGGACACTCAAACATCGGTGTTTAAATATCTAATAACTCTTACATAAGGATTTGGCACTAACGATGCCATCACGCATCCATCTGAAAAAGCAGTAAACTATTCCCGTGGAAAAGAAAATGTGGATATTTCTACTTAGTAGTGTATTGGGCAGAGATCCTTATCAATTCAATTAGAATAGTTTATTTTTTTAATATATGCCAGGCAAAACTAAAGTTTTCATTCAAAATAAGTATTTATTTTCTGTAGCCAAGTTGGTGGAGAGTGAAGATGCTGTCTGTTGCTATAATGTAGGATCCTTTCTGTGTTACAAGAAGTTACTCTAAAAACCTGTATACATCAAAATCATGCTGAATTTGTTACATAAAAGTATGCAGTTTTGTTGTCTGTATACCCTTCTGAAAGACTTCAGCTCAGCAAAGCATTTTTATTAGTATTTACTACTCCCACTGAAGTTAATATACCTAATTGCAGACAATAAAACAACTGAGATCCTTCAAATTAAACACATCTTTAATTGCTTTGAGAAAATTGAACAGTAATGTCATTATGTTA
Organism: Brachypodius melanocephalos; assembly: GCA_013398615.1. Classification (NCBI taxonomy): domain Eukaryota; kingdom Metazoa; phylum Chordata; class Aves; order Passeriformes; family Pycnonotidae; genus Brachypodius; species Brachypodius melanocephalos. The sequence goes on from VZSR01001459.1 coordinate 7,468,324, forward strand.
ACAAACACACTTATCTAGAAGAGGATGATGTAATCAAACATGAGAAAGAGTCGGAGCGGAAAACTGGAATCTTTATCATTAAATGTGCAGAGCCCTTCCAGAAGCCTTAGGAAGGAGGCATGATGCAACTGAAATGTAATCCAGTGGGGGAAAAAAATGGGGTGAAGAAACTAGACACATTGCAGAGTTAATTCCTAATTAAAATTAAAACTGACAAAACAAACCCTGCAGGCAAGCATCCATTAGTGCCACAAGGCATAAGAACATGGAAATTTATTTTAGTGCAATAGTTTTAGCTTTGTGTGTTTCCTCTACCAATAGCTGCTGAATTATTTGTAGTCTTCAGCAAGAGGAGCAATTAGAGGAGGCAAAGGGAGAAAATGGTTGTGGCTGATTCTAAGTAGGCAGAAGCCTTATTAATTGTAATGAAGTTGGACTAAGCTCTTGCTAAATTTTCCTGAAGGGGAGTGGCATGTGGGGAATTTTGTTTAGAGAGGAAGTTGAAGTTTTCATTTGAGTTTTTACCAAACACGATTGATTATTTTGGTTTAATCCATAACTTGGATAGACAGAGATTCATTGAATCCTAGAATACCCTGTGTTGGAAACGATCTGCAAGGACCTCTCAAGTCCAACTCCAGGCATATTTCTTACATGTGAGCAGGGGGATCTGAGAAGCAGACCTGCCCTCTTACATTTTGATCTTGAGTAACTCATTTATCTTCTCTGTACCAGTTTGCGTGTGAAATTGGAATGATACATATTTGCCTGATTTTTAAAAGCATCATAATGTAAGGAGGAAAATAGCATGACTAATGTTGTTTATCAGAGTGTGGTTTCTATCTGATTTTCTTTATAATGCACACAGTAGTCCTGCTCTATCTTGTGAATCACAGAAGCAGCTGCAAGCATCTAGATACCGTGTTTTGGTATAAGGGAATCACACACCACACTACCGCTTTATTTTCATAATTTTTTTCTAAAGCTATTCATAATTTCCACTTAAGTGGCACAAGGGGGGTTTCCTGGGGCTCTTATGCCCATTTTCCATAGCGGCTGCAAACTGAGATTCCTCTGTTTGTTGAGAAGTTGGTCTATTAAAGGGATCACAGGTAATATTTAGTAACAGACTTTGATACCACATCTGTTAGGGTGGAATGCACTATGCTTTTAGTTTAATAAAATTCTTCATTTCCAGTCTTTATGTGGCAACTGATAGCAAAAGCTGGAGAAGAGCAGTGATTCCTGTGCATGGAAGGGAGCACAGAGGACTGGGGCTGGATGGAGAAACAAAGATCATCTGTACCATCATTTTCTTGAGTGATTAGATCAGGTTTCTTTGGGTGATTATGTCTTTGTCTTTAATTTTAATGTTCAAGGACACCAAGCCTATTTATGGCTGCAGTGGAGATGGAGAAGAGTTTTGCATAACTTTAGCTAACTATGCATAACACAACTAACCTGCAGTACTGTTGGTAGAGGGTGAGCAGCAGTATTTATTGGGGAAATGATTAATCGATTTCTTTTGTGGTTTAACCCAGCAGCAAGAGAACCACCACACAGCTCCTCTCCAGTGGGATGGGGAGGGGAATCAGAAAAAAAAAAAAGTAAAATTTGTGGGTTGAGAAAAAAAAAATTAAAGGGCTGTTTAATAACACCATATGGTCTGGAATATCCCTTTGACCAGTTGGGGTCAGCTGTCCTACCTGTGTCCCCTCCCAGCTCCTTGTAGCCCTCAGCCTCCTCCCTGACAGGGCAACATAGGAAGCTGAGAAGCCTCTGACTCTATCAACCCTACTCTGCAACAACTTAACCATCAGTGTGTCACCAACATCATTCTCATCCTAAACCTAAAACACAGCACTGTACCATCTTCTGGGAAAAAAATTAACTTTACTCCAGCCAAAACCAGGAAAAATCCAGATATAGAGCTTCCCTGAGCCAACAGCTCAAGAGCTGCTTTTCCTTTCAGCAGCTTCAGAAGTAAGGACATTGATGCCCTGTGCAAAATGGCCTCATTGTCCCCCTCCTGGCCCTGCTGCCTGAGGCCATTCAGGTGAGGAGTGTTTGGAAAGTGCCCACTTAGAGCATGGATGGGAAGACAGCTTGGCCTCTCGCTGCCTCCTTGTTCTGCTCTTGTTACTGAAATGAGATGCAAGGATATCTCACCTGAGATACTGCCCGGATCTGCTCTTGAAAAGGTGCAATGCTTCACATTGCCTACATTAACATTCCCCCACTTCACTCTGTCCCATGCCTGGTCCCACGAGCAGTGCAGGACATGGCTCTGAACACATTGGGACCTGGACAGCGAGGACTCATGCACAGGCCTCCCAAATTCAGTTGCTGTGGGGCTGAAATGGATTGGATTGGGGTCAGGCTCTAACCACATGGAGATTCCAGCAGCTCCAGCAACCAAACCTCTCTTCTCTTCCAGCTCAAATGCACCATCAACATGCACATGTAGCATTTTTTTTATTCACTGGAATGACCTTAGGACATTCCCCAGACCATGCTCCTACCCAAGCCAAGGTCAATTCACCCTCCTCCTGCCATCCGAGTCCAAAAATATCAAATGCTTCTTGCCTTGGTGTCACCCTCCCCAGAGCAACTGCTTTACAGCAATATTTGGGTTATGCAGAGGACATCTCAGGGAGCTTTGGTAGCAGAGGGTCTCAGAGCTCCCCCTGTCACTGCTGTGAATGTGAGCCCATGTCTTACTGATCTTTGTCTCCTGGCTCCCTCAAGCCCTTTCCATAAGTTTAACACTCACAGTTGTATGAGACTCTTTCCTTTCTGCATTTCCTCCCCCTACAACTCTTTTGCTTTCCTCATGACCTTCCCAGTGGCTTCAAAGAACAGATCAAGTGAGAAATAGTTTTGTAAACAAGTCAGTTTGCTTCTCCTGGGTGGGGAAATGTCATTGTAGTGGTGATCAGAGTCTTATTCCTCTGCAGTTGCTCAGTTCAGCTTGTTGAGCCCTTGAGAGATTTTTCCCTCACACAGGGAGTATCATGGATATCCCCACAGAATGGGAGACTTGGAAAGGCAGTTTGTTTGCTCTCTTTTCAAAACATTTTATTCTCTTTCTCTTTTGCTGTCCCCCCAAATGTGACATCTTTCTTAGACTGTTCTTCAAATCATCCACTGCAACTCTAAGGAGTTCTGTGCACCTGTGAGTTCATTAAACCAACATGTTCAGGATAGCTTCCTCGGCTCACTTTAGACTAATTAAATGGTTGTTTTCATCAGTTCTTGCAATTTATTTTACTACAGATAACAGGAGAATATATCAGCCTCGGAATTGCATTAAATATTTCCCTCATAACATATTGTCAACAAAAGTCCTGCTGAATTAATGACTTGTGTGCCTGTTTGAAAGTGGGATTGTACTTGTCTAATTGTGGCATCAGTTGTCATAGTGACTATCAGGCAATCCGGCAGCAAACACCCTTCCTTGGCAGGGTTTAGGTAAAGCAGCCTTTGTGCAGTTGTCAGCCGGAGATTTATGATGGTAAAAACTATATTTGGCAGCCAAATCAATGCCTTGACCACTCTTTGTGCTCTTGCCCTTATTTTAACTTAAACACTTGATACTCTACCTGAATATTAAGAGGCTGTATGTCTCCAGAGCTGTTTTGTTATTAATAGATCACTTTTTATAAACTGCATGTGGGATGACTGGTTATTTGTATATATGTCCAACAAATGCAGTTGCTGGTATTTTCTGAACATGTAACTCCAAATGTCAGATCTTGCAAGCACGTGGATATTAGAGGGTGCCTTTTTATGCCTGCTATTAAAACATGTCGAGTGATCTATAAATTACCCCATTGAGATAAACAGTGGATTAAAATAAGGCACTCCCATTCTGTCATCACTGTAATATTAATCATTGGAGTTTTGGTCTTTAATGTTAGAATGTACCTTTTAGCAGTTTATGTCACTCCATATTAAATTACATGTGAACTGACAGATTTTTTAATCAAAACTTGCATTCTGAGTTTTGTTTTCTTCATAATGTCACAACAAGGTAGGAAAATAATTTTGCTGATGTCTATGATTTTTTTAACGTTTGGTGGGGTTTTTTTGCTCTAGAATTTTTCATGATGATTTTCTTAAGTTTAACTCTGACTTGTTTCTTTTATTGAGCCTACAAAAATGCTTATTTTAGTCTTATTTTATCATCTGGTGAAGGAAAAGAATATAAATTTCGCTCAAAATACTAGAACTATAGAGTGTTTGAACATAACAAAGTATAAAAATTTCATTATGTCAATTCTTAGAGGAAAACATTTGTATGGCCAAAAAAGCCTCACAGATTGGTTCTGTATTAAACACAAATATTTTCTTGACTGGATCTATTTTTTGTCATCATTCCAAATGAAGTTGTGTTAGTGGGTTTAACAGGAGAACTTTAGTTTGTTAATAGCAATGGACAATAATATGGCCATGTATGTAAATATTTTTCTAATCCAAATATGCAGCTTTGAGACCGCTTTTTTTCTTTCATAGCGGAAGTGGGCTACAGCTCATCTTGTAAAACTACAAGTCTAGTCATTCAAGACAAGAAATCACAACTTTTTGGGTTTGGTTCTGTGTCAGGTCTCTGAAACTTTGAAGGCCAAGTTATCTATTATCTTACGTGGTTCCTGCTGCCCCAGAGTTCACATGAAAGAGTTCATCCTTTAAAGTGCTGTAGCACTACATGTGGGTGCAATAACCATTTTACTGGTAAAGAGCCTGAAACACCCACTGCTGTTGAAAATCCACATTTTCACGTGGTCAGAAAAGGAACTTATTATTGGAAGACATATCTGTGTCTTTGTCCTCCAAAGCAATTTAAATACAAATCTAATTTAAGAGTGTTCTGACTTCCAGTGTGTCAATGTACTGGAAATATCTTTCCTTCTTTTAAGATGATTTTACTTTGTGACCTGTCATATATGGGGTGTTTACATGCATATTTCTCTGTGTATGTTGCCTCTGGAAGGATTTTTGCCGTCATGAGCTTCCCATTTCTCCTTCCCCTCCCCTGTCATTATGTTGAAGGGGACACAAGTGTCCTGACAGGGACCACCAGCCAGGGTGCTGCAGGTACACCAAGAGAGCTGCTGACCTGCGACAGCCAAATGTGAGGTCAGGAGCCAGGAGGAAAAACCTGAGGGAGGAAAGAAGGAATCTGAGCTCATGACAAATGCTCTCAGCAAAAAGATCACAGAATCGTAGAATTGTTTGTGTTGGAGGAGCCCTTAAAGATTACCTAGTTCTAACTCCCTTGTCACAGGCGAGGAACCTTCCACTGAGATGAACTTGGCAACAAAGAGGAAAAACTCCAAGCCAAGAGAGAAATTTTTTGTCTCTGACCCCAGTCTCCTCCCTCACAAAGGTGAAGAAGATTTGTTCTTGAAGGAGACGGCAAAGTAATGGGTACAAAGGAAAGAGGAAGACAGTCAAAAATCGGTAGCAAATACAGTGGATTCAGAGATAGTGATGGTTGGGTAAATCTGTGGGACATCCATATAGACAACAGATGGATGAATCAGGAGAGGAATATGGAAGGGAGATCCTAGAAATGGAGAGACTGGAAAAGTTGTCATCCTAATCACAAAGAGGGATCCTGGCAAGGAAGTGTGTAAATGTTATCAGTTAAAGGTTATCTCACACTGCTTCTGCTGGATGCCTGCTGAAAGCTGGTGTGGGGCTGGAAAAGGGAAACGTTTGCCTCAGACAATTTTTGCAACGCTTTATCAGTTTGTTAACATTTGGTCTAAGCGTTCCCCTGCCTGCCTTTTCCCCATCCCCCCACCTCAAATCCCAGGCGTCATAGCTCCTTTCACAACATATTGATAATAACCAACACGCTTGTCCGTCTTGGAAATAATAAAAGCTATAGACCGTAATAGATTTTTAAAGTTACATTTCGAGTTTAATGCTTATAACTGTATCACTGGGAGCAGGTACTTGGCACAAATGTCTCCATTGGAGCATAAACACCTTGGCCTATAGCCTCTGAGAGTTTATCAGTGCCATGGGAGATATTTCCTGCTATGTACATGCTCCTCTACAATGAATGAACAGCTTGCAACTACATATTAATCTACTTGATGACCTAGATCAAGAACAAGGAAAATAATATTGATAAGTCAGTCACTTTTTCTTTTTGGTATATTCCTGACTATTAGCACAGGTCGGGAGGCAAAGAGATGAATTGAGACTTTGCTTCCTGACACAGGTCAATATTGTTAAGAAAACTTTTAATTATTTCTGGGCCAGACTGAGCAAGTGGCTGAAGGGTGAGTGGGTTGTGGAAGGTGAATTTAATTCTGCTGGGATGGATCTGAGAGCTGCAGTGTTACAGCCCTGACTGGGTGGTGGAAACACAGTTTCTGTGAACACACTGCTGTTGCAGTGATCTACATCAGCCGGGATCTGGACTGTCATGCCTGATTCTGAGAGAAACTTTTCCGTGCAGGTTATTCCATGCTGTGTGGCATCGCCCTGTTAACCTCTGAGCATTGTGTCCTGGCTCTAAGCAGGGAGTTCAAATCAAGGCAAATAAACTCAAGTGTTATCTGCTAGAGGATTACACAGCCCTGCAGTCATTCAGCTGCAACCTCTACAGTCACCTTCCTATACACCCTGTATCCTTCCTGGTTATGCTCATCTTTCTCCTAGCACCTCTTTAAATTACACACCTGCAGAGGCACTGATCACTGCAGTGTAGCCATAAAGGAAAGACATTGCTTCTTTGCCCTCCTAAATACCTTGAAACGCTGCTGATTAATTTTTCACCAAAAACAGTCCATCCTGAATGGACTGAGAGGAATTTACCACTGATATTCTGTAGGCCATGTGTGTGGATGGAATCCTGCCTCCTTAGCTCTGACCATTGGGTATTCCAGCCCCAAATCACTCTTTTCTATCACAGAAACTAATATGCCTTTTAGTCTTTGTTCTTGCCAAGCTTAGAGAAAAACAAGGACTTTTTCCATTTAATGTAAGTATCACAATAAGAAAAAAGTTTCAAGTGAGAAAAATATGATTGTTGCTGTTTTCAACAGAAAGTGCTCCCCAATGATCCATATATTCAAGATATATGGGAAATTAATACCTTAACATATATATTAGTATGTCAAAATGGCATGCCTACTTACCCATTTATCAGGTTAAAGGAGGAGACTGGTGTGACTTTAGATAGTCATTTCATTTCTATGTGCCTACGTTCTGTCATTTAAAAACAGGGATATGGATAATAAACAATAGCAGAATGTTATTGAGTCGTTCACATTTATAAAGCCCTTTGATATTGTCTATGCCTCAGTTTTCTCATTTGTAAAACAAGTGCAATAATTCATGTATTTATAGCTCTAAAGGGTGGATAATCTAATTTGACATCCTGTGGAGCAAAATCCTTAGCATTTCATTTAGCTATTCCTTCGCTGTTCTTAGAAACTCATGGCCTAAAGAAAGAACATTTTAGAAAGGCATGAGATATTGATGTTAAAAGTGTCATGTGACAGATAACCTTCCTCAACTCTTGGCAAACTACGCACTTCATCAAGCATCCAAACTGCTAAAACTGTGATCCTTATTCACCATGTGATATTCTTCATGATTCCTAACTTTCCAGCATGTTTTGAAACACCTTATAAGTAATTTATTTTATGGGACAATTTGTACAGTAGATTGTGTTCCATCTATTGCTTCAATTATTCTGAGCTGTGCCAGTGGCCTGCACTTTATGACATCCTGCTCTGATATCCCTTTTTTAACAAATCTGAGCCACACTGGCTGAAAGATATCCAATGGTTGTTCGTAGTGCAGCCCTGGATAGGATAGAGACGTGTCATTAGTGATGACCTGCCGCTGATTTTTCTCAAGTGGGCAGAGGAGCATTGACCAAACCATTGCTAAGAGGCTGCTAAGTGGAGCTCAGCACTGTCTGACATTCCACTCGTCTTCCCTCCCTGATCTGTAGAGCTCTGTTATTTCAGGAGTCACTGGAGTGCACAGAAAGGAGCATTCCAAGTGGTGGAAACCATCTGCTTCAGAGGGTGTTGCTGGCAGCTCGTTTCCAAGCTGCATCTTAGTCAGGACTGAGAATTTTCTAATTTGATGCCGTGACTAAAATCTCCTTGTCGATTGTGTGTCATCCTCAGCAAATTTCTGATGTTTTGGTTATTGTGAGGAAGACAGCTGGATGCAAATGCAGATGAAAGCAAGTCCAGCAGAAGAGATGAGGTTGTGCTTGCATGGGGGCACAGGCACACACAGGCCAAATTGCCATTGCTGTGATTGTAAACTTGCATTTTCCAAATCTTTCAAAGTATAATTCTGTGTTTTCCTCACATTATATCTTTTGGATTGGTCTCTGTGAAGGAAATAAAAAGAAATCATTCTGCTGTGAAATCCAGTGTGTCTGTCAGAGAAATATAATTTACCATTTCGAATTCCAGTTGTGGGTAGCTTGTCGATTGACAATTTGTTTGATTTTCAAGGTGACAAATACAAGCAGTTGCCTCTGAGTGGACTCTTGACTACTCCACACAAAATAATTTACTTTTGTCCTTTTTAAAGCTGCCTTTTGGGCCTATCATGAATGAACCAGCTGCCTTGAAACTTGGATAAAATATTATTCTTTTACATATATAACAAACCAGTGAAATAGTAAAAATAACATTGGCATAAGCTTGCCAAGGGGATTTGGTTGAACCATTAGGTAAGGTCTGCCAGATATATATAGTTTCAGCTGTTAAAATTGCATATTCATGTGTTTTCCATATACCTATTGGCCTCTCTCTCAGAGAACTTTGGAATATTTTTTTACTAGACTATAATTAAACAACAGCAATTGAGACAGGGTATTCCCCAGAAATTGCAAAATGAGGAGTATGTGGTGGCCACTTGCAGAGTTGCTCATTAATCTTGAGAAAATTCAAAAAGCACAGACTTGGTGTGAAGAAATGGTGGCGGGGCCCCACAAGAATAAAACACAATCTTATTGTACACATGTTTTGCAGATTTAAGTTTTGTGCAAGGAATGCAATTGAAATAAGTCCCTACAGTCCAGCCAGTCTATATTATTTGTCCATATTATTTCCCCCTACCCCTAGAAACTGACTTGAGTTGGTGCCACATGTCCCAGTGCCATCAGTCTGTATGTCTGGGAATAATTCACTCCTAGGCTAGCCTAGATTTTTGATGATTTCCCTGCCATACAACTCCAGCTTGCTCTATTTATGAAGCAGTGAGTCAGGTTCTCTGTTTCTTTTTTTCAATGAAACACAGCATTGAGCAGCTTCTGGGATGTTTGTGTTGGTGAAGTTTTCTTCCCTGAGAGCTCTGTCTTACCACAGTTACCTTCTCAGTGGGACTTAAAAAATTGTCTTGATGTAGCAAGAAGTAGTTGATTAAAAGAAAGTTCTTTCTTGTCCTATCTGTGGGAAATTAGAATTTTCAGACCCTTACCCCTAATCAGCTTGGATCAGGAGTGTGAAGCCTATTCCTGGAGTATTTATTACTTGAGAGCTGTGCCATCTAAATCGGGAGGTCACGTTTCTGCTGCAGATGAGTCTGAGTGCTGCTAAATTCGGCAGGACGGCAGGGAAGTCATCCAAAGCTCTCACTATGGCTTACACATTGTCACCCACCCACCTCCAGAGTATTTATGTGACCTACCAAAGCTTCTGTTTCTTCGCTCGCTTGGGTTAAGTGTTGACGCCGCTGTCTTCAGAGACTTCAGACTCAAGCTGCTCAGATTGATGGTCAGAGCAGAAAATGGACTGAGCAGGGCCTCTGAAATGCTCCAGCGTGGAAATCCACACAGGTGTAGGTTCTGAGTGTGAGCTGGTGGCTGTCCATGCCATGTTCTCCACCACTCCACACCCCATCACCTTACCATGTGTCTGATTTTAAATTCACCATACGCTATTTTGTAATTTTTTTGCACATCAGAGTCATGAAAGTGGTCCAAGGATAAGCGTTTAAAAGGATTTTAGAAGAGTATAATAGGGAGGCAAACGTAATCCCAAAGTCACCCCAAGATTAAAGAAAACAAACAGGATTTTTACATAGAGCCTATTTTTGTGATGGACTGGGATCTCGTGGGTATGCCATTGTCTTTGTTCTCTTCCGTAAGAACCATATGAATATTCATTCATATGAATGAATGCCTTACAGACAAAATTATCTGTCTACCTACCTACCTACCTACCTACCTACCTACCTACCTACCTATATTTATATTTTTAATATGTTTTGCTCCTGCTTTGAGGAGAGAGTTTTCTGTCTTGGACAGTTGGGATGGTTGCTTTTGAGTTTGAAAAAAAAGGTGTTTTGATTTCCAGGTGTGTAGAAACTATGCTGGTGTTGCTCTGTTTAAGGAAGACCTGTGAACTTGGACAGGAAAGTTCTGATGTTTCAAGTAGACAGGCATTAACAAGAAAATACTGAAAAAAATTCATGCTATAAAAAAAATCAGTTCCTGGGCCTTCTTTTTTCCCTTCTTTTTTTTCTATTTTTTTTTTTTATGTCAGCAGTCTACAAACATTTGTTTGGAGAAGTTTATTGGCTGTGCAGATATTTGTACTGATATAACACAAGTATCTCTTGTCTTGATATCTTGTGAGAAGTCAGTTGTAAACTCCTGTCATGTCTATTTTCTTTGTCTCTTATTTCTTGGGTCCCAGTATAATGTAGGTTAGACATCACTGACACACTCAGCATATCAGTTTCCTGAAGCTGATTATCCACCAAATTCTAAATCTCAAAGCAACAGAACTTGAATTTCCTGGATTAAGCATCCAAATAATGAAGGAGGAAGGGGACAGAGGTGGGGGGGAAAGGAAAACAAAGAAAATCAGCTCATTCTTTCCTAAATTTAATAAATAAAATTAAAAACCAAAACAGTGCAAACTACTGGAATTATTTTACAAGGACTTTGCACATCTGAGGCCTGGTGTGCTGTGGGTAGGGCACCCACAGCAGCTTTTTTCTGCATATTCTGCTTTTTGAATCTCAGAACCCCCCTTCACAGCAGGGAAAACTGGTGAACAGAAAAGCTAAATGCTAGATGTCCCACTGGAGGTTCTTGGCGAAACTAGGAGCAGCACTCAGAGATTCTGGCTCCTGTTTCAATATCTTAATTACATAATTAGCCTTGCTTAAATCAGGTCATGTGGCACTCAATCTGACTTCCTTTGCTGTCGTGCTATCTGTGCTATGTAATTCTCATGCCAAGATAGTGTGCAGAGCCTTAAATAATCCAAGATTTTCTAGTAAGGCATGGTAAAAAGTTAATTTAAAAAAAAAATCACATAAACATATATATAAGGAAATTAACACTGTTAGAGATTAACATAATCAAACAAAATATGGTTCATTACAACTGTATATATTACCATGCATTTAAATGAATGCTGATTGAAGGGAAAATGTATTTTCCTCTGCACTGAATTGAAACACAAGAGCAAAACAAGTGAGCTTCTTTTAAGAATCTGTAGCTAAGAAATTTATTTCATAGGTAACAAATGGTAAACGGACAGGAATAGTTATTTCTGTTAAAGGAATAAATCTGCTGAAATACTGTGAAACATTTTCTGTGCAGCAAGCCACAATATATACAATAATGCAGTAAAATCCTCCACCAAATATCTGTTAAAGGAATAAACCTGTCAAAAGAATTAATTTTCTGTGCAACAAGGTTATTCATTCAACAGGCTTCCACCATATGTAATTTATGAAGCAAATTATACTATTCCAAAAAGGAAAGGGAAGCTCATACAATGCAGTTTAAACTACAGAAAGACTGGCTGGAAGAATGCAGCCTTAAAAGTCAGGAAATCTTCGAGCAGAGCCAACTGCCTGAGCAAGGAGCTCTCAGAGTGCACCAAATGCTTTACCATGACTGTGGGGACTAAAAGAGAACACCCTTCTCATCATATATGAAGCAAACCTGGCGATGTAATAGGCAGGGGAACAGCTCACATTTCTGATTTCTATTCAAAAATGTACTTTTCCTGGTGTTTCTGGGTGATCAGGAGATGCAGTCCAGTCCTAGCAGAATTACCTGTCCAGTGAATCAAAGGATACTGGAAGTGTTACTGCTTGAATTAGGGGATCCTGTAGTATGTAATAATACCCGGTGGTGTTTTCTTTACTGCTACCTTCAACCTCATGCTGTTTTTAACTTTGGTGCCATTGAGTTTGAATGTAGGAGGAAAAGGGACTCACCAGCAGTGAAAATGTAGTTATCCTTTCCAGTGACTGCAATCATTTTGTACCAAAAGGCATTGAAAAGTGCTACATGAAGGTGTGGTCTCTTTTACCTGCAGCTATACCTTTGCTGTTTGAGCCAAATTCATCAAAATAATCAAACTTTGCCCCCTGCCAGATCTATAATTTGAAAATCCCTTTGTAATTTTTTTTTCCTTGGCTGTCTGTCTGGGGGCCACTGTAACTTTTGGGTGAAGTCTTGTAATCCAGCCTGAAGTGTCATCCTCATTGTCAAGTCTAAAGCATCCGAAATACTTTATTTACAAGTCTTTAATTTCATGCAAAAGTCTTCCAGTCCTGGGCAGATTAATTTGCACTGTGTCTCAATCTTATTATTTTAATAACTTTTCACTACCCTCTAAGCAAGTAGAATGTTGATTCCTAGAATAATGATAAGGTTTCCTTAAAAAAACTGTGGCATGGTGAAAGTTTCTTTGTTTGAGCTTTTGTTACAAATCTAGGGACTAAGCCAGGTTCAGTGGGATTCATGGAGCTTTTGGCAAATGTGGATTGAGCATCACTGTAGAATCAGATAATGGTTTGGGATGGAATTGACTTTAAAACCCATCCAATTCCATCCCCTGTCAGAAAAGGGGCACCTTCTACTACCCCAGGTTGCTCCAAGTCCCATACAACCTGGTCTTGGACAATTCCAGGATTGGGACAAATGATGTCCCAAGCCAAGTATGAACAGATATGGACTGATTTTGGGTGAAAATCAAGTGCAACCAAGAGAAATGTGGCAGTGTAGCTAAGTTGCCATTGCTTTTTCTGGGTATTGTTAATCCAGAGCTAACAGAAGAATTCAAGGTATTGGATTCCCATGACATGGGTGGTCCCTGTCAAACATAACTCCACAGGTAAGGAGTGGAGAAAATGCAGAAATCATACTGGATAATTGACAAAATTACAAAAAATGCTACAGCCACCTTTGCATTTTGAGTAGACAAAAACTGGTGCTTCCTTTAAACAGCAGCTGTAGTCACCTGGAGAGCTGCTCAGGAGGGAAACAAGCCCGAGCAATAATTCACAGCCAGTTTACAGATAGCCTCCAGTGGGGAAGCTCAGGCAAAGATTACATAAAAGAGATTTAGACTTCCAGGGATTGTCCGTTCCAGGTCTATTTATTTACATAAATTTGTCAAAGCAGAATTAAAAGCTGCAGCTAAGATCCAGAAATCCATATTTGTGATTGAGCTAGGTGTAATATTTGAAAGTACATACTTATCAAATTGCGATATCACTTTGTTTTCTTCCTGCAGGCAAACTAAAGAATAAACTGCCTCCCATGCAAATCTGCTCATCTGGTTTTTGTTGGGTTTTTTCATTTTTTTTCCCCCTCCTGTTTTGTTTCATTTTGTTTTATCATTCAGTCACTGAAATCTGATCTCCAAAAAATGTAGACAAATGTACAGAAGACTTATTTTTCCCTTGGCACACAGCTTAAAAACTTATAAATTAACTCCCACTCTTTTAAATCATTCTTCTCGAGGTGTTCCAGCCAAGCATCTTCACTGGCTGCCACATCCTAAATTCCTTGGGATTTGCTGTTGGCCTGAAATTATTGTGCTATGTGAGCTCATCATCTGGGATATTAAAAATATCCGTTACTTCAAATGTGGTTCGTATACCCAGTGGCATTTGAGTAAACAGCAACATCACTGGCTCAGGGATCCAGCTTGGCTCTGTTACACGTACTAAGTGCAAAAGCAACACCATTTTAGGGAAGAACAGAACTCGAAGATTATTTTGTTTATATATTTTTGACTGGAAGGGAGATCTGGCCTCCTAAGCAAGTGTATAAAAAGATCTAGGAAACAGAGGCCAGAAAATAAATCGTTGTTGAAATAAAATTTCAAGTTTCCTGCTCCTGACCTCCTCAAGAAAGGTCTCATTTTTCCTTTCTCTTGTATTTTGAGTGTTGCACGGAACTGTAAACCATGAAGGGCTTTCTTAGTGATGGATTTTAATCCTATTCTAGGCTGAGTTCTTCTGCTGAGGAGATTTTGTTTACTGAGTGTGCTCACCATTTGAGTTGTGGTTGTTGTTTAAATAACTGATTAAATTGCTGACAAAAATTATTCAAGTTGGAGACCACCCTGAGTGGTCTAAAATATTGAAAAGCGAGCCATTAGTTGAGATTGACAATAAAGTCTGATTAATAGTTTGATTTTTAAAACAATTACATAAAAATATTGTTTGAAATCACTCATTTTAAACAGCTGACATTTTAATGCATAAATATAATTACAGACTCTTTAAGAAGAGCCTAATTTTGGCCTTGATATATATGCTGGCAATTGTGTATTTGAAATAGAATCATAAAATGTAAAAATTTTATATTTAATCACTAGTGTCAAAAATTATTAGGTAATAACCACAGCAGGAGAGAATGTGATAAAAGATACAAAGGCCCATATTTAAAACATAATTTTTCTAATACTCACTATGATTTTAAGATGTCATGCCGTCATGTGAAGGTGAGCGGGTCAGACGCAAAGTTGACTTTTCCTATTTTTTTAAAATGTGAAGTGATCAATTTACACTTGTGGATGGGTTAAGCTTACTGGAAGCCCAAGTCCTTTTTGTCCACCCTCCAGGAATGTCCCAGGGACCTCAGCCCTGTCACCTGTCTGCTCTCCATGGGTTAAGTTAAACCATCCTCCCATCCACACCCAGCACAGCGCAGACACAAGAGCTGGAGGAACTTCTAAAAAGAAATCTGTCATCCCACAAAATGCTGCTTAATTATCTCACACCTGGTGGTTTTCCACAAGGAACGGGGGTTTTCCTTTCAGATGCTTAACGTCTCTCTGCAGCACCAACCTGAGTGCCTCCATGACAGAGAGAAAAGGACTCTCACAGCTCTATTGGAGGCTGTAATAGTGCTCAAAGCAGGAGAATCTCATCCACTGTGTGCTCTCACTGTGTTTAAGCCTCTTTTTAGCCAGCAGAGATGACTCTGATCCTTGTAGTTTGCTGTTTGTCTCTGCAATCTTTTTTTCCAGACATGCAATAACTACTGTGAAAAATGCATCTGCTATTTCCAGTCCATTTGTGACCATCAAAAGATCTGAGGTTTTTTAAGTCACAGCCCCACACAAATGATACCATACAACTTGCAGAGCAGAAGGCTGATGTATGAGCATTATTCCTCGCTGAAGTGACTTATTTACCTCTGGGACAGAGCTCAAGAATTTATAAGCCTTGCAGAAAGGAGTCCTTGCCCCGGCCACCTCACAAAAGTGCTCTGCAATCACATCTCTGCTTTCCTAAAGGAACTAATAGGATCAGTCCCAACAGGGACAGAACAGGAAAGAGCAGCAATGTGGCAGGATAATGGCCAGGCATTTCTGCTATTACCCCTGTAGTGCCTTTGAGTGACCACTTTTAAGTGGAGAATTGGGGTTTGTGGAGTACTTTAGTGTCATTTTTACTCTCCAATTTTTTTTTTACTCTGGCTTTGCTTAAATGAGAACTGCTTTTGAACTGCTCTCCACTGTGGCTGCTTGCACAGGAGGGAGAAATGGGACAGGCATAGCAGGAGTCCTGCATTTCAAAACTCTTCAGCACCTACTGGAGCCCTCCAGGGGACCATTTGCCCATCCATGGGTGATCAGTACTCTGTGGCAAGAAAAGGGGATGAGGACAAGGTGTGGAGGAGGAAATCCTTTTCTTAAGGCTGCAGGTACTTCTGGACTACTGCCAGACTGGAAATAAGATTTTTGCTACGTGTAATAAGGGCAATCCAGAAGTGCTGAGGAAATTAAAATAAATTCAGAGGCAAAATTAAATTTTAGATTGAAACACCAAGGATTAGTGTTTTTTATCTAGAAGGCAGATGATGGTATTTAGCAAACCAGGTGATCTGCTGGTAATCATTTAATAGAAGTTACTGAGAGTAATTTGAAAAGAAAGTGGACAAAGTGAAAGAGGTAGTTTAAGACAGTGATTTGTTCAGTCAGGAGGTCAAACACACAAAGATGTCTAAATGAATGAGAAATGTTTATTTCTAAGTCCCAAAGTCATAGAAACAGAGTGGCCTGGATGTGAAGGGACTTTTAAAGCTCATTCTGTTCTACCCCATGCCAAGGGAAAGGGCACCTTCCACTATCCCAGGCTGCTCCAAGCCCCAATGTCCAACCTGGCCTTGGGCACTGCCAGGGATCCAGGGGCAGCCACAGCTGCTCTGGCCACCCTGTGCCAGGGCCTGCCCACCCTCACAGGGGAGCATTTCTTCCTAATGTCAGATTTAAACCTTGTGCCACAGGCAATCTGTTCCTGACCACACTTCTACAGTTTGCTGTAGTTCACCTCAGAAGCATCCCCAGTAGGCACCATGTAGTTGTCCTCTCCAGGCACACTTCCCCAGAGCTTCTTCTCTTCAGCCTAGCAATGAAATACCAGGCTAGAAAGATCTTTTCTACCACTTCTCATGGCTTTTCTTATGTTCTTACTTAAGAAGTGCCTGGCTTTGCCAGTTTTAAGTTCTTTAGTTTAAATGAAAATTAAATTTTTATGTTATTATTAAATTATTTTATTAAAATTATTTCATTATTAAAAATTTTAAATTATTAAATTTAATTTTAAGTTTAATATTGTTCTGTATGCCCTTTAATGTCAGCTGATGAAATGTCACTCACCAGGAGCCACAGATGGAAGCAATCACCAAAATTTTGGTAATGAGATAGCAGACGTAGGTCAGGAGTGTTTTGACCAGGCATGTTTTGTTTCTCCAAATCAACTGAAAATCACAGGAGTTGTGTAGAAGTCAAGCTACAAACCCATGGAGTTTTGCCTTATTTCCTATCAAGAAACACGTGAGTACACTCCAGCTCTGTCATATAGGGGAAAAAAAATCCAAATTGGACATTCATTGGTGTCAATGTTTACTGATGGTTTAGCTGATGAATAGATGTAGCTGATGAGTAGATGTACTGCTGGCAGATACTTTGCAGCCCTCAAAGGAGACAGCTCTGCTTCCAACAAAACTGTCTGTGAGCCAAAGGGGAAAAGCATCTCCACCCTCACCTTGGTAATCCAGGTGAGTCAGCTGAATTCAGTTGAAATGATCTACCCAAAATCAAAGAGAGCAGGTTGGGACTCTCTTTTTCATCACCAGACTTATCTTCTCCACTGAAGAGCAGGTTAATAGTTCAGGAAGATCTGTGGAGTTTGGAAAGCAGCCAAATTAGTGCCACTTCTAAATGCAGCACCTAGGAACAGCAGGAAAATCAGTTTGTGTCCAGTGTCTGATCTGCACTGACCATCTGAAAATAATTATATGCAAGCATACATATATATATATATATTTATGTATGGGGGAAACAGCTCTGGTAATCAGTTTAAATATATCCAAACTCGTCATGCATACATCCTGATGAGCCAGGGGTTGCTTGTTTGTTTGGGGTTTGCCTTGTTTTTCCTCATGCATTGTTTCTGCAGCAGATGGGCTTATCTCTGCAGAGGGGCTCTCAGCAAAGTGCTTTATCAGATCACCCTTCTGATTGCAGCACAAAAAGAGCCTTTCTGTCTTCCTAGCAGGGATGTATGGGAAATCCTCTCTCCCAGTTTCACATGTGTCCTTGCTGCATTGTTGTTTGATGCTGTTGGCTTCATTGAGGTTGATGTGACAAGAATTTACAGCAAACAGGAGCCACCAAAGCATTCTGATGATAAAAATCTTCCAGTTTGTTGATGCTATGGCCAGTTCTTTGTAATTCATGAGTTTGTTCACAGTGGGTGATTTTAGCCTGTATATTGACAGGAATTTTTAATCTCTGTAGTATCTCTGGGATGATGCAAGCAGGAGAAGGCTGTTTGTGTCTTTCACAAGCATCCTTCACCCCTACCGTGTTGGCTTTAGATGTGTGTTTAATATAGGGGTGGTTATTTCTTGCTGATCTCTACTTGGCAATGGCCACTGAAAAAAAAAAAATCTATGTTGATTTTATTAGATCTGTCAACAGTCCTTGATGTTATTGACAATGGGGTTTTGTTGACTTGTGGAAATGGAAGGAAACCTTCCTCAAGTTTGGCATTTTCTTAGCATCCCATGAAGTGTATTGAAACTAATATTCTCAGCAACAGTTTGGTTTATTGTGAAGTGTCCAGACCTGATTATTTGAGGAAAAATAATAGAGTTTGACGGGTCATGATATGGTAGAATTAGAACAGGGAGGGGGGGTGTGAAGAAAGAAGGAGGAGGGTTCTTTAGCATGACAGAAAACACCCAATTTTATGGTATTCTCTGAGCTATTATCGCAAATGCTGCACAGCATCTTGATGTAGAGAGTTCTGTGAACCTCTTGGTTGTTCTACAGCAGCATTGTGCCAGATAAAGAGGAAACAGTTCCATGCTTTGACAATAATCTTTGCTAATACATTTTCCAGTGGGGGAAAAAATAATCCTAATTAAGAAGTTAGTTAATGCCTTACAAAATGGAAGGGCAAAAGGTTACTTGTTCCAGGGGAAGAACAGGAGAGTAGATCTGAGAGCTGACAGTGGGATTGGCTTGGAGCCACTTCTCTTTAAGCTTAGTTTTTGCAAGCTCTCTGCCAGCTTGGAGCACGATGGACCTCTTTCCATACCTAATGGCATGCTGGATGTCAGCCCTGGCCCCAAGAAAGCTCAACTGCAAAAGCAGAATTAGGTGTGTTTCTGTGCAACAAAAGCAACACCTTTCCCAACAGCAACAATTTTCGTGCTGCTCTGAAGGCAGCTGATTTGTAATCCATTCAAGTCCATATGTAAAGCACTTGCACTGAAAACACAAAGATAAAGCAGGCTGTAATACCGTATAAACACGTGCAATAGGGGTGGATTTCAGACTTATAGCTGTATTTATGCCTGGAATATTCATGCCTTGATCTAATCCTCTTTTTCTTAAAGTGGAATTTTTCAAAAGTTCTTAAGGACCCAACATTGGAGCTACATCTTGAAAAGGGCACATCTTTCTCTCGCACACCTCAAACAAGGTGGCCTGATGTTTCAAAAGCTGCTCAGAATTCAAACACTTCCTTCAGGTTCCTAAGTGGAAGAGCATCTCTTTTGAAACTTTGGCCACTTGTGGAGGTGTTTAAATGGGAAGACTTGGTGCTAAGTAGGGCATGTAAAAAGTTTTCCCTTGAAATATTTCCTTAGGGAAAATTGGGGTTTTGACTACTGAAATGTTATTTCACAAAGAGCAATGCTTTCTGTGATAATAACAGGTTTTAATAAAAAGAAAAATGACCACTTGAAGAACAAAGAAGATTCCTGTTATAAACTAAAATTTAAAGCATTTTCAATTTAAAAGTTAGCATTTGCCCTTTGGAAGCTTCACTGAATTTTTGTTTTTTAACAGCATTTTCCTCAAAGAGGAGGCAGGGCAAGAACAATTCTTTCCAGATCTAAGATAAAATTTTAAGGTGAAACAAGTGGCAAGATTCAAACAAACAGAAGAAAAATGAACCCATCTTTAAAAACATCCCTGAGAACAGCTGAAGATCCACATTCATTCCATCCTGTCACTAAAAACTGGAAAGTTTTCAGACAGCTATCAGGAAGCAATGGAGTACATGTGCAGAAGTCTGTAACTGAAGGCAGATTAAGAATTGGAGCATAAACTTCGCTTACCTCTTGAGTAGAGTTTGAGCTCCAAGGCCCTTAAAGGTTAACAATAAAATCTCAAATTGAATCCTCATTTTCAATATGAGACAATTTAAGTTATAAAACAATGGAGTGACATGAGCCTAGCGAGGCCAACGAGGACACTAAAACCAGGGTTGTCAGAATGCCCAGGCTTTATCACCCGTGAAAGGATGTAACTCTCCATGACATTAAGGATGCAGGGTTTGATGGAGTGTCACAGTTAGTTGACACCAGAATCATCCAAAATCGTAGATTCCCTGTCACATCCTGCCACTGCGGAATAGAAACTAATGATTGTGCTACTACACCATCACAGGCATGCTGGGGTGCTAGTAGCTGGTAAATTATTACACAGCAGTAAGGGTTGCCAACAGGAGTAGACTTCTAGGCTAATAGCTAGGGAGAAAAAGGGAAACTATAAATGTGGGTTCTTTTACTCCAACAGAGCTGGCTGCTGCTCTGAGTGTCTGATGGGACAAATTGTTTGGGGACAATATAAAGTAATGCTAGGCCACTGTATGGGTTGGAAACTTGTAGTTTCCTGTAGAAGTTTTGTGAAAGGGACATTTAGATAAGAAAACATGAATATTCACTTTTGGTAATGGAAGATATTTTTGCAGAGATTGACAGATTCAAAACAACGAGGCTCATATTTTTAAACAAATATAAACATATAAAATAGAGGAGTGTCTTATTTCCAGAAAGAAATTTGCAGGGGAAAAAAAAAAAAAAAGGGAAAATTATTTACAGAATGTCATTCTGAATATTTTGCAGACTCTAGAAGTCTGTAAATAACAGAAATTTAAAACATCTTTTGGGCTCAGATGTGATAGGCATTAAAGCCTGATGGAAAAATAATTTGATTCTAGATTGATAGCTTTTTATCATGTTCTCCAAAGGAGCAATACCAAAAATCAATGTGTAGGAAATCCAGAGGACAGATGCACTCTATCCTCAGCTAAATGATCTTTCTGAACAGACTTCTGCCCAGGTTGCAGCTTGTCCTGGTTTAGGGCAAATTTGGGAGGACACAATTGAGCACAGAAATAGAAGCCTTATGGGTGCAATTCAGTGGTATTTAAGCATAACAAGCTACCCAATTACACACAGGAAGAAACTGTCTGATTTGGTATCACCCATCACAGCCTGGCTGAGGGTCCAGGTGACATCTTGCTGTGTTATGCAGTGTTCAAACAGGCTCATCACTGGGAGGGATAGGAAATTATCCCTTCTCTGTGCATGCCCTTTTCTGAGTTGGGTTCCCTATTTCAAGAAAAGTTTTCTATTCCTTGGAGAGGCGCCTGAACACAACACCTCAAAACCCTGAACTAGCAGGACAGGTTGGCTGCACTAGGTTGTTTAACTTAAATAATAAGCATTTGAGAGGGGACATGTAAGTAATTACAGAAGAAACAGAGGCAGGGAAGACAGAAACAATCTGTGCATAATGGAAAGGACATGACATAATGGGCTTAAATTACAGCGGAGGATTCCGGTTAGACATCAGGAAACTTTCATAACAATCAGGATAATAAAGCACTAAGGTAGACTGCCTGCAGAGGCTGTGGGATCTCCGCTGTTGGAGGCCATCCAGAGCAGGGCAGACAGACTTCTGAAAGGAAAGACAGGAGGATAATTGATCTTGCTGTAGGGCAGAGGGGTGCACCCAGAATAACCTTCCTAGAACCTGTGACTACCTTGAACTGTTGATATCCTTCATCCCCACCCTTCTTAAAGCTTGTTTCTTAGTGTTACATCTCTGTTTTCTGCTGGTTCGCCTTTCAAATCTATTTCTGATTTTATTTTAGAGGCTTGGCCTTATCCATCTTCATCTTAAAACACAAATTTAACTACTACCTCTATGCTGATGATTCACTGGTCTGTGCTTCTTCCTACCTCAGACCTAGCCAATACTTTTCAAAATAAGAGCTCAGTCTGTTTTCCTGACATATCATTGCAGATGTCTTGCTCACCACCAATCTCGGCACAGCTAAAAAAAAATTCATTGTAATCAATTCCCTCTGCTCCCTGCTTTTCCTTTGATCATATTGAATAACACTGTCAGCCTGCTGATAACTCAGGTCTAGAACCTGGAAATCACTTTACCTAAGACCTCACCTGGCTCTCTCTTGTGGACTAAATATGTATTTTATGGAGGAGAGGTAATATTTGCCCTGCAAAAGGACAAAAAAATAGGGACTCTCATTATCTCCATTCCTTGAAAAATCCAACACTCTCTCATCTACCTGTTCTCAACACAACTAGAAGCTTCATTGCTATCTTGGCTGCTGCTTTGACCCTATCAGAGCAGGGATCTGCAGCTCAACAGAGCAAGTGCCAGGCTTTGCAGGTAGCACACTGTACCCAAACACGTGTTCCTGTCTTGTTATACCACTAACAATTTGTTGTTCAGTGGTGAAAACATGCTGAATAATGGAAGATGCCTGGAGAAAGGAACACGGCGCGTCCGTGTACCTGCAGTGCGTTGTTTCTGTTTGCGTGCTCAGCCCTGAGTACAGACGAGGGAGTGTCGGCCGTGCCTGGTGGATAAGCACCTGTTTCTCTGCCAAATGAAACTTCTGTGGCTGCAGAAACAGTGTCTGCATTTGCTTTCCAGCAGGTAAATACACCCACTGAATTCCTGCTGTGCGGCCCCACACCTCTGGGAAGAGCCCATGGAAAGGGAGGGGGCAGGACCTCAAGCCTCAGGGTCCATCTCTCTGCTAAATCAAACTGACCTTGATTTGAAATCAAAGGGATGTTAAGAAGGTGTCCAGTCATGTCCATGTAACTGACCAGAGATACACTTTGACTACAGGATTTTAGGACAAAGATTGGGTTTGCTTTTTGTCTTTGTTTGTGCAGGTGCCCAGTGCAGCTCCATGACTAAGCTCCCTGGCAATCCCACAGTAAAATAAGTAAAAGCTGCTTTTCTGTGGAAAATAAACAGACAAAACCTTCCTACCTTCCTCCTGGAAATGCGCTGTGGTGTGGTGTAGTCTGGGGAAATGCTGCTGTTCCTTTGGGCTTAGCTGTGACTGTGAGCTTTGGTCACAAGCTGGGAAGAGCTGCTCTTAAAGATGAACCTTGAGACGATTGTGTTTGGACCATGAATTGTTCCAACCAGCTGCTGGTGGAGTGACTGAGCTAGAGGAGATGAAACCCCCACATAATCAGATTCAGGGGAGTAATGAGGTTTGGGACTGGAAAAGCAAGAGGGACAACAGGCAAACAAAGTGGGGCTGTGCCACGAGCCTCTGAAGTCTGTAAGTAACTTCGTTATGTCAGCAGCAAACGAGGGAATAGCTTTGCAGAAATTCAGATCCCAAATACCATTGTAATTAGCATTATTTCAAGATTAAAGAAACCACCACTTCCGTGTAACAAATTATCTCCAATTTAAAAGCAAAAATAATGTATTTTTTGTTCATAAAAAATGCTCAAGCGGAAGCATTCTCACATTAATTATTTCAGTCTATTCGGAAAGCATATCCCTGCTTGCTTTTTATTATGCCTTCCAGCTCCTTCTTTGAAAAATATGTTAAGAAGCTGCAAGCTATTTTCCAAAAAAATGAAAAATAAATAATCTTTGAAGCAATTAAAGCTGAACGACAGAATGTATAAATATTTTTTTTACTTATTCTCCCCCTAGATTCAAGTCCTCCATTTTCTGCCACCTCCCATCTTGGCAGCTGCAATTCAAGCATCTTTGCCTGAACTTTGAAGGCAGGCAAGTGTTTCTCTTTCTTCTCCCAGAGTTGAATCAAATCGTATTTTGTAGATTTGACTGGCAAGAGCTTTTATAAGTGAGCTGAGGGCTACTCCTGGAGGCTAAATGCATTATTTCTATAATGTATTTGTCTTCACTCTCCTAGGAGCCTAAATACTTCTGAACCTTTCCCTGCAAAAGTAATAATTAGTGAACACGTTACAAAAAAACTTTACTTACACGAGAAAAATTGAATAATGGGAACAACGGTTGGTAGTGTGAAATTATCTGGAATGTATTTCATGGTAAGAACAAAGAGCACTTTGAATGTCATGTAAATATCATTACAGAGCTGCTTTTTTATTTTAATGAAGGCTCTGCCGCGGTTCAGTGTTGGGCGCAACCGCTCAGCATCCGCGCAACTTTCAGTCAGCCTGTGCTGCGCTGAGGCTGCAGCTTCGTGTGGCTCTCAAAAGCACCTTCAACCCCAGAAAGCTGAATTTAAAATGTAATTAAGGAACATTTGTCTAGTTCCATTGCCACAATCGAATCAATATGTAGCTCAATTAAACAGGAACAGTGAACTGTACAGCATTATCAGCTACATTAATAAAAGGTACCTGTTTTCAATTCTCTGTAATATACTTTTGCCTTCCCTTTCTTTGATTTTTGCCATAGGAACAGGAGAATGCATCTAAACAGTTTCCTATTTCTCTGGCACTAGCTGGAAATAGTCACGAGTTGCAGAGAGATAATATATTAATATGAAACTAGCCAAGAGATAAAAAGAGCTTACACGGCACTTTTCATAGGTAAGATGATTAAAAGTGTTATATATGATAGCAGGGCGTGGGGCCACATCCTCATTTGTTTGCTTTCCCAAGAGGTGGATGGGAGGGTGTGCTTCAGGGATCCTTCCTGGAGATGGAATGGAGAATATTCTCTGTGGTGCAGGAGAGCTTGGGGTCAGTGGAGGACTTTTCTTATCTAGGAAAAAAATTGAGCTCTTTCTTAGTGTGAAGATATCCCAGGCACTGAAAGCAGCACCTGCCCACACCCAGTGGGAGCAGAACAGGGCGACCATAGGGAGAAGGGTAAGATTGATCCTAGGATAATCCTACTGGGCAGCATTTGCTGATGCTGGGAGCAGTTGCCCACCGTGGGTGACAGGTGTGAGTTGGTGCTGTAGCACACAGTCTTTTAATGGGCTTCTTGCAAATCAAAAACGTTCAGGATCATCTGTGAGAACTGGAAATTCCGGGCAGTAAAACACAAGTAAGGACAGAGGGGATCACCATATGCAGCCACTGAGACTTCCTGTTTAACCCAGGCCTGAAAATACCAGAAACAGACAAAATTTTTAGGTTAGTTTCAGTTTCAAAATCACAGTTTAAAAACTTCCAGCGAGTGAGGATCCTCTGCAATCTGAGATGAGGCTGGCAGATGGTCAGGGAACTTTCTTTAAGTGCATTATGCAATTTCTACGGACTGTGATAAAGTTGCTTTGTGATCCCCTCAGAGTTAGGCTAAATGAGCTTTTCCATGAGACAGCACCTTTTTCAATTTCTTTAATGTTTCCTGTGACTTTCACAATAATTGCCTAATTTTTCAATGTACTTTTCAAAGTGAGGATCCAGAACGCCACAATATTCTCACAGAGGCAACAGCAGGCTGAAACACAGAAGTGCTAAATGTACTCCTGTCTGAGCATCTTAGAATGGATTTGTTCTTTATTTCACAGCTTAATACTTGAATATAATGTTGAAGGGATCGTATCTGTGTCTTCTGTAGAACTAGAGTTCCCCATTTAGAGGCTGTGGCCTTCATGTTTTGATAACTGGATGTATAAATTCATACAAAGTCACATCTCTAACTCATAGTTTTGCCTTCAGATGTTTTATGGTCAGTCTTGTCCATTTTCAGTAACCTCTTTCTCAATTTTGTTTACCACCCTCCTATTGTTTCACTCCTGAGCTTTGCAGAAACAATTGGTTTCCTCCCAGTGTGTACTAATGACACATGGTACAAGGCCAAGAACTATTCCCTAAAAGATTGCACAAAGTGTTGCCGTGTTTCTTTTAGTTTAATAATTAAAATGTCTTGGAGTAATAAATGGAAAGCTAATGACATTAAAAGTCTACTGCAATATCCCATTTATGCTGCAGTATGAAGTACAGTCTAGATAAGGTGCCGTGTCCTCCAGGATGAGTTTAGGACAGTTCATTCTGTTTGTTTTCCTAAGTTTGTTTGTATCCTGTGATTCTGTATCTAGCCCCAGGGTTTTCATGCTCTACCTCTGACTGGTGTTTACTTGACTGAGAGCTGAATGTCCTCCATTTCCTCTCTGTTGTCTTTCTTAATAATGCATTTAGGTTGCTAAACTTTTTCCTGACCTTATCCAAGGCCAGTTGGCATTGTGTCTCCCTTCAGCCAAAAGGACATTTATTTGTTTGTTTGTTTAATTTTTAAATCTTTTGTGGCTAAGAAATATCAGCTGTGTACTTTTCTTGGCCTTTTTTTGCCAATGCTGAGAGCATTTCTTACCTGACAGGGAAAGGTGGCATCAAAATTTCTATCTGCAAGCATTCTGTTATGTATTGAAATGTAAAGAAACCTGCTCAAGCATAGTCTATGACAATCAGGGAGGGACAAGGAATCTTAAAATCAACTGCAAATCCCTCCCTGCCATGGAAGTTCCTGGGCAAAGAAACAGGTGTTTTAACTGTGAAGAAAGATATTTTCTTTGGGCGATCAGCAATGTAAGAACAACACATATTGCTCTTCTGGCTGTAGAGCCTAACTAGCTGTTTGTTATATTATTTACTAGGTTTCTGTAATCCAACCTCTTTATGTACATGGGTTTTCTACAGAGTGCAGAGACAAATCTGCTCCCTAAAGATGCATTAAAGAGTGTCAGCTGAAATGTTGAGTAACGATAAATTCCCCTGAATTCCTTGTGCGCATTCTAATCCACCATGATGAAACTTTCATGTTTTGTCAGCTATTGTAATTTTGCTTTCAGAAATGCAATACAAATTCTTCCTGGCTAAGTGACTTGCACATTTAGCAATGTCTTTCAGAAGAGGATCACTACTGTCGTGTTATAAATGGCGTGTGTTTCAGTAGCACTCAAACATACAGGCTCTTGCTGGTGTAAATTTGAAACCCAATTGGTTTTACTCAGCTGAAGCCAAGCTTACTTCCTTTTATTTCTTTCAGGAATTACCTTATGTTTTATTGCCTGCAGGGAGAGATCCTGAAATGAAGCAAAGTTAAGGATGTGTAGTTGAAAACAAAGATAAAGGTCCTGGTTCTGTGATCTTGGATTATAGCAAGTCATGAAAAAAAACCCCTGATTTGGGGCCTCTTGTCAGTAAGAATCTGTCCATATCATGTTTCAGTTTTGTTAGTTTTGGAGCTATAAGATTTTTGAAAAAAAATCATCCGTAGGAAACATTTTGGAGAGAAGAAGAAAAGCCATAGAAGGAAACAACCAGAGCGAACATACAAAAATTTCTTTTCTATCTGCCTTTCTCTCTTCAAATCTTTAGCAAGATACTAAAGATGCCGGAAAATTTCCCGCAAAAGGTCAAATGGTTTCATAATAACAAAAGAACAATCTCCATCTCAGCTACAGGAGTCGCTCTGCTATAACAAAATCCAGTAGGGTGTATAAATGCAATATATTGCATATCATATGTTCAATAACAACAGAAAAGCCAGCCTGGCTAAAAATAATTATGAAGCTCAGCAGCTGTAATTAAAATAATTTGATGGGAGATAGGAGACGTTTATGCATCTTGGCAGAAAAAGACATTTTGAGGATTTTGATTGATGTCTTTTATGTTTGTTCAATGTATTGTACAATAGCAGATACGGGCACAGCACCAGGATGTTAACTTGGCATAATGCTGCGTGCCTTGCCAGGGCAGATGAGAGGTCAAACTGAGAAAAAAAAGAATTTCTTGGTGACTTCCATTTTCCACCAAGCAGGCTTCAATTGTCCAAAAGTATCAAAGTAAGATGAAACAAGTTTTTCATGGGTGAGCTCTTACAGACTCAAAAAATCCAGCTGAATTAATTTGTGTGAGGTTTATTTCCTTGAATTGCTGTTCACAACAGTGATTAAATGTGGGTAAGGGTAGTTCATTGAGAAGAATGAAAAGTAATATCTGAAGTCATATTAGAGAGAAATATTAACCCCTGCAGTGGGTTTTCCAACACTTCACCTGGGGCTTGGAAAACATTGCAGCAAACAACTGATCTCACAAAGCCAGGCTGCTCCCAACAATTTCCTGTTGATAGTATAATTTTTTCTTCTTTTCAAATAAAGAATGGGCCAGGTTTTTATCAGGGAGCTGACTCCAGTGTTTCCAGTGAAACTGAGTGGATGTTGTCTGCACTAGTGTAATCATACCTTAGAAAAACAAGGAGCTATCTTCACATCTCAATTTACATTATTGATGCAGTATGAAATAAGTCCCATAGTAGATGAGCACTCTGGGGATTCTCTTGTTTGTCTCAGCATGTTAAATGACTGCAAGGCATTACACATCTGAGATAGAACTGCTTAAGTGCATAATTCTTCCTTGTGGCTTTGCTAGGAGCTAAACGAACCTTCTTAAACTAATAATAAAATAATCTAAGATATAAAAATATGTTTCTTTTGGACAAATCTGACATGTTACAATGACAGAGTGTTTATGACTCACAATCACCACCTCCGCCACCAGCACTGCTGTATTTAGAAGCAGCAGGCAGCAGAGTGAAATAGGCAGCCCTGAAGTTTCACATCAGGATAAAAGTAGCTAAATTCTTACTAAATGGGGATTAGATATTAATGAAGAAAAAAGATGGTGGATTTCCAGGACTATGGCTCAAGGGAACACTCTCCTGTTTCACTGAGCCTTGTAGTTGTGTCTAAGTTCAGATTGCAGCTTAGATATAAACAGATGAAGACTTTGGGGATGAAATATAAACATTCCCAAGTTCTTACAGTTCTAAATTAGGTGCAGTTCCAAGAACACGGGTTTTGGTCCTAGCGCTGTTTACATTTGATTTTTATGTGTCAAGGAGTACTTATTCAAAGGTGGAAAAAACTAAACCAGGAAGGCTTGTCTCGTTAAATTTGTACATTAGAGGTGCCTCACAGCATGCAATGATTAATTGGGTCTTAGAGGAGACATTTCTATTCCCCCAAATGGAAAACTTTTAAAGGTCCAAGAACACGCTCTTCTGCTTGCAGAAAGGATGAATAGGGTATAGTCAGCTCTCAGTGTCCTGCAAGATTTCTAGAAAAATGTAGCACAGCAAATCTGTGTTATTATTGCAGTAAGTTGAAGTAGAGGAAATGCCACTTAAAAGCCTCAGAAAAGGCTATCAAAACCACTGTTTACAAGTTCCTTTTTATTCATAGCCATGTAAAGCCTTTAGCATCACTTTGGACTAGCCCTTGTAACCTTTCCCTGTGCTCACTCTTGTTTTAACTCCTGATTCTCTTGCCAAAATTCCTGCAGTCATATGTTACCTATTGAGCTAAATTAATTTCCAGCCACAGAAACTTCTGGTAGCAGAGCCCTTCCTAGGGCAGAGGGTGAAGTTGGGCCCTTGAGCACACTGGCAGGTAGATGTGCATCTCCAAGGAGTCACTCCTTGAAGAGGAAGCTCAGGGATTTACAGGGGCCTGGCACACACACAGCCCCATCACAATCTTGCCAAACTTCAGGAGAAGCAGGAAGGGTGAATTGATCCCTGTGGGATGCACAGAACCTCCTCCACCTGAGAATAACAAATAGTTTTGCGGTTTGATGGATGTAATCAAAGTAGGGACCAAAGCAGGGGCAGTTGTGTCACCTGAGTTAAAAAGTCAGACACGATGAACAGAACAAATGTATAACAAATGAACAAAATTACACATCTGTCCAATGAATGTGGAAGCTTTTGTAAAGGAAGGAGAAGTTTTACACTGGTGTGATGCCAGCTCAGAATTTAGTCACCAGGATGACCCAGTTTGACCTAAACTACTTACCCAGTTTACCTGTAGCTTTGCTGGTTTGCTCCAGCAAATCTTAAATATAAGGTTTTTCCGCCTTGCTTTTTGCACATATTAAGCTTCTGTTTGTGTAAATAACAATCTTATATAATAGGCTGTGAAATATTG
The DNA here is from genome assembly GCA_013398615.1 of Brachypodius melanocephalos. Lineage (NCBI taxonomy): Eukaryota > Metazoa > Chordata > Aves > Passeriformes > Pycnonotidae > Brachypodius > Brachypodius melanocephalos. Next base: position 7,498,102 of record VZSR01001459.1, read on the forward strand.
TAGTATAAAGATGTATTTGACACTTTTTCTTGATTTTGTTCCTCACCCAAAATATAACCACTCAGACATGTTTTTGGAATGACGCACATTTTAGCGGAAAAAATATTTTAGAAATATGCTGAACGTGTTGGCATTATTTCTTTTTGGATCCCTCTGGTTGTAAGCAAACTATCATTGTTAGCTCCATTGGGCAAAAAAAATATACTACTACTGTGTAAAATATGTGTGTTTGAACTCTTGCTTAAATATTTTAATGTTATCTTAGGTCTTCTCCAGTTATCATAATTTTAGATAAAGAAATTTGTGAACACTAGAATAAATGGTAAGACAGTTCAAATATTTTCTTCCTATTTATCATCTATGCACACTCTTACCACAGTTACTCAAATTTTTAAATCTTTCCTGGCTATTGGTAAGAATCCAGGAGGTTTGCTAGCCTTGAAATGGAAAAAAATCCACAATGCCAAGAAAATGTTGCCCAATCTGTATTTAAAACAACTATAGTTAAATATTTAAGGGTTTTTCTGTACCTCTGCAGAGCCTTTTGCAACTTATCCTTAAATTTAGAAGTCCTAGATTGCCTTATCATGATCATTTTCTCCCTGTTTTCTTGTACTTTCGTCACCTTGCCACTAGATCAAAAATTTCCCTGTGTTATACCATACCACCTTTTTCAATCCATTTTTTTTTAATTGGTAACTCAGTGGAATTCTATTTAAACAGTAATTTCCAGGGATATAGGAAGAGGAGTGGGAATCTTTTACCTCAGCCAAACCTGTTTCATATTGTGCCCCATTGGCAGTCTTTAAGTCAGCCAAGTGCATCTTGGAGGTGCTGTAATAGGTTTAGACAAGGTTTACCTACAAACCTTCCTTAGAATTGCAACACAAAAATTCCTAGCTCAGAACACGAAATTTGAAAGCCCATCTTCCATTTAAATCTTAAACTACGTACCTCTAAGTGTATCAAGTACATTTATATCTTGATCTAGTACCTTCTAATCAGCTTTCAGATTTGTGTCACCTTTTTCAAGACATGCCCAGGTTATGTGCTAAGCAGCACACCAAAGAAAGCAGTGATCCAGTTGATCCCAAAGAGCTCCAAATATTTTTTTCTTCTCTTAAGCAGAAGGCAGTGCTACACAGCCACAGGAAACTGTACCTATTTTGGGGCTGGTTTTGCTCTATGAGGGGTTGTCAATCAGTTCTTTACTGACAGTTTCTTGCTAACAATGAAAACCCTCTTTTCAATGGTGAATGCTGTGAACAGCTCCAGGTGAAGATGTCAGGAAGGATTTTCTGGGTAGAGGAAGCTGTGCCCAGCAGGATCAGGCTGAGTTCTCTGCTCATGTGCCAGCACATCCAACAGGAGCTCTTTGGGGATGAGTTTGCTCTAAGAGATGCTAATCTAGGGGCTGTCCCTCTCATCTAACCCAAGCAAGCTTGTGTGAGGCTGGTGCAAATTTTCCAGTGGTATATTTGTTTTTCTCACTGTCGCACCCAGTGCTGTATTGCTTTTCCACGATGCAGTGAACCTCGTGCCAGGACAGGATTAATGTCCAAACCAGGTGTGTTAGCCCATTGAGAGTGGGGTAATTTGGTAGGGCTGAGCCTCTCCTGCACCCCTTCATCTCTCTGAGCTCTCCTGCCTTTCTGCACATCACGATGTTTGGCACCTGGTACATGCTCACAGTTCTGAGTGAAAGGAAACAGCCTACAACTTTAATTAGCTAATCAGACTGTGTAAAAAAAAAATCTGTAAAAGGGGCATATTAACAAAGCCTCAATGGTTGGTAAATTATACACTTTCAGTGGATCTAGTGCTGCTCTTCACTCTTTTGTAACTAAACTCAGGTCTACACGGAGTGTATGGCCTCCATTCATTGAAATGTATGGCTCTTCTCATCCCATTATAGGTGTGGGTTTTGTTTCAGTTTATCTTTTTAGTCTTGTGGTGTTCAGGCAAAGCAGATATCCTTCCAGAGCTATAACACTAAAATCCTGGAAGGAAGCACGCATGCAGAAGTAACAAGATAACAGCACTATCAGCAGCAGGGCAGGTAACGACAGGTTTAGAGACTGAAATTATTGAGCTCATTTAGTGTTCCCACTTTTGCAGCAGGAACAAGCTGTCCTGTTCTAAAAATCTCCTGAGTGTTAGTGATGTTTTTTTTTTTTTTCTGGCAGTCTGTAGTTCTGCTGACTGGGGAGTTTGTCACATGAGCAATGAGACTGTCATGGCTGAAGTCTGTGCATCCTCAAAAACAACCTGATCTGCCCAACATTTTGTCCTTCCTGGCCTGGAGATGGCCTCTGTTTCAGGGATTACTGTCTCTATTTTCCACTACAGGCTTCCTTGTTCTGTGATGACCACACAAGCCACTGCCCACAGTCTGAGCTCGTGTCCAAAGGGTCAATAACCTCTCACTTGACCCCCTTCGTTCTCAACCAGAGTTCAATGGACAGAGTGACAGAGGCAACTCGATGAGACTCTGTTTCATCAGGGAATTTCAAACCTCTGATAGTTAGACAGCCCTGTACCTTTAACATAGCACTTCCTGCTCTCTCTAATATCCATCTGTAGGTTTCAATGGAAAAGATGTTCTACCTGTTTGTGTGATCAGTCTTATTCAGAGTTTGGCAAATTTCTTCCTCTTTGAAGCTATTGTTTTAAAGCAGAAATTTGATGTGCTGTCCTGTAGACATCACTGCTAATTCTATACAGCCCAAGAATTTTTTGAGATGAGCAACATAGCCTTTGTAAAAAGAAATTTGTAGTCTCAGAGGTTGGGATTTTGCTTTGAAGGTCCAATACCAGACACAATTACAGCCCATTACATAACAAATGTATTGAGAGAAAAACTGAAAGTTTTAGCAAAATTACAGTTCTCTCAGTACCGTTAAATGAGATTTTTTTCCCCCCAATAAACTCTGTGTCTTATGCTTCAAGAATAGGCTTGGGTAGTCCTGCCAACATAGGAATATTTGCCTCAGTGTATAACATATCTGTAAGCATGCATCAGCAGAAATCCCCAACATATATTAGTGGCAGAGAAGCGAAGGGGAGCTAATTAAGGCAGGGAGGAATATGTACTCTGTATATACAAATATGGCATATCCAGAACATTCATCAGCTTCAGCAGTAATGTGGTACATTTTGAACAATGTGCTGAGTCCGCCTCTACCATTTGACATCGGGTATCATACCGTGAATGTGATTTTCCTTTGTATTCACCTGTGTTACATGAAAGAAGATCCAAAATCTCATTGTAGCAGATCTTCTTTCAGCAAGGCATTAAGGAAGGAACCTTGGGAATGAAGGAGTTCTAGAAATTGTCTTCTGTGTGATGGTGGAAGTATTTCACCTGGTCTTTCTTCTCTCTCTGGCTTCTAATGAAGAGACAGGAGGTAACAGACTGGCTGTGAGGGAAGGGTGTAAGAAAACTACAGTTCAAGTGAATGTTTTTCTCCAGGTGATTATTTCAGCATGTCCCCACCCTGAGCCTCTGCAGGAGCAAAATGTTTGTTTTTTTAAAATGACTTTTAGCTTTGCACTTGGAAACACTTTCAGATACAGCTCACTGAAGCTGTAAAAGACAGACCTTGGGCATTGAGCTCTAGCTGTAAACAAGCAGTGTTCCTGGTCTGGAGAAAAGCACATAAATTTCATCCCACATCCATTTTTGAAATCCAAAAGAATTTTTTGATAGTTACATGCTTTTTACTAGATAGATCTATTCTTTTATTAGAAGAACAAAACCAACATGATTCCCCATTTTGTAAAGTTTAGCAAAGTGTCTTCCCTTGGTTCTACACAAACAATTGTTTTGGTTCTCTGAAATCAAGTTCAGGGATTTATCTCAAATGCTGAATCCAGCTCTTCACCTTCCAGTTTTTAGAATTTCCTAAACTCTTCATGAACAACTGAATAGCAGGATCCTGACAGTTTCAGCATGTTCTCTCAAAGTTGTCAGTGGTACCAGTACCTATTTGCTATTGCCTTAATCCAATTTTAATTAAAATATTGATTGGTTGATCATGTAATGCGTGCTGAATTGTCTCTGAGTTCCTGAAGCAGTTTTGAGGAGTAAATGACAGACACTTCAGAAAAACTGAATCCAATCAATCAGAAGACGAAATTCAATCTAAAGTTAGTTTTGATAGGAGGAGTATTTATTTATAGGAGAAAAGTTTTTATCTCCTCAGCAGCATTTGGATGGTGAAATAGCTGTGCCAAAATCCTCTAAACTGTTCTCTACCAGGCACCAAAGAGTCTGTAATGCAGCTCTGAAACAAGGGCACCTTTCATCCCATCCATAATGATGAAGTATGGATGAAGTCTTGACTGTGCTGCCTGGCTCTCTGCTAACAGCAATCCCCTCAAACTGATCTTCTTGCAGTGGTGGTGTTTCCCCAGCTTCAGCTTCAAAATTCTTTGCAGTTCCTTGTGAGGATCTGAAGACCCTTTATCTCATCTGTGTGCCTCAGGAGCTGGGAAGAGAGAGGGAAGGAGGGAGGCTCAGAAGCTTCCTGCAAAACCCTCTTGAAGTGCCTGTTGGTTTTGCTTCATGGCTGAACAGTTGGGCTTCAACTTCAGGGCTGCCCTGAATGGAGAGTGGACACAGTTTAATTTCACACCTGTTGTCAGTGGCTGTGTGATTTCCCCACAGAGCACAGGGACTGCAGAAACCTGCTACCCGTGGTGGAGATGCTCTGCTCCTGGGGTGATAGACGTCGTGTAAGACCAGGACACAGAGAACTGTGGCCTTGTCTTGCCCCAAAGCTTTTATGTGATTTGTCACTGATTAAAAACCTAAATAAAAACCCAAAAGAGCAACCCTGCTGCAAGAATGGGAAAGGGAAGACTCAGAGTTCAGCTCTCAGACCCACTGCATGGTCAATAGAGCCTTCTTGCAGCTCTTTCCAATGGAGCCAAGGATGTGGCCCTGGGGGAAGCAGGTGGAAGCAGTCATGGGACAAGAAACATTTTATAATGCCAGCAGCAGTTATGATGCATGCAGGAGTTATAATGATAGCCCTAGAAGACATGTGCTGTTCAAAGCACCCAGGAGAGGGTGATGGGCAGGGGACAGAGCCCGTGCCACAGCTTCTGCCAGCTCTTGAAGACCAGCTCTCCTCCTGCCTGCAAAGCTGAGCCTTGCACCCTGCCAGAGAAGAGCTAGGCAGATGTTGCATGAAACCCCATGGGGATGGGGTCAAAAGTTTAACTTTCTACCCTCACTCCTTACCTAGTCACACAAAATACTTCAGTTATTTCAGGAGTAAGAACTGAAGGTAGCTTGAAAGCTGTCTTCTGCCGATTTTGCTGCAGGGGTCCCCTTTGCTGTCAAGTTCAGTTAACATTTGTTTAAACAAGAGATGTAGATACCTGATAAGTGGCAGCACCTGGCTTAAAGATGCATTATGGACAGCAGAGAGTAAACAGAACAGCTATAAGATTCCAGTGTGCAGAGGTCAAGACAACATCTGTTTTGCCTCGTGTACATATTCATACATAGTTTTCTGTTCTAGAAGTCACTCAAGCATCTAATAACTTCCTGCTCCAGGTGATACTTCAGCAAATTGTTTTCCTGCTCCAGTTCAGTCAGGATTTTTCTATCTTTGGCAAAATGGCTAAAATACCTACAGATTCCACATGCCACCCTGGTTTAATTGCAGTGTCACAAGTCTTGGGCTGGGAGCCAGAGACAAACAAGTTCAGCCAGGCAGGGAGGGGATGGATGGGGAGCCAGCAGTTCAAACGGGATGCTGAACTGATGCTGCTGTCAAATACCCAGAGCTGAGGGTCTACTGGCCACCCTTTCCACTGTTGTGTTATATACTAGTGACAGAGCCTGGTAGTTTTTAGCCTTAATGCCATGCCCTAGTCTGGGGTTACAGATGGATTCTGGAAAGCCACCTTTTACTTTCAAGACTACCAAACCAAATGCTCCATCTGACATGTAGCAGTGCCTCCCCTATCCATTTTCATTCATTTAAATTGGGAGTTTTGGGTAAGGTCATGAGTTAGGCACAGGACCTTGGATTCAGCCTCCTCTCAGGCCAGAGTGTTGCCATTTAATTCCAACAAGCATCTAAGTCATCAGTGTTATTTAAACCAAAATCATTTCATATTCTGCAGATAATGACTTTACATTCTGTTCCTAAAAATTAATAATTGAACAAGCATCTCTAATATTATATTTTAGTATTTGTGTTGCAGTAGCAGCTAAAAACCCACCAAGATCAGGGCTCCCTTGCGCTGAATAAAGATGCAGTGAAAAACAGATTGTAGATAAGAAACATACATTGTAAATAATTAACACCAGAGGAAAAAAAATTGCAATAATTTGGTCCATCCTTCTGTCACACTTTTTTCTTATTCATCTTCTATATCATCTCAGATTCACACTCATCTAGCTCTGTTTTGCAATAGAGCTTTTCCATCTTACCCAATTTTTAATTTCTTTTTCCAATGCTAAAAGGAAAGTAGGTGCAGTGGAAAATACTGTGAGCAATGCACATTTTCAAGCATGTAGGCTTCAGCAAACTCTTGAACAATGTTGCAGATACCAAGTGACTTGTATGAGACATAACTTTGTGTGTGCAGCATTATCTCTCTTTTGGTTGCAGTATTTCCTTCTGCAGTACTGAAATACTTTAATCTTCCTCCAGTTTGGCAGTTGGTTTATGAAATGTTTATTCATTTTCTTTGCATTTGGGATGGAGCTGAAATTAGCACGTCCATTTTCTTGTTTAAACAAGAGAAACTTCAGTGTAAATAACATCTCGTCACACAAATGCATTTTTGTCCTTTCACTGATGTCAGAACAAAATGAAGGATGATATTTGTGAGGAAAACAAAACCAACCCAAATCTCTTTCCTAAAGCCAACAGAGGGAGCACAAACCTTTGCATTTTTGTGAGACTTTTGAAAAATAGGAGGTTGGGTCTACCACAACTTACCTTTCCAGTGAGAGCATGGCAGGTTTAAAAGCTGTGGAAATATTTTAAGACTTAGAAACTTCTTCCATTGACTGCTACAATTTGCCCAGATTTGGGATTTGTCTTACTGTCTTCAGTGTGTTCCTGCTGCACTTTCTTTATCATTCTTTTCATTCAACCTCTTGACTTTCCATTGATTTTTTTTCCATAGACAGATGTAAAATGTACCTTCCCCTCTCCCTTCTCAACACCCTTTGGCCAACCCTACTGCTGCTGTGGTGCTGCCCTGCAGCCCAAAAAGCTCTACTTCCTCCTTCTGTGGAGTGACTCACACCACTGCTGGGACTATGTTTCTCCCAACAGCTTGTTGTGCAATGTCTCTTGAAAATTCAGGTAAAAATACAGTCTGATAAAAATGGAAGGCTTGAATACTCTGCAAGGAAAACACAAAGAGTGTCCATTTCCTCCTCTCTCTGCAATGTGTTTATCATTTCACCCTGTTTTTACTGATGAAAAAGCATCATCTATGTTCATAAAGGGACATCTGGGGTGTTTTGGGGTGGTTTCTTAGAGCTGCTGAGGGACAATGGGTCAGATTCTCCAGTGATGTATGTTAGCATAACTTTAATTCAATGGAGCTCACAGAAATGAGACGGTAGAATTGTTGTCACCTACATTTGAGCTTGGATGTCCTTCCAGAAGACATGCTCCAGTTCCAGCACAGCACAGCTTGTTCAGAAAGACGTAAGTGTTTGTGATACCTTGACTGCAGGACAGGCATGCATTGTGTTGACAGTCATTCTCTGTGTTGCAGGAGACCTCCCCATGCACCAGTGCATTGTGCAATGCATGGCTGTGTGGTTTATCATGAGACATTGCCTCTTTTTCCACAGTTGTGCAAAGTTCAGGCCTCTATCTATTCAGACATTTAAAACAAGTGACCAGATGCTGTAGGCTTACAAAAGCACTACACATAGCCAGCTGTGCCATATAAATCTTAGACTTTTTTTTTTATCATCAAGCTGTGGTTTGTTTGTGGTGTCTCATTTTTCCATCAGCTAGACATTCCTGTCCGTGCTTCCCATTTATTTGTTGGGATCACATAAAAACGTAGCTTTATTTATGCGTATGCTCTAATCCAGAACATAAACTGCTGCAGCCGACTCATCATGTATTGTCTGAGGGAATGCACATCGTAAAGAGCATACGTCACACCAAGAGCTTTCTTATAACCCTGTGCAGTCCTTTTAACTGGATCTCTGCTTTGGCCATCTGTTCTTTAATATTATAATGAATATTTCACACTTATCGCTGCTTTTGTTTGAGGATCTCTCACTTTTTTTTTTTTTCAAAGTTGGCTATTGCTATTATCTCAGTGTTTCAGACAGTGTAACTGAGGCACAAAGTTGGGTGACTTGCCAAGATAATGTGTTTGGCAAGAGTGAGAATGAGACTTGCCCCTTCAACTTTCTGTTTCATATTCCTCATTGCTCTGTGCAGTTGCAAGTATGGTTTGGGGTCAGCCTGCAGTAATAACTCATATTGTTCAACTGGTTCTTTGACCCAAATGTTATCGTTTGAGCTAAACAAATATTCTCTATCTTGGCTACCAGAATGTCACGGTGTCTGGATACAAAAACCTTGGCAGATTTCAGCTCCTGAAAATGCTCTCCAAAAATTTTTGTTAAAATTCTCCAAGCAGTTCTAGTCCAGTGCTGCATTTTCCAAGGGCTCAGGTTTAGCACTAAGCACAATTAGGTGATGTTTGAGGGTATTTTTGGATAATTAATTGCCTATATGCCTGGACTGAGGCAGCTGTAGAAGTGGGAGAATGCTGAAAGGAAATATTTGTGACTTCAAATGTCATTCTCCAATCAAACACTTCAGTTGGACCCTTCTGATAGTTTGGTTGGTGTTTCCAGAGGCACCAAGGTGGCAGCTTAGCTAGATGGTTTAGGTGTTTTTGTTTACCCGCAACACTCTTTGTCGGTAAAGATATCTGTACAAAGGCAACCATGTACATGGCAATCATGAGCACTGAACTGGAAGAAAATTAAATTAAAACAATGAATATATAGATTAGGCAAATTGCAAAATATTCCTGTACCATGGTTAGAAATGGATTTTCAGAACAGCAGCTCTGGCTTTGAAAGCCTCTTCTAAGACTGTTGATAAAATCAGGCAAGCTTCAGTTATCATCCCCTCAAACAGATACAAGAAATAAAAATGGAATATCCCCTGTTATTCCTGCCAGGATTGGCCTGCTTTCTCCATTAGCTTCAAAGCTACAGGGCTTTAAATAAAGACCAGATATAATGCATATGCATCTCTAGGAAACAAAATATGTAAGTTGTGCCCCCATTCAACACCACTGTTGAGTGTCTAAAGATCATCCAAGCTTAATTAGCTCGAAATGTCCTTTTAACAGTCCCTTGCTCTTCTCTCACCTTGGGTTGCCCCTGACTCTGCAAACCTTGAGGTCAGGTTTGATGGGCCCAGGAAAGGCTTCCCTGCTCTGGAAGGGGGTTGGAATGAGATCATTTCCCAAACTCAAAGCATTGTATCAGCATGCTATCTTTCTATGGTTTGCCTAAGTCCTGTTGGCTTTGGATACAGCCAGTGACCCACTGATAAAACTTGAAGTGATTTGGAGATAAGGATCAATAGCCCAAGGCTGCTGCCCACCACAAATTGTGTGAATTAAGAGTGGTAGGTGTTGGAAGTGAGCATATCACACAGTCACAGCTGAAATTTTTCCACACATTTATGAGCATTTGCAAGGCAGTTTTGTGAATAAACAAGTAAATAGCAGCATGGTGTGCTATTTCTAGAGAATTTACCAATTGGAGAAGGACCAAAACCTGCAGAGAAGTTGCTTTGTGATAAGATAACCACTTTAAGGCTGGTGAGTCTTCCCCTGCCAATGTGCTGCCATTCAATTAATAAAGGTGCTCTGCTAGAGATTAACTGTCTGGGTCTATACATCCATCCAGCAAAGAGATGGTCTTGGTAGTGTTCACCTGATGGGTGGCCCAAGATAAATGTGCTCTCTGTGTTATTTTAACAGTCCCTCTTCATGAGTCAGTGCCCTGGCATCTGCTCCCAAACTGTTCCCATCCTGTTCAGAAAACTGACCTGCATATAGATTGGTCTTAATGATCAAATGTTTAAAAATTCATTGCACAAGAACAGCTGAAAGCAGTTGATTGGTTTGAACTTTATTGTATGCACCTTGATTCCCAGATCTGCAGTAAAGGGGAAGGTCAGCTGGTAAACATTTGAGCATTTAAAAATAAAAAGGGATGGATTTCCCGCTACTCGGGCCTTTTATGTTCAACCTCGGTACAGACCTGGATGTACTGAGGTATTTCTCATGTGTATGATTTAAATCCACCTGGACACTGTGGGCCACATCTTCCCTCAGCTGGTGTAAATCAGCATAGTCCCTTTGAAGTTAATGAAGAAAAGCCAACTTTGCACCAGCTGAGGATCTGGCCCAGTGTTACTGTAACTTATTATTTCAAGAATCCACAGATATTCCTGGGAAATAGCAGAGTATTTAGAAAGACAAAGTTCCTGACCTGATTATTCTAAAAGCACAGTCTTTCAAGACATTAATTGCCCCAAATTCTCTGTGGCAAGCAGAGCTGGAAATCTCAGTATGGGGTCAAATTTAAAGTTATGCATAAGGGCTCAGAGGGAATAATATACCAAGAGAAATCAAAATGAATGTTAATATGCTCCCCTCTTCTTGATGGTTCTTCGTTATTTTATTTTAGACATAATTTTCAAATATATTTTAATTTTTATTCTGATTATAATACTGAAAAATCAAACCCATTTTTATTCAGTATCATTAAATGGTGGCAGAGTGCAAAAAGTAACAAGTACTATCTTCTTTTTATCAAAGTACTTGCCATATCTGAGAACTCGAGTAAGAGCAAACCTGCAATAAATCAGATTTTTAGGTAGATTGCATATGAAAATTTTGTATGGATACACTATCAAAGAGCCAATCCCAGGAACATTAGGAGGGCAGTAACTGTGATGGAAACAGAATTTGCCTTTTGGGAATCCGTTTGTTTTTCCTTGATTTGCCTTCCCCATAGGTGGGAGATACTCAACACTACCTGACCAGAGGAGGTGGCTGTGTGATAGCAAATTGCTCAGTGCTGCTGTGAATCAGTAAATAAATACAATGTGTTCTCTGAAGACATCTGCAGTTTGTCAGGATAATTGGTCCAGGAGCATTAGGTGATGCCCATTACACCGTCTTTGATCCCGCTGCCCTGGTGTGCATTTTTCTCTTAAGTCATGGGAACAAGCCTTAATCACAGGCACCCCTTAGGACACCACGTCCATGGGGACTGAGGGATTTTACCCCAAAAGGGGTAATGCCCACAGTGCTCTCCTGCTTTGCCCCTGGGGAACATGCACCAGGTGTAACAGCACCTCTTCATGCCCATGCAGGGGAATGGATGGCATCAGCCCTTAGAGGCTCCTGAACCTCCTCAGCCCCATTCCAGCTCTTCCAGCAGGATTTCACCACCAACAGGAACAGGATTTTCACTAACCCCACTAGCAAGCAATGCTCGGAACAAAATTTTTTAACTTTTTGTCTGCAAAGTCCAGGTCAGCTCTTGCCAGCTTGAGCTCTACTATTTATTATTCCTGTCTTCCAACAAATACGTGAAATTCACTTTAGTTTAAATCATCCAAGCATGGCAGCTCTAATAATGATGTTTTAATAGCGTCTACAGTGCTAAAGTTTGTTGAAATCTGATATCTGAGGCTAGCTAATGCAAGCAGTATCATCCCCTTTTTAATAAAACTGTTACTCTAATAGGGAACTCAGTTGTACTTTACTGATAAAGACTAATGATTTTAGACATGACTTTTTCCTCTTGTATTTGTGATTTTCATTTCAACCAAGATTACTCTGTTGTTTCAGCACACAAGCAGTAATGTTCTGCCATCTAAGTACATTTTGTTCACCTCAGAGAATTTAGGTAACTAATTATCCAGAACTACTGAGGCGGTTACTGTTTGCTTCCTGTTCTATTGCATAGCAATATAAGTTTTCTGTAATGGAACAAAAATAATCCAAATTCTTTGCTCTGTATACCAAGAGATCCCTCTTAAAATGCTTGGTTCTGTTGCCTGCAATTTTTTTTTGTAATGAGGACTCTGGATCAGCTTAACAAGGTTAACATTGTTTTGGGGGTTGCAGATGTGGACTTTACATAGTTTTTAATGAAATCAAGCCCAAAAGAGGCTCAATAAACAAATGACAATGTTTGGAAAAGAGAGGAGCTCATTTCCTTTGATAGGGTGCAGGGAATTTAACCAATCTGTGTTTATAATTACTGTCTGGTTTAGTTAGTGCAAAAGAATCTACTTGTTACCAATTTATAAATAAACAAACTAGACCTGCTTTTTCCCATTCTGCAGTAGTCTTCTTAGAGTTTATTTTCTTTTTTATTTGACTACAGAGCACTTACTGTACATTTAATACTCAAATTGTTAGGGGCTTTTGGTTTTTTGGTGGTTTTGGTTTTGGTTTGGGTTTTTTTTTTTTAAGTCTCCTTTAAATATATATCACTACTTCTGAAATTCTGGACTGTTCAGCAAAATTTGCACCTTGTCATTATATTATCTATGAAATACTTTTACTCTGTCATAACTATCATTGTTAGTTAAAAATAGTCAGGGGGTGGAGGGGTGGGAGGGGAGAAATCTGTTGTCCACATTTTGATCCTTGGTAATTTACCAAAGATATCATTTTTCTTGGCAGTCTTCTGTATAGGCTAAGTTGCTACTGCTTAGTTAATTGTAAACCAAAATCAAATTAACAGTCTTTGAAGGTTTTGGCTGCTACAAATGTGGAATTTTAAGCAAATTAAAAATCCAACATTTGGACTGCCTAAAATGACACAACTTGCTGTCGTGGAAATTAGAGTGTAAATTTTCAGTTACACAGAATTGTAGACACTATAATAGATCTAATTTTTGTATAGCTCTTTGAATCTGTATTCATGATTTATTATTCCTTTTTCTTTTTAATTCTTTCCATGAAATATGCAGATTTAATTTCAAAATCTTTCTATTTATTTGGAAACGAAGGTTCATTTCAACTTTGCATCAGCCATAATTAGCCTTAAGATTTTTTTTTCCATTTATATAGAAGAAAGTAATTAAAATTGTAATTTCTTGCTCTCTAACAGTAGTCACAGAGGTACAGCATTATTTAGCAAGTGACTGGTGTTGTTCCCTTGCATAACTCTATGTTTTTGTGACTTTGTGAGTTCTTTGTAGTCATCACCAGGGGTTTTTTAACTGGGATGTGAGTTTACCTTTGTTTTGGAAATTGCATAAATCTATCAGGAAATTCTGAAAAATCAATAAACTAATTTTATCGTTGGAGATATGTAAAGCAGTAAGCACTTTCCAGATGTGGCTGGGGATAGAAGCAAAGAAAACTGCTCTGTTCTAGGAGAGGAAAAACTGTTGACATTTCTTTGAAGTATAATCTCTTTTGTTTATTTGGGTTTTAATAGCTTCCAGCAGTTAGCTGCATATTTTTAAACTGATGTTGCTTGCATACTTATTTTCTAAGGTTTGTGAGTGGCATTCATTGACTGCCATATGTTTAAAGGCTAACCTGGATGTTGATGAATGAATGAGATTGATGAGGAGAAGGGAGTTTTAACTAAAGATGGACTCGAGCTAAAATTCTCGATCCACACATTACCTGAACTCTGAAGGTATTTGAAATTCAAACAGCCAAGGCTGGATTTCACAAAGGTTTATTTCATTTCTGACTTCATTGCTGCTTATTCAGGATTCTGGCTGCTTAGCAAGAATTAAAATACCTAGGTAGGAAGCCTAACGCTTTCAGTCCAATGTTATAAATCGCCATTTTTCTCCAAGCAGAAATTCTCCCTGTCAAGAAATTACCTGGAAAGTAGCCAATTGTATAGTGCCATGGGACTTTCATGCCACTGTGCTTTCCTAAAGGTGTCTTATCAAACACATGCCCTTGGCCTTCCCTCCACCCTGGACTAGGGAACATTTCCAATTTGAATCTGGATGCTGCTCATTGATTCATTCATGACTTTAACTAGGATCTTAAAATAATGTTCTCACTTCTCAAATTGCTAGAATATTATAGAAGAAGTACTTTGTTGAGAGATCATTGGAGAGTAGGATTTGTGAATAAAACCCTTCACTGACATCTTGTGCTTTGGTGGAGCATGAGGTCTTTTTGGCTAGTACACAAAATATTTTAGATATTTAACTCCACAGGTTTTGGTGTGAAATAGGTGCCTATGTATTTTCTGGAAGGCTGGACCTTGCAGTCCAGCACCTACCTGAGTGAATGGGAGGCTTCCTGCTCTGGATGAGGCCCATTGTCTCCACCTCCTTTAGCCCATCTGTAAAATGGGAGCAGAAATACTTATCTAAATCCATAATGAGATTTCAAACTATTGGTCTGGAAAGTGTTACAGAAGTGTGAAACCCTAATGAAGAGAAGAGCAATTATTCCAAATGTATCAATTTGCAGTGTAAGAGTTTTTAAAGAAGTCATTATGATTTCTTAGTATAAATGTACCTATTCATAAGAATGGCTTTACAAATCATTTATTACTGTAATAACAGCTATTTTGAGCTGAGATATCAGGGTGCAATCCAAAGCCCATTAAAGTCAGTGGAAAGATTCCTACAGATGCTAGTGCATTTTATGTCTTTCTTTAAGCACATGCTTAATATTAAAGTCAAGGAGACTTAAGTGTCTACCAGAAGTTAAGTATTGAAACAGGCCCTAAATCCTTTGTCTCATCCTGGGTGAAAATGCTCCTTGAATGAGGCTTCTTAAGGAAAAGTAAATCAACCACCCCAACATTTTCACTTTTCAAGCATGAGGCTCTGGTGCACAAAGTAAATACTCTCCCTGCTGGGAGTACAACTGTGGAGCTGGCTTTGTACCTTGTAACTCATTGGTCCAGCAAATATGTGCAGCATATTAAATATTAAATGGGTTATTAAAAAATATTCATGTGACGAGCAAATTTAACACACAAATCATTAGAGCCAGTCTAAGTGGCTGAAAAGGGGTTGACACTGAAAAATGAAAACTATTTTGGAAAGTAAGTGGAAACTTTAAAAAACCTCAAAACACAACTATATATGAGCTCCTGACATTTCCTAATGATTTATGTAACATACTGTATGAGAATACGATTTAATTTGACTTCAGATGCACTGCTGGCTGTTGCCAAACTCCAGCAAACAGTAAAAATTTCAGACTGAGAATAGCTTATTTTTTTTCTAGAAAAATAAATAAGATTGAAGCAAACTTCTCACTCAACCTAATCAATTTTTTATTATTATTTAGAAGGATATGATTGGCTGTGAAATGTTTTGTGTGGAATGAGTCTCTTTATATAATTTAAATGCCACTTTTCAAGAAAGTTTTTAATTTTCCTATGTACTTTAAAAGTACAAGCACTAATTATGTCTGGTTTGATACGTTTTATTGGTCTTGGAGTTCTACAAATTAATGGTCAGGAAGCTTAGCAAATTAACTTTCATTTGGTTTCTGGGTTGAAACTCATCACAAAATGCTCCTTACATATTAGTAATAAAATTATTCCAAATGATGCTACTTGAACAGTTGCTCTAGCTACATATTAAGATTTGCTCTGTTTTTCATGTGTTTTCCATCAAGGAAGTCTGTGGTTACCTTCCTGATTCTGCTGGACTGGAAAAACATAGCTAATATGGTGTGATCTGGAGAAAGCTTTGATGCAGGGGCTTTACAAATAAACCTCCAGATGCCATATGGTTTACATTCATCTCTCAATTTATTTCCTATAAATGTCTATTGAATATTCCATTGAACCAACACATGTGAAACTAGAGCTGGAAAAGAGAGCGAGGTATAGAATGCTTTGTGGCAGCATGTGATTATCATATTTCTTTTCCAATATTGCTACCAGCCTTAAACGCACGGTAAATTAGTCAGATGCCAAAGTTCTCAGAGTTAGGGTGGAAAATAAAGAAACAATATTTTAAACCTTACAAAAACAAACACTCCTCTCTCGCGTGTTGTAATGTATCTCTCACACTAGAGCTGGTTCTCCTCTGCAGTTAAAGCTGACTTGTGTGTTTGGTTTCTCTCACCAGAAAATTTAAGTCCAGGAGAACTCTATGGGAAAGAAAACGCTGTTAAAACTTTGCAAAGGAAAAACAAATTAAGGATAAGAAGGTTAGATGTATATTTGATCTTGATTAACTAACACTGTGTATCATAGCTCTCCACCCTTCTTGGTTTCTCTTCTTTCTGAACTCCAGCAGCACAACTTAAACACGTCAGAGTAGCACATCTCAGTCAATGGGCCTTTCTTAGGGCTGCATTCACTCAAAAAGAAATCCACTTCTCCAAATGATCCTCATGGTAGAAGTTACACCCCCAAAAGGAACTCTCCATGTACTATTTGGAGCTTCTCTCATCTCTACGAGCCCCCATGCACAAGTCCCCCGGCCCCTGCTCCGGGCACTTGGCTATTGGAAATTATGTCTGAAAACTAGGAGAAAGACCCCATTTTGGTACAGATGAGGAAAAAAGCTTCTGTTGAGATGGACTAATTTGTTTTACAGAGCTAAACTTTTCCATAACCCAGCTTTAACGAACTTGCCAGTTCGGACTTTTAGTTTATGTTGATCAAAGGAACATATTTCTGTGCAGCTTATAGAAGAGCTTCCCTCTCCCTCCAAGACAAGTTGGTTTGCATTTATCCATGCCTCTGTCTGAGACAGAATGCAAATTTCTCACCTACCCAGACTGTCTACATAAGGCTGAAAACCCACTTAAGACCTGCTTATGCCTTACCAAGCTTATTAGCTCAAATACCATAGGCAGGAAATCTTTCCCCTTAACTCATTTCAACTAAGAATTTATCTGGAGGAGTCAGTACTGCATCTAGTCTGTGCTGCTCCTCTGGATGTAATTTTATTTTAGCCAAGAAACCTTGAATAAGTGAATCTTCAGATCACTGACCAACATATTAGAAAATTACTGTTATTCCTCTGTCTTTATGATACCAGATTGAAAAGTTCCAGTCAGCAGCAGAAAGTCCTATTCATTGCAGCTTTGTTATAATGTGAGTTCCACAAATAGCAAAAACAGTTAGGAAAGCAACCAAATCCACAGATGAAAAATAAGGTAACTGAATTTTTTACTCCATGCATCATCCTCTTGTGTTCCACTGAGACTAGGGCTGGGAAATCCTATATTTAACATACTAAACTTTGATGTCTTCTACAGGGATACTACTCAGGTATGTTTGATTGAAGAGATGAATGGAAAAAATTCTCTTTGTTTGTCCTCAGCAATAAAAGATATTAGAGACACTTTTCATGTATTTTCCATGTTGTTATTTTTATTAGTAGTTGTATTAGTATTACTATTAGTATTGCAAGGCAGAAACTGCCAGATGTTGCTGGGAAGAAATCTTTAGAGCTTTCTTTGAGAAATAATATAGTGGATTATTAAAATTTAAAAGGGTAGAAAATTAGACTCCTACATAGTCACAATGGCCATGCACAGGTTCTGACAAAAGTATTGAATTGCTAAGAAATTTGTCAAAACAACTTGTATGTAAGAGAAAAACAAACTGCTGGCAAGCAAATTATATTATATGCCAGTGTGGAAATATCAGTCCCTTCCTATTCAACTCCAAGAGCAATAAAAAAGGACTTTTTACTGTTCCCATGTACAGTAAATGTAATAATTTTCATTTTTGTTAAGTGTTATCATTTCAACTAAATTTCTTCAGTGACTCACGAGTTTCTTTTCTTGGCAGTTTGTTACTACACTGTCTTCTTGGGTGGAAAAAAAATAAAATAAAGTTTTCAGTATAGGATAGGATGGATATTTTTCAATGTAGTAAGTAAGAAACAACAATTTTGACTTATCTTTACACATCCCATAAGTTTTTGGAGGAATGAAGCAGGGCTGTGAGGTGGTGAGCTCTCTGCATCCCACCTGCCAGCTCCCCTGTTCCTTCCCTTTAAGATCTCATCTTGCACAGCTTTTCCTTTTATTTTTTCCTTTAGTTGTTAAAGTACTGAATAGCTCCCAAATAAATACACCAGCAGTATGATGTGCTATATTTTCAAAACACTCTTAATAAATACTGAGGGAGTCCTGGAAAAAGCACATCAAAACCCAAGGACCCAAACCCAAGTCTTCTCTTCCTATCTCCCAGCCTCATGATCCCACATGGCCTCTTGAATGACATGTTTAATTCAACTCCAAAATGTTCCTTGACTGTTCTCTGCCTCTCCAGCTCCAGATATGTGGGTAGAAAACCTATTCAAAAATACTTCTCCTGTTTGTTCTCACCCCTATTTTCTGCCTAAAGTGAATTCCTGCTGCAGTTCCCACTCACTGAGCAGCTGGGAATGAGAAACCATCCCAAAGTTTGGGTGGAGCCATAGGTTTTGTGCTGGTGTCCCCAGCAGGATGCATGTCCTACACCCAGGTGGGTGAGGAGGGTGACAAGCCATGATGCCATGGCTTTGCTTGCTGCATCCCAAAGGAGATGCCTTGCAATGACAAGGGGGTTGTGCCCAGTTCTGGTGTATCTCATGAAATCCACTTCAGGCTTGAAGGCATAACCAAGCGAAGTGGGTTAGAGCATTAAAAATGAAGCTTACCATTTCCACAAAAAGTCCGTGTTTGTGCCCAAAGCAGTGCTGCTCAGTGGGAGTTTTTGTACTCATGCAGTATTGGGCAGGATGAGACCAGGAGACAGCACTGAAGTAATGTGACAGAAAGGCTGTGCATGTGGAACAACAATCACACATATAACTCTGCTGAAAACAAGGCTTTCTTATCAAACCAAGCTTAAACAAGGTTGACTTGTGCAGAGCCCCGAGGTCATGCTGGCCTTCAGCATGGGTGATCTTTACCTCTCCCACAATCAACTCTGCTGCTCTTCTTGGCCAGGAGTCTCTCTCCATCACTGTGAAGTTTCCAGGGCAGAAGTGCTCTGGCATTTCCTGAGATGTCACTTCAGCAGAGCTGCAGCTGTTGAGTAAGTTTTTACCTCTTATTTCGTACCTCCTAGGGCTCAGTCATGTGTCTGATGCTCAGAAATAATTACATGGGTTATAAATGCTTTCTTACATTCTTCTACAATGCTCAGCCAAGTCCTCATATTCAGCTGGTATAATAAAACCATTCCAGGTATTTTCTCGTACACGTTCAAGGTTTTCAAACACATTCTTCTGCAATGGCTCTGCTGCTGTCTTTGTCCTAGATGCAGTCTGCCAAAGATCTCTTCCCAGAATGATCTTATTCACCACAAACTCTCCAGCCTGCTAGGAACTGGGCAGTCACATGGAGAGTTTCCTTAGTCAGTGTCAAGGAAAAACCTCCCTGGGGTCGTTCCCCGCAGTGCCCATTAGACACAGAGTTACGGGAAGAGCCTCTTTTGGTTGCTTCAGCCCTTAGGAATGGGAAGGGTGAGCACAGAGATGTCTCCTCACTCTCAGAGCTGTGGAGAAAGGTGGCACTGTGCCAAAGGCAGGGATCTGGGGAGAGAAACGAGCAGTCTCTCTCTTGACACTTGGCAGATGGGGCATAAGAAATGGGGTTTTTTGCTAAGCTTGCAAAACAGTGAATTCAGCCAGGATTTACACTCTTACCTGCCTCTTCCATCACTTAGCCCAACAGTCTACTCTCTAAGATCTCAACTAGCTGTTGCTTAAGAGTAGAAGCACTGAAATTCAGACTACATTAAGCCTCTCAATATTTAGCATATCCTGAAGTTGTCAGATTTCACATTGTTTGTCAGTCCAGGGTTCACCTTGTGCAGATGCTGGTTTCCACAGGTCACATTTCCTCTGCTCATCTGGCCTGTGTAGCCAGACAATGGCAGATGGAAACAGGTAAAAGAAAGGGAGATGATGGTGATAGCCACGTCCACCAAAACTCTTGTTTTCAGCTTTAATTCACTACACAGCTGATGCTATATCTCCTTCTGGGCTTCTGGGATTAGAGAGGGCTTTTTTATTCTTGTGAAGCTCAACCTAGAGTAAATTGACTATCACAACCTGGCTTTCTGTCTACTCTGCTGTTCAAATCTTCCTTGCCTTCCATGATTCCAAGCTTTAACAAATAACTAGTCCATGAAAAATTGGTCACTGTGGGAGAAGGGAGGAAGCCTGTACACTTTGAAGCAATATTTATACTGAAAGGTGGGACGTGCTCTGAGAGCACGGTGAATTCATCTGTACAGGATGATTCATGCTCAAGACATGGTTCTAGCCACTAACAGGGAAAATACAAGAACTTTAACTGTATCTAGTACCCATTTTTGGGGAGGAAGGTAGAGTGTGGAAGGAATTAATGTTTCTCTTCTCCATCTTGAAGGGAAGAGCCTGACTGTTTCCCTTCAAGGCTGTGGGTCCTGAGCAGAGCTCACTTTGTAGTCCAAATTGAATTGTCTCTCTTCCTGAAAATGCTGAGATTTAGATGACAGTTCCTGTCAACTTCCTAATTCTTGGCATCTCTTGAGCTCCATCCTGATGTATTTAAGAATCACAAACCTAACCTCAGTGTTGCAGGTCCTGCTCTGCGGCAAAGCACCTGTGTCTGCGCAACATAGGCACCTAAATACCCTTTGTAGGGAGATTTGGGTCCATGCCAGTAGATTCTGCTAAGAAAGCTGACAACATAAAACTCTTTACAGGTACAACACAGCCTCCTGTTCCACTTGCAGGTATTTCCAATGACCAGTACAGGATAGACCAGAGGCAGAGCCAAAGTTTCACTTGATGTTCATATCAGGTCAAACTGAACCACTATGATGGACTCACTCATGGAAGATTTGTAAAAGTTCTAAGTTTTCTGTATTTGCATTTTCATTTCAGTACTAATTGAAGGGAAGTGATAATACTTGGTCAGCAGAAACAGGAGTTGTCTCCCTGAACACACAGCCAGACAGATCTGATGAGGAGGACACAGGATATTTATACAGACCTTTTTCAAAGTGGAACCACACTTTAAATATTGATTTTCACTGGCATACAAAATGCTGATATCTACAGTCAATTATGTCACTGCTTTATTATTTTATTTTTTAAATAGATTTTCTACATGACAGGGTAGATCCTTAGTTCTCAGCCAAAAGAACCATCTCAGTAACATGCAATGAACTGTGGGTTTGACTGAAATCCAGCTGGAGCATAAATTTCAAATCCAATTAATTGTAAGCAATACCTTTAAGGCATTTGAAGTGCTGTATCTTGCTTAAAATTTTCTAGTCTGTAATACACATACATTCTATACAATAGTGCATATTTATATATACACACGGGAGACATAGATATTGTATATATACACCAGTTACAGTACTATATACAAAATTTTTGAACTTGAATGAAAACTTTGGTGAGTTTTAGGAAAGTGTATTAAACTGTGCCTGCTCACATGATAAACTCATGATATGGCAGTTATATTGTTCAAGTGTTCTGTACTCACAGTATTCGTCTAATATTTTATAATAACTAGCATAAAACATCCTGCTATAGGGTTGGATTCAAATGTTCAAACTGGGATAAGTCGGGGCTACTCATGTTCATTCATTCTGAGCTGCTGGTAGTTGTCTCACACAGTTTTGAATTCTACAGTATCAAAGACAAGACCTGCAGTGACAAAAAATTAACTGTTTTTAGTTTTGCTAAATGAACCCCACATCCCTGTTGTCACATTGGATAAACACTGTACATGAAGCTTATTTCAGAAATTCTTGCCTCTGATACAGTCAGCCACAGGGATTCCATTGCTATGGGACCGGGTGGGGAACCAAAGGCTCATAGCCATCCAAAATTCTTCTGATTTTGGATGAGACCGAGACTGAGTAGTGAGACTGAGACTGGCAGTGGCAGTGTTGCTTGCTGTGCCTTTAATTTCCTATCCATCAGTCTGGATTTCCAGTGCAATTTAGTTGCCTTTGTACCCAGATAAGCAATTTGTTTTATCTTTGGAAGAATGGTTGTCCTGGACTTCCCTGGTAGTCATCCCAAGGGTGATGACACATTCATATGGCATCTGAAACAATGTATGCAAGATTACCTGACCACAATTTATCAGGGAAGTGGATGAAAAATGCTTTCATTTAACTGATTAACATTTAATTAACATTGTTAATTAACATTGATTTTAACTTTTTCAGCTGAAGCGTTACACTTAACACTGACCTTAACTTTTAGAATCAAAGCTAGGTGCTAAGAAAGCTTGGAGAAAACTATGATTGATATTATGCATTATAATCTAGCTGTATGAGATCTGTGTTGAAGTTATGGAGTAATGTGCATTGTACCATATAAAAGTCTAATGATAGTTAATGTTAGTTAATTAAGATGAACACTGAATGGTATTACCCTGTCTCATATGGGTATTAACATCATATTAGAGTCTAACAAAATATTATTTTAGTTAAAACTAAACTACTGACTCAGTCTAGATTCTCTCTGAAATGAATCCTGAATCCGATTAAACTGCCTTTTTCAAAACCATACAATGCTCCTGGATCTCAACACAGCAAATAGGAAAACAGGGATATAGTCTGATACACCAAATGGGTCTTCTTTATTGAGTAAAAATAAAGAGAAAACTTTATACTTGTGTTCAGGAATTCTAGGACCATGGAGCAGAGACCTCCAGTTTATTGCAGAAAAATGCATTAGATTATTCTGCTCATGAGCATATCATGCTCTATTTTCAGCTGATAAGGTTTTTCTTCTGCCTTTTCACCTCTTCCCATCCTGAACTCCTCCTAATGAGCCGTTAATCCAGAATATTTCACAGAGATACAAAACAGACGTGATCAGCACTGATCCAGATCCCAGCACAGCCCTGTGCACCTCCCCTGATCACAGGGCAATCAGGGTGCTCCTGCCTCGCCTTGACCATGGCAGGGTCGAACTGAGCATTTAGCTTTTTGTAATATCTGGTGTATTTAGCTACAAGAAATTACAGCCCCTTGAAGTGAGCTCAAAGCACTGAGGGGTACGTTTTATACTTCTGAGGCAGGTCAAAAAGGGCCTCTGATCTCTATCCATTCCTGTGTTGGAGACATCTCTGTACACACAAACATGGGACACAGGTATCTACGGGATTTCTCCTTTCCTTGCACTCCTGAATGTCATGCAGGGCATCAATTAGAGGTTCATAGTCTCAGGCAAAAAAGCAGTATCTAAAGAGAAGAAATATGCAGAAATGCAAGAGTGCATATATCCTTTAAGCACATGAATATACATGTGATATTAAATGTGAGAAGGATTTAAAGAGACCGTATTGTACCTTTAATTAGCAGGTGGTGCTTCTTAGCATTGTAAAAGAGATGAGCCCTGTTAAGTGATCTGGAGACGAGCATAATGACTTCAGAGCTCAGGTTATGAAGGGCATTTCTATAAAGAGAGGAGTAGTATTAAACAGCCAAACTCTCCACACAGTCATATTTATTCTCCATAGTCTTATCAGCAGAGCCAGGTGGTCACAGGTTGGTTGGTGCAGCTGTGGAGGTAAAGCAAGGACCAAATTTCCCAAATCAAATTTGTATTGCAAGAACCTGTGGAAAGAGAGGTGTAAGAGGAGGTAGGTGTGAGAGTGACAGCAAAATTCTGGCTGGAGGAAAAGGGGAAGGAAACAAGCAGCTTTATCAGGTCAGACTGTATTTGGACAGGAAGTCAAGGTCCATGGATCACAGGCAAAATTTATTTCTTTCTGTTTTCCTTCTGAGCAAGTCTCTGTGTCTGGTGATTTTTCTTCAGTGCCCTTCACTTTCGTGGCCATTTCTGGCTTCTCTTTGACACCAAACAATTCAGGGTATGTTGCAAATTTTGCTGAAATATTTGGCCAAAGATGAAATTGCCATCACAGTTCCAAGCATATTTTTAACTCCAAGATGAACAGGTGCTTTCTCCTGCATAGTAGGTGGCAGAGAAAACTTTGTTTATCCTTCCACAAAATTGAGAAAACAAAGGTTTATATCTTGGCAGGAAGGTGGCACCTCCAGCATCCCAAAATCTTTCTGCCACACAATGCTATCTACATTTCCCTCACCATGACCATTTGGTGAAGACCACAAGAAGCCTTCTATGGCTTTTTATGGATGTAATAGAGAATTTCAGAAACAGAAGTTGCATCAATTTTGGACATGTTTGTGTCAAGAGAAGCTTCTCAATGAGAAGAGGTAGCTGATTCTTGAATGCACAAGCATTACAGCAATGTTCATATGTTGTCCTGTCAGCTCTTGCCTCCTCAGACTGTCCTTTGGTGTGATTTTTGAATGGCACTGCACAGGACCCAGGTGCTGTGCTACAGAAGATAATATTCTGAGGGTAGCATCTGACCCCTCTGTGAGCTCCAAAGGCAATTGTGTTGGTAACTTTGCATTTGCCTGTGGGGCTCTCTTATAATTAGGCTATTCATGAGCTATGGGGGTTGCTTTCTACTTGTGAATGCTTTTTTTTTCCCTTTGACTTGTCTTTGATTCCTAGGAATTTATGCACTTTTATTTGCTTCAGGATCCAGTAATGTACAAATCTGTTTTTAAGATCTGCAATATATGCATTTGCCCCATGGGATACCTCCCTGGACCCATATTTGTTTTTGTGTGTAAATATACACAGTGGCCTCACTGCTGCTCACATATCAGAAGGGATCATGCTGAGGTGACTGATTATGAACTAAAATTAAAACCACCAATTGGCATTAAAGGTCACATCTTTATTAGAATTATTCCTCCAAATACAATTAGCTGCACACCAATCTGTGGGGAGGAGGAATGGAGGGTTTCTGTAAGTCTGATCCAGTCCTGACCCAACTTACACTAACAGTGTGTCATTATCTTGAAGAGAGTTTCTTCCAGCTGGTGGTAGAAGTACAGCTCATCTTCCACAGCCTCACTTCTCCCAAGGGCAGCACAAAGGAAAGAAGACATTAAGGTTTTAAGGAAACTAGATTTGTTTTCTTCTTCCTCCTCTTCTCCCTCTATTCTATTTTGTAAGTGATTTCATTCCTCACCCCATTGGGTGAAGTTCCATCAGTGCACTTGCTGTGGATGGGCTGCATTTCCATGGCAGTCACTCAGTGAAGTGACAGGGTGATGATGCACTGAAGAGGGCAGGGAGAAAAAAAAAAAAAACAAATCAGTGGGATTAGTCTGATGAGTTCAAGAGGTTATTTGTGCCAACAAATTAACAGTAAGGCTTAATCCCCAGGGGCTGCATGTAAACCATGGTAAATGAAATCTAAGATGAAAATATTCATAAGAATTTGAAAAGCAGCTGAGCATCAACTTTAAAAAGTGAAGGGAAAGATCAAGTAGAAAAAAAAAAAGTAGGCCATTCACTGGGGATGTGAAGTAGAATGCACTGGTGAGCCCTTCACTCAGTGAGGTGTAAGAGTGCAGCACAAGCACTGCTTCACCTGCCCCCAAAGTGGCCAGCACTGGTTGCTCCCAGAGACAGTCTGAGGTTGCACAGACCCTTGTGCAGATTATTTATGTTGCAGAAACAGGTTTGTTGAAGTTTATGTACATAATAATCTTTATTAGACCAACAGATGTGGTTATCTAGGTTCTTCTTCAGGGCTGAAACGGAAGCATCAAACCTGCATGTGTCCAAAAGCAGGTCAATGTTTTTAAAATATACCAATTGATCTAATAAAAGACATTACTTCTCCCAGCAAACCCTTCCTTGAGAACATTTATGGTAGCTCTTATATTCCTGTAACTGAGGGCTTTAAACCCTTTTTAAAAACATTACACTAGATAGCATCACATCTTCTTTATTTGGAAGTTAATTATTATTTTTTATCATCTTTAAAATGTGAGGAAACACAATTGAATGGACTCTTAACCAAGATAAAATAGGATGTCTGGAGGAGAAATCAGCCCTGGACCTTCTCCTTAGCCACAGCCCTATCATATGAAGGGGTAAGCCAAATGTCTCTCCAGAAGGGAGTTTTTCTTTATGCCTCAGCAGTTAATAGCAGAATGAACACATTCAGGACTACATGATGAATTTGAAACTTTGTCCTCAGCATGGTGAAGTTGAAGTAGCACAAAACTGCATGTACAGAATAGAGTTGAAGTTTGAGGTGTTCCTGATGTATAATTGCACTTCATTCTTAGATGAGAATTATGATGTTAATTTTAGAGGTTTAAAAAAAGAAGGAAACTTTAATTATCATACTTAATGGACACATATTATTCAGTGATCTGCAGCTTTTCTAGATGCTCTGTCATTTCTGGCATCTGAAGACAAAATGCACTGTCTCTCTCCCAGAGAGACACAGATACACAGGTGTGTATCTCACAAAATGAGATGCAGGTACCAGGTTGCAATCTTTTTGCATCTGTTTATTGATGGAAGAAACAAAGGGAGGAAAAAGAGTGGTTTTTTTCAGGATGGTTTAGAATGACTTTTACAGTTGGTTCCCAAAAAAAATTATTTGCAACCCTATCATTTGTTAACTGAGTCTGAGCAAGTGGCTTGGCTTTCAGATAGTTACTTCTTATTGTCTCTCTGAATTCATCTTTCTAACCACAGGGCTCTTCAGTAATGCAATTCCCAAAGCTAAATGCACATACTGAGTGTCTGCAGATCCTCATAATGAAAGTTGCTACCATGTGCAATACCATGTAAACACCTTTCTTCCTCCAGTTTCTAGAAAAATAAAAAAGAAGGAGATAAAGTTCCTATTGGTATATTTTAAATGCAAGGAATGTGTCAAAAGTCTCCCAAGAAGTCAGGTTTCCTTTATGCCACGGCAATGAAGAAGCAAAATGTGTTTTCTTTCTTTCACTTTGTCAGAATGCAGCGCTAAAGTCTGGGGGTCAGGACTGGTGTCAAATAAACAACTTTACTGTTTTGAATTTTTTAAAGGTTGAAGCTCCAGATAAAACAACTGCCGTTTGCACACAATATGCCCTGTGATCACATGACATGATTGATGATAAGTCAAAACAAATTTTGTTTATTCAGCTTTAAAGTGAATGTGGTGTTCAGATTTTTCTGCGGTTTTGAGTGTTATTAGACAAACAAGGTGCACATATGGGATGTAGTAAAGGTAGGGGCCTGTTCCACCAACAGCATGTTTCCTTTTGGCACCGATGCGTCATCCGCGAAGCCACCCTGTGCTGGAGACGTCTGGGTCCGCAGGGTGACAGCAGTGCTCTCAAAGCCTTGGCTGTGGTTTGGGCTGCCCTGCTCTCCCAGGAAGGCTGTGCACTAGGGAAGGAGGTCTTCCAGGCCTGGGGGCCCCAGTAGGTACAGCAAACATCAGGGAAAAGGCAAAATGTTGCTTCTCTTACCATGGAGCTCTGGCAGGCGCAGTGGTGTTGGAGCATCTGCTGTGGTGAGTCACTGTGTGAAACATCCCTTCAACCCACATCCCTTCAGCTCCACAGCCACTGCTTGCACCAGGAACTGAGATGTCATGTTTCCCACAGACCATCCCTCCTCTCCTCCCAGCCTGGATGCTGCCCAGGCACCATTTTGGAGCTCTCCTTTACACTGAAGTTCTCTTCCAGGAGCGCTTTTCCCACAGGGCTGTGTTTTGCCACCCTTCCTCATGCTGAGTAGTCTCTTCCTAGGAGTAGAGTATAGAATCGTGGACACTCATTAACTCACATGGAAGTGAGTTAATTCAACTCTTCATTGCCTCCCCTGGGATGGGAGCCAGACCTCGTGGCAGTCAGTGGGACACCCCCATGTGATGAGATACCCCAAAGAGAGGCACAGCCATGTTGTCTTCCTCCTTGTTGGAATTTGTATTTGTGTCCTCATTTGTGTGCAAGAAGAGCAGGGAGCAGGCCATGGCACTTTAGATGGGAGGATTTTATTATGGTTTTACTGCTGGGCTAAAATAGCAGGTTGAAAGTGCGAAGCAAAAAAACATCAAAGTGCACAGTTATTTCTCTGGTGTCTAAGAAGGCTGTGATATTTGTTTTCTTTTCAAAAAATCAAACTTTCCTACGATTATGCTCAAAAATAGGAGTAAGCTAAACTTATATTTTTCAAAGAGGAAAACCAAGGGTTTTGGTTTGGTTTTTTTTTTTTTTTTCCATAGCAGTAGAGTTTGGCTGAAAGCAACAATTGTTTTCAATTTTTCTTACAGGAAACATCATACCAATTCATTGGGAAAATATAAATGAGGTCATTTTTTTGAGAGACTCAAAGATTCCCTGGAGAAATATCAGTAATTTCCTAACACCACTATCGTTTATCCTTGGCCTTTCTTAAACATATTTTTCAAGAATTCATAGCAGAGCCCCTTCTACTGAAACTCCTGTTAGAATAAGATATTTGTTACAAATATTACTGCATATACTTAGATTTTATTTTGAAGTCCTACATACAAAACTTATATATTGGGATACCACAAAAATATTATTAATATTTTTGAATTAAGTGTTTATTTGCAGAGTTAATGCTACTTAGAGGGGAAAAAAATGTTGATGCTTAATTTCATCCCACTTAGTGTATTGTAATTATATGATTACCTATAGAAACTTCAGAGTATCGGTTTGCAAAGATCAAAGTTAGTGAAAAGTCAGCATGTAATTAGTTTCTTGCTTTGGAGCATTAGGTAGAATTACTGCAAAGAGGCAAAACTATCATTTTATAGAGACCCTTAGGAGATTTATAATGATGGTAGACAAATATATGCATACAATATCAGTTGGTGTGCTAAAATTTAATTTTAGTGAGGAAATGTGGTTGAAGGTGATCACAATACATGGGGATGTTCTTATTTTAATATTGGTGGATGTTATTATTAGAGAATCATATCAAAAGATATGTCACCAGGGAGAAAATATCATTTATAAATCACTAATGAGTAGCAAACAGTGTTTAGCTTGGAGGTACAAGACATCTTTTCACAATGTGCATTTATGATCAAACACAAAAGATCAACTGGGGGAGAAAAAACGAACAGTAGATCTATATTTTATCTTTTCGTTCTTGGCAACATTTTTGATGGTTAAATGGGGTTACACAATGGATGCACTGAATCACAACCTCTCTGTAAAGGCAGAAATAGCCCTTTCTATGTGCAACAAAAAGCTCACATTTTGGCCCTCAAATGTTGTTTTCTTTAAGAAAAATTCTTAATAGATATCATCCCAGTTTTAAGATGGTTTGCACTCAATATTCCAAGGCATTCAAGTCCCTTATACTCTTCTAGGTCACATGCAGGGACAAAAAAGGTTGCACTGGGTCCACCTGTGCACACATGGAAGTTCAGAGGAATTTCATGAGAATTTGAGTGGGTTAGTAATTGAGCCTATTACACGAGAGAAGATATTTCCAGGACAAAGCCCTCACAACATCATACAACACATCAGGACCTCTTTTTCCATCCACATGACATGAATATGATTTTAGCAGGGCATTAAAACATATTAGAAGGGCCCTGTGGCTAAACATTTAAGATCTAATGGAATAAATGAGGAGAGAGCTAAAGCAAAAATGTGTAGGTGAGAGATTGCCATAAGACACAGTAAAAGGATTACAGCCAAAACGGGAAAAGACAACAGAGAGGCTGAGATTGGAGTTGGGAGAAATCTGCATGGAAAGGAAGGAAGAATTTGAGAGCAGATATGGACTAATAAATACCTTAGGGTTTCAAAGAACAAAGAAAAGAAAGTGGTGGCCAGCAGTGGCAGAATTTAAAGGTGACATTTTTTCTTTCTGGAAAACATTATTCATATTCATTACATTTCCTTAAAAAAAAATAAAATTAAAAAAAAAATTAAAAAAAAGAGGAAATATAACAATTTTTGCTGGTTACAAAAATACATTACTGATGAACTAGAGCAAAGAGCTGAGCCATTATCCTAAATTAATGTAGACCCAAAGGTCTGAGGGAAGATGGACTTATGTAAATAATTCAGATATTCATTTTGGTGCCTACAACTGTGAACAATTATTCCAGTATTGCTATTGTATTTGTCCAATACGTATGTACGGTATGATATGAGATTCATCATAAAGTATATAGAACAGAAAAAGTTTATTTGTGGATAAAGCAGGGATTTTTACTGTTTTATTTCATGTATATTAATTTGATCTAAATGTCTTGCTCTTTATTCTTTCTCCTTTATTAACATCTCTTTTCATGCTGGAATAAATTATCGCTTGCTGCACTCATATAATAAAATAAGTAAATAGATATCAAGGATTCCAAAATTAAATTCCCCTTCCGAGTAGATCAGAAAGTGAAATATCTCACGTTGCCTCGTCTTGCAAAACGAAACACACATTTTGCATCTGCCCCTTTGGGGTTTTTTCAAATGGCCCTCAACTGGATCTGGGAAACATCCTTCATGAGCCATTTTCCCAGTCACCCCCATAGACCCATTTCTAATGTCTGTAGGACAAAGCAGTACAGGGAGGACACTCAGCCAGCATCCAGCCCTAGTGTAGAACAAAAGGATGCACACCCACCCACACATGGATCAGGCTGCAGCACCATGAGGTTGCTGTCACAGCGAGCGAGGTTCTTAAACCAAGATTAACCTTGAAGCTCAAATGAGATAAAAACAAATAGAAATTTCTCCACAGGAATAAGAGCTTATTATAAAGGAAAGTATTTCATAACTTGCATAACTTTAATTAAGAAAAAAGGCTGGCAGGATATATTCTATCTCAGCAGCCATATGCTTAAATGTGTGCTCAGTGAGGTGCACAGAATGTGTTCACATCTCATTATTAACTAAGTAGATCTGTGTGTGCAACTTCCTAGAAGTGCTGACAATATCACTCATGCATTTGCATGATGCTCATCCTTTTGCCCATTATGGAGCATCATGTCTGCACCATACTGAGAGAGAGCTGAGCTGTGCTGGTGTAAACTGAAGCAGATCCTGTAGCAGACCCAAGCAGTTGCAAAGGGGTTTCTGAGAAAAAAAAAAAAAAAAAAAAAAAAAAAAAACCAAATGTGGAAGGGGTAAATGAGTGGCTGAAGTGAAAGTTGAGAGTTCCTTCAGATAAGAAGGCATCTGTGTGGCCTTCTTCCAGTAAATGAAGCTGGCAGAAGAGTTTGTGATAACAATCCATTGCTTCCAGACAAATTCAGATCACCTTTCCAAGGGGCACTGGGATTTTGAGAGGCTTAGGACTGTCCAGGATTCCAGGTGCCCTTTGGAGACGCAGCTGGGTCAAATGTGAACTGAGACTGCAGGAAGTGTTACAGAAGATGCTACTGATGAGAAGTGTGCTGTGGCTTTTTATTGAAGAAATCTGACAAGGTTTCCTCAGTGGCATCAGCAGCCTCTGGCTGCACACTGAGACTGACAAAGGCATAAGGAAGTTGTATCTATTACTGAAATTACTCTGCATGCCAGGACCCTCTGCTGGAGTTATAGTCCTTGGTCTCTGAAGCAATGAGGAAATACCAAATTTTGAGTGAAGCTGTCTGTGTGAAAGGGAAAGTGGCTTAGGATTGACCCAACTTGGATTAATTGGTCTCTGGAAAAGGGAAAGGATGGAGGAGGCAGAAGCGACGAAGTGATTGGTTTCTCTTTGGATGGATACACTGATCCTGAGTAATCTTGTATGGATCCAAACTACAGTCAGGCAGAGAGCAAGGCTGGAGGTGTGCTGCCATGAGGTCAGTGAGCCCCAGCACGTCCTCAGACACGTCAGGCTGCTCATGGAAGCATCTGATGAGATTTTTTTTCCCTGTTAGAAATCAATGCAGACGTAGGTTTTTTCTCGTCTGCATATAATCTGAAACTGCCCCAGTGAATTGTATGATCTATGTAGGGCTTGTAATGGAGGTTTCATTGTTGATCCAGAGACCTTGCAAATAGAAAGGTGAATAATTATATGTACTCTGTCAATTACCTCACTTTGGAATCAGCTGATAGTCTACATATGAATTCGTAATGACTCCAGAAAGAATCTTTGGCCTCTGTCTGAGTAAGCAGCAAAACATTACAGCCTGAACTACAGTAACAATTTCTGAGTTCATAAAAAATTTGAGGAAAGGACACTGCGTAAGTAATATCTGCTGAAAACTGAAAGATTGGAAGTGGTCCCAAAGTCTTGGAGTGCCATTATCACAGTGGTCCCCAGCTCCTATAATGCTTGGGGCTCAAATACTCCAGTCAGCAGAAAGCACTGGAAGTATCCTCATTACCACTTGTGTGGCAGAAAACTCAGTAGCATAGAGGTCTTGATTTTGCCCTTCCATTGAGAATTGATAAAAAAATACAACAATTTTTTTAATAAACACAAAATATGAAAGTTGAATGAACACAGTAAACAGGGGACTATAAAACCTTTCTAAGGCAGCCACTGTACAGGGATGCTTCATCTCCCCAGCTCTTGGAGCTGTATGACTTCTCCTTGTTTAAGGTTTTCCCTGGAAAGTTTCATGAAGATGTTTCTCATTTAAAATTAGATATCCTTTCACCCAATCCTTGTATGAGGGATCAAGAAGGAAAAGCGTTTGGAGACCAATAATGCAGCTAAAATATTCCTACACTCCTACTGTAACAGAAAGTTTCCTAATCACAACAGCTACATAAAGCTGTTGTGTTGTGTCATTTAGGACTCATCGTGGGATCTGGCATTCAGAGTCTGTCACCAGTTTAGAGAAGTCTGTCTCAATCAGTGTCACTGCTGGCCACAGCCGCCTGTGTAGGTCGCTGTCAATCCAGCTGTCTTTGTTTTAAAATGCTGTTTTGTTTGGGGTTTTTTTTTTGTTTCTCTTTTCTAGGGCAACTACCACATCAATGTCAGGGTCTGATGCTGCCTCTTACTCAGACATAAGAGAGATTCACACAGGCTGCTCATCAGTGGTTTAGGATATTTCCTTAGATGAAAGTACCCCTTCCTAACACTCTTTCTCCGGGCTCCTGCAGTGCTCAACAGAAAACATCTTTACCAAGTTATCTTGGCTGTGAGTCTGAGCAGAGCAGCTGACGGCATATAAAAAGCTCACTCATCCTGTATTCTCACCTTGCAAGCAGTAAAGTTTGCCTGTTAATTCACAAAGTTTCAGCTGGTTTCGCTCTTTGTTGCACCGTGCTGCAGCAGTGGTGGCAATGCTTCTGGAGGGAGGTGGGAAGATGGGAATGCTGCTATCTAAAACAGATATTTAGAAAGGGTTGGGCCTCTGCTAAAGCTCTTTTGCACATCCGTTGTTTGTGTCCCCTGCCTTCGCAGTGATGCACTGTGTCCCTGAATAGTGGCTGTAGCCTTGGCCAGCTGCTGGATGAGACTTATCTCCAAAGCAAGGGGAGAGCAGGTTATTAGCAAAGCTACACTGGTGCTTTCGCATTGGAATCGCTGCACAGAGATATAGATAAGTGGTACAACACAACAGGGTGTAGCTGGCAACTTAAATTTGATGTTGTGTGTATTTTTCTTCCCCAGCCTGGCACCTTTCCCTCCAATTTAGTTGCAGAACAGAGAGAGCCTTTCCGTGAGGTTGTCTTTGGCTGAGTGTTGAGCCTGGGGTGCAGAGAATTGCAGGCACTTTCATGCTTATGTTTTCTCTGTTGATTTTGGTCATGCTGTGATAGCATTTGGTGAGGTGATGGTAAGCAGCAGCCATGGGTCAAAACCCCCCCTGTATTTACTGTCAAAAGCAGAACTGGGGACACACTCTGCTTAAAAATAGGACAAAAATTTGTTACTGTCATTTACAGGAGATGTGTTTTCTGACCTCCAAGTCATGCCATGCAGGCGAGGTGGCTCAGCCCCATCACTGAGTCTCATATCTCACATTGGTATTTCCATGCTGCCATTTTGGGCAGAGGAACAAGTTCAGACAAAATAAAAAGCGACCTCTGGCCGTTGCTTTGACCCAGCCCAAGGCAGCTCTTCCCTGCACTGTGAAACGCTGTCTCAGCTTTATTTCCATGCTCCCCTGTGCCTCCTGGCCTGTCGGGGATGGGAACACCAGTGCCCCAGCACTGTGAGAAAGCTGCTCTTGACCTGAACCTGACCAGAAACAGGAAGTAATAGAAATCTCACAAAAAAAAAACCCCTTTTCTCCTGAGATCTTCAGCCAGAGGGTCAATTTCTGAACTCTCCCTTTCCCTGGTGTAACCACTGACTTTGTTTACACCAGTGTAATGGAGCACAGCCTTAATTATGGAGGTTCCCCTACAGCTTTGCACAAGAGTCGAGCTTCAGTGTGTGTCCAAACCAAATCTACAGAGCTTTTGAGCTTCTCCCATCCCTAATTATTTGTGGATTTTGGATATATACCAAGAAATTAGTTCACATCCATCTACAATTTTCTCTTTGTTTGATTGGCTTGAGGGCTGGAATTAGGAAAGAGAATTACCTAGAATAATGCCATCTGTATTCCACATAAAGAGGATCCGACCAGAAGCAACAATGCAATGTTTTTAAAATTGTATGATATGATAATACATAATGACACGCTGCACAAACTGACACATGGTTTCCACGAATACCAGTGAGGTTTCTCTTCAAGGAAAAAGTAATGAAATGGAGCAGATCTCAATCCAACCACAGCAGTACCAACCTGAGCATCCACCAGGGACATAATCAGAAATCACATACTCACTGCTGAGGAGCTATAATTAAACTAGATTTAATTTTAATGGAAATTCTTCCAGAAAAAAAAATATACCCATGTTCCCCACCCCCATCCACTCTAATGTTGTTCCACTGTTCCAGGCTTTATGGAAATAGTTACAGGATTCATGTGTTTTGCAACCCCAAATGTTTTCAAAACAAATAGAACATCTTAAAAATGAAATTAATAAATCTTTTACATTCATACTCAAAAGTCAGTCGTGCTGAGGTTGTGTGGGTTCATCAGCATCAGATGCTTCCTGCCGGCTGGTGCCTCCACCCAACACATGTTTTAAATAATAATCAAGTTCAGCCTTTGCAATTATATTTTTGACTTAATGCTGTTGTATGGTAATGGCTCTTTTATCCTACTTTTATCTCTCAACTTTATGTCAGACAGTACTACTCCTATCTAGGGATGTGAAAACCTGATAACTTTAAGAGGATTTATACTGACAAAATGTGCTTTATTAGTTTGGATTTGTTTTATTAGTACCCTGCAGTTTGATTAGGACAAGGAAGCAGTCAGGATATTGTTTGCCCAAGCAGAGAGAAAATAACACCAAGCAGAAAGTTAAATATATATCCATTTATTGGGCTGGTGCTCTCACAAGCACACCAGCTCTTCCTGTGCCTCAGCCCCTCTATTTACAAAGGGCACAGGCCCCTTGGAGATGTAAAATAGAAACCCAGAGCACATTCTGCAGTGCAAACACACACAGCTCAGCTAAACCCTCCACAGAAGGATCACCCAGACCACTGAGATCCTTTCTGCAGCCTGGTCATGTCCCTCCAGCGGTGCTTGAAGGAGCACCTGTGCCCAGTGTGGGGCTACCCCCAGGATAATGTCCCTTCAGAGCCATTTCCCCAAATCCTCCACCTCTTTCACATTTTCCTGCATGGCCACACTTGGGCACGCTGTGATCAGGCATAAACCCTGTACCTGCACATGTGGGGAAGGGAAGGCACAGACTATGTGGTGCTTTCCCCATGCTCAGCCCCCTTTCTCCTGGGATGGGCTTGGTGACCCTTCCCAAGGGAAAGCTGGGCAAACCTACCTGAAGCAACATCCCGTAAAGGGCCGTTGTGTAGAAGTGATGAAATGTTGCTCAGAAATATTTTCTCTTTGGCATAAATTAGCTCAGGCTGAGTTAAGTGCTGTTGTGAGTGGCAGTCAAACCAACCAGGCTGGGTCTCGTGCCACTGCAGCCCTGGGATGGTCCCTCTACCCTGGGTGCTCTGGGATGACCATCAGAGAGGGAGCTTTGGTGGGGAGAGGGGGTCAGGCACGCCCTTGACAACTCTGACAGTGAGGCTGGCCTCTGTAGGACTGAGAAATGTGGCTGAATGTATTCCTACATGTGATAGGTGCATGGAAAACCCATTTTTTAATTTTTGGCAGAAAGGAATTGGAATGCAACTGGGCAAGTTACAGACCCATGCTTGCCCTGCCAACTTTTGTAATAATAGGAAGCTAGTTACAGTAAACAGTGGTAAATAACACACTCATGAAATCCAGCAGGGAATAAATGATTTGTTCTTATATAGGAAAACAAAAAAGGAGACAGTGCTTTATTTTTTAATACTGTTGTGCTCCACCCACACTGTCTCCAGTATATCCCATAACAGTGCTGGCTTTTGAGAAAAATGCATATAATGACTGGACTCAGCCTTCTCACACAGAAGCATGACTAGATAATAAAACAAAGATGCTGGCTTACCAAAAAATTCACATTCAACTCTTTGCAACACATTCATTCACCACTCCCTTTCTCCATTTTTACACGTAGCATTTGGTGACTGGATTTATCCCTGATTTGTGAGAATGAAAAAAGAATGAGCACAATGCTATTTCTATCTGTGCCCAACATATATAGTACAATACTTACAAAATATTTATCTGTATTTCTTCCCACCCACTACTTTGTTATATTCATCACTGCCTGGGAGGAGAGGTAGAAGATGCAGTAGATACATGACGATTGGAAAGGATGTTTACTTGAGGGAGATTCGTTGTAAGTAGTGAAACAGATTTTTTAAAAAAACTACTTTCTGATATTTTTCTGGAAGTAAACAACAAGTTTAGTTATGAGAATAGATTATTCCAGTGCCCATAAAGGATCTGTTGCCTTTTCTACTATAAGTTATTTTTAAACTTAGAAAGATTTTAGGCTCTCCTACTCAAGTGCAAGCCCGCAACTCTTTCTCATATCCCCCATGGGCGGGGAGAATAGTTTATTCCCTGCGCCTCAGAAATAGCATTTTACATGTTTGATTTCTCCTTTTTCTCCCTGACGAGTCCCAATTCTCTCTTGCTCCTCAACTCTCAGCCCTATTTCTGGTCTCTGTTGGATTTTCTCCAATCAGCCCTCACTCAATTGAGCACCATGCTGAAGACAGGGTGATGATGCTGAAGCCAAGCTTTCCCCTGAGCATGACTGCTCTTTTTCCATGACAGGGTGAATTCTGTCACAGCTGCCTCATGACCCTTCCCCATAAATCAGAAGAAATCAGAGCAAGACGGCAGAAACTGGGCACCATGGCAGGACTAGTGCCCAGATGCCAGGTGGGACCACATCTGTGGACATGGAGCTGGTTTGAATTCAGCAAATCAGCCTTTTCTTGATGCTGGACTTTTGTCTTTCTGAGCACTAAATTGGCAATCTCGAAACAGCTCAAAGTTGCATTGCAACTTCATTGCAATTTCTACTGCATTGCAAGTAGAAGAAGCCTCTTCTGCTTCTCTTTCTAATTTAGCCACACTGTTACAGCCGGGGCCTGATCTGAAAACATGTCCTTCCTGTGAGGTTCAGACCACAAAACTGACTGCTTGCCACATTCCCCTGTTGTTTTTTTTCCTTGGGTCGCTGTATGAATCTAGTTTATCACATCCAGCCCTGTGTTAAATATGCTCAGTGTTTGAGCAATCCATGAAGTCACAAGCTTCCCATGGAGAGTTTTTCTTCGCTTCATCTGGAACCCAACAACTCATACAAGTGTACACAGCATGGTCCCCAAAAGGTCCTTCCTTGTCACCTCTGGAAAATTTTGCTGCTTCTTGGTTGAGCTCTTTCACACAGAAACGTGTGGTGGCTGTGGGGAGGGCAGGTCACGTTGCTGAGCCCCAGGCTCCCAGCGTGCTTCTGTAAGCCAGGCAGTGGAAATATTGCTGAGGTATTTCCTCACAGTGCTCTCCTGGGCTCTTCCCAAACAACAGGGGAGAAGCCTAGAACATGGGGAGATGATGCTGCTGTGGTGAGTGGGGGCATTGCCCTTGCTGCTGCAGAGGATGCAGTCACTTACTGGAAGAGGAGGTGAAATGTTGGCAGGAGTTGAGGGAAAAACTCTCTGGGTCGGGGATTTCATCCAGGTCGTGTAGATAGTGGATCAAAAGGAGCAGTCAGGACACTCTGTGCCTCATCATCCACTTGGAGCAAGAGCAGAGCAAGGGAGATGAGGTTGGCTGAGCACTGCCAGAAAGGTCCATGTGTCTAATCTTAGCTGTCCATGAGTTCTATCCCATCACAGCAGTGTTTCCCAGCACTGTGGTGTGCTCTGGGCATACTCCCTTCCCTCAGCTTCCATCAGGACCATTTACTGACCCCACAGGTAACTGATCTCCCATTGTATGAGGCACAGGAGACAGAATAATAAATAAATAAATAATAAATAATTCAGAAATAATCTTTTCTCACATAAAAATCCATGTTCCTGGGGAAAAGTACACAAAGCTAAGGCCAGGAATAATCTGTTCAATTCCAGCAAAAGCTCCAATTCCCCTCTTCTTTTGTGTAAGTCACAGGCTCCTTTTTCTCCTCCCATAACAATCTCATGCATAATAAAAACAGGGCTTCTTCTGAAAATCTTTTGTTTTCCAAAAATATGAAGAGTTCCAGGGAGAGTCTCCAAGATCAATTTGCTATCTGATTCCAAACAGAGCTGAACAAAATCTCTAGTTTTCTCCACTGCCAAGTATTTGTGGTGACATGCAGGATCTGCCCCTAATGTCAGCAGGAATATCAACAAAACATTTCCAGCATGTTTTCACAAATTTGCCATCAGTTCCCAGGCCATTTGGTGAAACTCTACAGACGTCATGAGTTGACTTTGTTAAAACCATCCATGCAGTTTTAAAGAAAATAGCATCTGATGACTTCCCACCACCTTTCTTGTCTTTTTACAGACTCTTAAAATACGATGTGATTCCTTCAAAATGTTCAAATAATCACTCCTGCTTTGATTATAAACAAAGAAGACTTTAATTTGTCTCTTCAGCCAAATTCAGGAAAATCAGATCCCACTGCTCAGTTGGAGAGGGAAAGACAAACAAATGTAATGAACCCAGGCAGATGAGGAAAAAAAAAAAAAAAAAAAAAAAAGGCAGCACTGATTAATGGAGAAAAACAACTCACATTGTAATTTTTTTTCAGTCCCACTTGTCCTTCTCCCAGGAGCCTAAACACAAGGCAAAAGTGAAAGTGCAACTGCTTGACTCCTGTGCTCCTTCCCTGCCACAGCACTTGCCTGGGGTGGTGGAGCCATGCCTGGACCCTCTCCCCTTGGATGTGGGTGCCCCTCCAGCCTGGGTGGTGCCACTGCCTCCACTCCACGTGCTTTCCACGGCAACAGCAGCTGCTGCTGCTGCATTTCAGGTGATGCTCAGACCAGCTGATGCCCCCTTTCCTGCTCCCACCCTTGGGAAAATGCACTCTGCATCTCCTTCCTACATGTGGAGTGTTAGGAGGTGAGATTGATGGGAATTGAGTGCTGAAGCAAATCAGCTGTTCCCAGTCTTAGGACAGACTGAGCAGGGACACCATCCCTTCCTCTCCAGCTCTGTGACTAACCCTAGCCTGTGTGATTGACCCATGATGTGCTCAGCAGCTTCCCCAAAGGTGTTCTCTGGATATTGTAGAATTCTAGAATGGTTTGGGTTGGAAAGCACCTGAAAGATCATCTTATCCCAACCCTGCCATGGGTAGGGATGCCAGTCAGTAGATCAGATTTTTTGGTGCCCCATTCAACCTGGCTCTGGACATTTCCAGGGATGAGGCAACCACAGATTCTCTGGGCAACAGGAAAGCTGCTGTGGTTTCAGGAACATTTTCAGGGTGGGATTTTAGCATTTCAAGGTCTCTTTCTATAGCCAAAGACTCCCCCTATTTGTAACTAATTTTTAATGGTTTTGCTGCCACAAGTGGTCCATCCTCTTACAGACTTGAGCCTAAGAGACTTCAGTTTAAGGGACAGCACTTGTAGGAAGTTTACAGATCCCCTAATGATTTCAAATATCACTTACATCACTCTAGAAGACACCAGGTCCATAAGAGATGATGGAAACCTCTTCCTTGCTGCAGTTTCTCCTGAGATACAGTTAAATGCTGCAGACACATTACTGTGACTTGAATGCATATAATAGGTATTTGTGCATGCAAATGGCCGGTTATATGTGAGCAAGTAATTACCTGATTTGCATGCCCAGACATGGTAATTCAAATGTAAATTAGCTGTGCAGTTGCAGATATACTTTGCATGTATAGTTGCCTATTTATAAAAATATGTATATTTTTGTCCAGCCACAAGGGCCTTTTACCCCTGCTCCAAATGAGACATAAGTGGGCATTAAGTGGCACATGCTCACATCTGCCCAAGGGTGAATGTCATCAGTCTGAATGTATTTGTGAGAGCTGCTCTGCCCAAACTGGAGCCCAACTTTATTTATAGAAAACAGCAGCCACAAAGGGTTTTTGTCTGACGCCCACCAAAAT
This sequence comes from Brachypodius melanocephalos, assembly GCA_013398615.1. Taxonomy (NCBI): domain Eukaryota; kingdom Metazoa; phylum Chordata; class Aves; order Passeriformes; family Pycnonotidae; genus Brachypodius; species Brachypodius melanocephalos. The sequence continues at coordinate 7,538,459 of VZSR01001459.1, forward strand.
CAATGCAAGTCTTTCTGATGACTTCAATGGGCTTTGAATCAGGCCCAGATGCAGCAAAGATATTTCTTAAATTATTTTTAATGGAGGAAATGTCGTGCACAAATATGTGAATAGATTAGAAGGGAGATCTGCAGGTCTCTGTAAAGAGGTCTGATTATACAGCTGCATGTTCATGGCTTTAAAGTTCCGTTATCAAAACCTGCAAAATGATTTTGATGATGCAGAAATCAATAAAATATTTACTTAGAGGAACATTTTGCACGTGCATTTGCAAACTTCAAAACCAAAGCAGCACATGAGCCACGATTATATTTTCTGAAGTTAGTAATGATGTGTTTTTCTCTATGACACTATTGGTATATGCAAATAATTACTTTTTTTTTCTTTTTGATAGAATTTCATTATTTGCATTGCTACTAGTGGTTCACCAATAAAGGCGAACATCACATTAGGATTCATGACAGTTTTCACATTGTATTATCAATATGTGGAAATAATTGTCTGCTCCGGGATTAAATTACATTATTGTGTATCTTTTTCATGCCTAATAAATAATGATGGATGGCTTTTATTTTCATCACCACCTGCAACCATTTAGTCACCCCTTGATTGTTGAAGATAAAATAATAAAAAGCAAGAGTTACGTTGCAAGCAAAAGAATGCAGTCAAAACAGTTGCATGCCTCGTGTCTCTGTCTACATTTTTCCAGTCCCTAAAGAGTAATAGTTGGTGTTCTGGGAAGGCTGGCAACCTGCAAACTGGCAAACAGTTCTCATAAATTGGGCAAGGGGGAAAAATGTGGAAAACCTTTTTTTTCCCTCGTAAAACAATAATTATTTCTTAGCGCATGATTCTTAATCTGAAAATTAGGTTTTTGTTCTGCTGTGAAAATCAGTTACATGCAATTAGAATGCAAAGCAGAGGCACATTCTCAGTGTTTAGCCCTTTTAAATAGAAATGAAAACAGCCTGCAAATTGTTCCAAAGTTGAAAATGCATGCTAGGTAATTTTGAAATTCAAAGAAATAAAGCCATGCGTAATAAAAAGCCCACTCTAGCTCATTGTATTTTTTTTTAATTGCCAATTGTGAAGCTATACAATAAAAATAGATGTTGCATATTTTGAAAAGCTGTGAGGCTCTTTGCCAGTGCTGACATATTTATACACAGGCACACGGATCCACGTGTGCACACACAGTCCCAGTTCATGTCACTTTTTACATGATCATTTTTTCTACTAGGTCAAGTGTAATCTTGAAATTGTTAGAACTCCTACCTGCACATTCTGATCCAGAAACTCTTTAAAGCTGAAAACAAATGGAGTTGACATTTTTAGTTAAAGCTTACATTAGCTATTGTCACAAGTCTTTAATCACACTCACCCTCTTCAGATATCTGGTATTGTTAGCTTGGGCTGCCCTGCATGGACTGCCATAGGAGCCTTTTAAAAATAGCACAGCAATATTTAGAATGGAAAGTTATTGCTGGATAATTTCATTAACTGCCAGTGTATCAAACTGAGCTCAAGACAAAGTTGTCCTCTTTTCTTTTTTTTTTTTTTTTTTTTTTTTTTTTTAACAAAATATTCAGTTCTGAGTCAAAGGTTTATTCTCTGTGTGCAGTTTCACATGCTTGGCTCTATTATCTTTAAATCACAAGATGACAATCTTCTCAGGCATACCAGAGAGTCAACCAAAATCCAACAGTAATAGATAATCCTATCAAATGTCAAGATACTGAGGAGAAATGGTTTGAAAAATAGGCCAACAGTCCATTACTTGATTTACCTTGAGAGGATGTTAACATTTCTGTAGCCTGCCTTCAACAGAGTATACTTACTCTGCCTTGCTAAATTGTTTAAAAGCATGTTTCAAGTATTTAGAACTATTTCTGTTATTTGTATTTAAATATATACTTTGAATTTTCCTTCATTTACCAGCGGTGCTGCCTAACTGGGGAGATCCCAGCTGGCTGAAAGTGAGTAAATGTGACACCTGTTTAAATGAAGGGTCAGAAGGAGTCAAGTCTGTTTAATATCTTTATTGATGATATGGATGAGGGGATTGAGGGCACCCTCAGTCAGTTTGCAGATGACACCACGTTGGGTGGGGGATATTGATCTGCTGAAGGGCAGGAAGGGTCTGCAGGGTCATCTGGACAGGCTGGATCAATTGGCCAAGGCTAATTGTAGGAGGTTTAACTAGACTTAGCAGTGCTGGGTGAATGGCTGGACTTGATGATCTAAAAGGTCTTTTCCAACCTAAACTATTCTGTGATTCTATATAAGTAGAAAGCACTGTTTAAAATAAATGCTTTTCCTTCAGGGACAAAAAAAATCACTGCTGGTCCATGTATCCATCTTCCTCAAACACAAAATTCCAACAAAATAATCCATTTACTAGCCTTAATTTTTGTGAAAGAAGTTGGAAATTAATTTTACTAATAGGCGAAGAGTGGAATTTCTTGGGGTGTCCCCTCTCTTGACTTATGGAAATTCTTCAACCACAGAAAATTATCCTCAGAGATAATAAGCAGGGACTCAAAGGGCAGTCTTGAGTACTGATGTGCTTGGACTGCTCCTGTGACACCATTCCACACACCTTGAACACATCAGCCCTTGCTCACAGCACAATTCAACACATTAAAGCTCCTCTGGTAGAAAGATGCTCTGCAAAAAGTCCATCAGAAACAATGGCTGCGTCAAACAGAAGAAACGGTACTGGGGAAATTCCCCAAAAATTGATTTGGCAAAAAACAGGCTATCCTGGAAAAACTTCCCATCAGGATTGCCGTGGCATTGGAAGTTCAAACACAGGATCTTCTGCTGACACCTTTCCTTGCCCATCTTGCTCAGCCGTGGCACCACCAACACCACCTACAGAAAGCAAAGGAAAGGGAAAAAACAGGGTCAAAACCAACACCTTCCATGATAACATTCCCACTAGCTACAGCAGCTGCAATGCAGGAGACATTATTCCTTTGACGTATTTGCAGTCCTTTTACAGTCAGTGAGTGTAAAGCAGCCACACTTTTCCTGCCTGGCACTTTTGGTTAAAAAACATTCCTTGTTAGCCATGCACACATGCACACACAGAGCAAAGGGCTGACTACAGCTGAGGCTTTTCCTTCTCATGCCCAGACAAATGCTCCCTGGGACAGGATGAAATCCTGCACCCCCAGAGCTGGAGCTGCAGGGCTGACACCAGTGCCAGGCTGCAGGCGGCTGCATGACTGAGCTTTTCAGAATTTTACTGCCCTCTCCAAAAAAAATCATTCAATTCCAAGTGATAAATAAACACTCTCCAAGTTCTGCCTGCAGCTGGAGGCAATCACTATCTTTCTCATCTCTGTGCTCCATCCATGCCTCCATCAATAGAGAGGTAATTTTCAGACTCAGTTCATTAACACCGAGCTGTTGATGGAGCTGTAAACACTCCACCCTGCTGTCGCTTCAAGCCTGTTACCAACTATTCTTTTCTGTTTAGCTGACCTGCCGTGGCATTTAAGATGAAAAATATTTGTGTTAAATTCACAGCAGTTACTCTGGTCTCTGAAGAGGGCTGACGCTGGTTCTGACATCCAAAAGCACCGCTGAGCCAAAAGGGAAGCAAACTTTTTGGCCAGAGTTCTGCAGAGAGGGTGGGATATGTGGCAGCTTGGGACACCATGAGACAAAGGCAGTGCCATGTTTGGCTTCAAATGAGGGTTCCTGCTTGTAAAACATACACACACATAAGCAGGCATTGAGATAAGGAAATTACAAGAAGGCAGAAGGAAAATGGGTTTAGCCGGCAGATATCCTAGTGAGGAGAGGGGACACTGTCCCATCTGCACCCAGCAGATACAAAATCCTTCCACACAGGCAGGTTTGGGAGTGCTTGATACTTTGATGGATAGTTTGGACTGTGGTGTAACTGGTGCAAGAAGGAGGAAATGAGTTTATGCCATGGCCCAGCCTGATTTTTGCACTGCTGCAGAAGGATGTTGTTGATGGGCAAAGACACCCTGGGGCGTTTCCTTCTGTCCCACAGTTTATCAGGACATTTTGACCCAGGTGCCAGCGTGTGTCAGGCCATGGTTTGCAGACTGGCTGTTCACAGGCTCAGCAAGAGCCAAGTGGGGAGACAGGCAGCACCCACCCACAATAAGCCAAATGAGTACCTAGGGATAGATTATTTCAGTAAATAGAATGACCAGGCTGAACATAAAATTATTCTCTGCTCTTATCAGTGTAGTCAGTTCCTTCACCCCAAGGTTCTCAGGGTCACCTGTGCTAGAGGCAGGGGAATGGTTACAGAGGGCAATGGCTCCAGAACTGCAGTCCCCATGTTTTCAAAGGCTCTGTCGTGGTCATGGTGTATATATAACTCAGTATGGAATCCTCATACTTTACAGGCATAAACGTATCTGCATGCTGAGGTGCAGCAAGTGACAGAAACATCCCCAGAGCATCATAAAAAATCTGCGTTCCTGCTTCTAAGCAAGGAGCCCGGTCCAAAGGAAACTCTCAAACCTCTCTGCACTCAAGCAACCGGACACCAAGCTTTTTTGACAATTTTACATGGTGCACAAGAGGGAACTCTGCCTTGGGCAGGTAAGGCTTGAAGTTTTAATTCTCTTTTTCCTCCTCTTGGCCTTGACTTGATTAAAATCAGCTCGAGGTGGAAGGGCTAAGGGATATTCACCTTCACCCTACAGATGTGGAACAGGTACCTGGCTCTGGCAATGTCTTCCCTGGCAGTTGTGTGCATCAGACTCACCAAACAAGAAAACAGCAGCAAGACCCACACAGCCTCAGTGCTGTTGGGAAGTAGTTGTCTCCGAAAGGGCAAGAATATGGCTCAGGGATCTTGTAATTCAGGGTGAACTGAATCTGCACAGTTTATGAAAATGGCTATCATCCACATTTTGTTTTCTTTATAAACATTTGCGGAGTGTCAGTAGCCAATCTAAATGTCTCAGAAGACAAGTACATACTGTACTTTGCCTCTTTTTTTCTGGAGTTCTGGAGAAAACATGTGAGCTGGAGCCAGCTGATGTGCTCTCCATGGGTCTCAAGGGCAAACTCCTTCAAACTGAGAATGATCTTCATGTCCTTACCAAACTGATTTTGTGCTCTTTTTATTACATCTCCAGAGGTTTATCGAACCATTCCTGCTCCCCATCATGCTCAGGGACATTTTTTTCATCAGCCAGCTCAGGAGGGTTCCTGACCATGAGGCACAGCCTGGCTCCTGAGGTGTCTAACATCTTGGAATGAATCGTGCCTGGGTCAGGAAGGATTTGGGAACAAGCCCTTTTTGGCAGGGCTATTGCCCATTTTGCTTTTCATTGATGTTTTCCTCTTTTAGTTGAGGTTCATCTTGTCTGGAGAAAGGGCAGTGTGTGTGTGGAGGTAGTGGGAGCTCTGGCTGCAGGGCTGTGCAGGCTCAGCTGGGAGAGGGCAGGCAGCTCCTACAACAGCCTCGTTATCGGAAGGTGAGCCTAACAAACCTGCTGTCAGATGATCTCTTGTCTCTTTAAAGCAAAGGTAAAGGATCTAAGAAAGCTCTTTCTTGCTCATTCTTTGGACAGAGACATTTAGATTGAGTGCTGCGGCTCTCCCTCACTACAAAGGCTACAAAGGTATTTTTTATCTTAATTAGAAAGTTTTGCTGCCCTACTTTCTGGCGAGCCCTTGTCCAGCCAGCCTGTCATCTCAGCCATCATTCAGGCCCCCTCAGAACCAGACCAGCTGGTTGCAAAGCAGCCCTGGCACTGTGCTGCCCAAGGGCTCCCACGCTCCAGACTGAGTGGGAGCATCAGCCTTCAGAGACCAGTTTGAGAAGGTCCTCGGCTGACACAAAGAGACCAGAGCAAAGCCCTGTGCCTCCCCTGGAGGCTTTGTCACCCTGCCACACTGAGGGACAGGCTCTCTCCCCGCTCTGTCAGCATATGCCAGCCAAGGCCCCGGCACTTGTTTCTCCGGGCTAGCGCAGGCAGAGCAGCCCAATTCATTGTGACAGAGCAGTTAAGTAAGTGGCACAGATTTCACATGTCAGCCCTCGCCTGCCTAATCCCAGAGCTATCCCATAGCAAGTGACTGGTGAGGAGCTTCAGCAGCCTGCACAGGCAGTACTTACTATGCTTCAGAGCATGTGCTACTAAACTAAGTGTTGTGCTGCTCTGTTTTCCACTGCCTGCATCCAAACTCGAAGGACTTCACATGCATACTAACCCGGAGACAGGCTAGAAGCTTCCCAAAATGTAACCTTCCGCAAAAGCTTAAATATATTTGTGTACACTGATCTTCATATCTGTCAGGGGTAATTACATTTCAATTTTCCACAGTAATGTAGTTGGATTTTCTTTTTTTAATAAATGGAAAGATCTATTTCCTCATTGTCATGCCTTAGCCCTGCTTTCTGGAGCAGTTATGAAAAGAAAATTGTCAACAGAGTTTCCTTAGCATTTCAGCTGGGGAAAGTGTCAAATCTTCAGAAGTTTAGTAAATATATTTATTTAGCAGACTCCTGCTGTTGTGGTATTTTTTGGGCCCTGAAGGTACTGGTAAGTCTTAACAAACCTGACCAGCCTCACCTGGTACCTCCACCCACTCCAGCAGGCCTGGGAGCCCATTTAAGCTCAGTCAGGGAAATTTGTTCCTTTTTGTGAGCTGAGCTGCAGGACGCTGGTCTTCAGCTGAGTGATGAACCCACTCATCCTGACCACACACTGACTTCCAGCTTGACCTCCCTGTGCTGCTGCCTTATGACCTGGCCTCCATCTACAGATCTGCCTGCTCCTCTCATTCAGGTACTGGAGAAAGGAGCTGTGACTCATGGTGGGGCCCTATCCCACCATGGCAGTGGGGCATGGTGTTCCTGTTGGAGTTTCTCCTGTAGGGAGAGTGCAGAGCTCACTGCTCCCTGGCAATATCCAGAGGCATGATAATCCCTGTGGTCCCACTCTGCTCCTGGTAAGGATGAGGTGCTGTTGCTCTCACTTTGCATACAGGGGAAGTGAAGCACAGATCTCACGGGTGTGCCACTGGAGCTGGAGACGTGAGAGGGAAAGAATTAGAAGAAATGACTCATGGCAACTCCCTTGCACCAGTGGTAGTGGTGCAACTGGTTCTGGTTTCTGGATACAGTTAAACCAAATATCTCGTAAGTGCCAATTGCTGTGTTGTTTACGGTAAGTGGGATTGGGTAAATAAAGCAACTGCAAAGACTTCCAGTAAAAATGAAAGGTCAGGCTGCATGACAGGGTAGTAAAAGGATGTTTGTGTTGCCAGGGTCTCAAAGCTTCTGGGCATTCAGCTACCAGAACAATAGTTCTCACTTCATTACCTTTGCTAAAAGAACAGATATGGAGGCAGGATGCTTCACACATACAGGCGGATGTGAATGTAAGGTTTGCTGTTGAAGATACTGTAACATCCATGCCATAGGAATAGATGCTGAATTGTGTTAGTCAAAGCTAAGCAACGGCCAGATCATATTACTATCAAGGGATAAGTCAAAAGAAAGAAGTTGAGAGTAACTTTTCCCTCAGCGCTCACTCCCACTACAAATGATGTGACACGCACAGTGGAGTGCCAGCATGATCACACCTCCATTAGGCCCTGGTTTTCTACTTCTACACTGTTCTTAAAATCAGTCCATCAGTCTGAAATCATCTGTCAATCACTTGCTGAAGTCCCTGAGTATTCCTATATTCCCTGAGGTAGTGTGTTGAAAACATCCCTTCCTTCTTCTTTTACTGGGACACTGGCAGAGGACATGGAGAGGCAGCACTGTGATTTCCCTGCTGGTTGCTGTTGGAGAGGGGACATAGGGCTGGAGAAGGGCTTGATCTCAGTTGGGATGGTTGTTTTTCTTACCAAAGAGGAGTTTGGTGCTGTTCTAAATGTATTCTCAGTAAATCTGCAAACCACAGTCCTGGTATCAGACTTGTCATTTTTGGAGGAATGCATTTTTATGTGATGGTATGACATGAAATCCCTGTTTCATGCAGTCACCACATGCACCTTGAGAACAGACACTTTCAAATTTACTTACAGGCTCTAATAGCCTCTTTCATCCAACTTTTTTTCCCTCCTTTACGAGAGGAGGAAAATGCTGCTCTTATAAAGTTACTGAGAAACCTGAGTACTTCTAGTGCTTCTAACATCTCGGCAGAGGGTATCTTAGACTCGAGGCAAAACACGGCCCAAAGGATATTCATTTGTGCCTGATGCTATGGACAGAAACCCTGGGGAATCTTTGAATCCTGTGTACCAGGATTATTTGTTCTGCTTCAATAGATTTGGGGGGTTTGAGGACATAAACATTATTCTTTTGAGTAAGGTTGTACTTCCACCAACATTTCAAATCTGATTTACTGGTAGGTACCGACAATTATCCTGATTTCACTAAAAAGTGACAAAAACTGCATCCAGGATTTCCTCTCAGATTTTGCTGTGCACATTTATGATTTTATTCCTTGTTAATGGATTTAAGCAGGAGTGTCAAGAAAGATGTTGCTGATATCGTGTGGTTCCAAACCAAAAGGTTCAGGGACATCTTAAAAGTTTGTTCTTCAGATTAGGACTTCTATTTGTTGGACTCTGCTCAAGTCAGTAAGAGTTTTTTCCTTAGCAAAAGAACATAAACTCTTATTTTGACAGATGCAAGAGCTTTCTCAGCCTTCAGGCTTCACTATTGTAAAGCCCAATTGTATTAGGTAAATTAAGAGAGCTAAAAGAAAATAACTATCAAATTTAAAGAAGTACAAAGCAGAACAAAAGAATAAATTGTTACTTTGCATAAGTTAATATTTAAGTAGCACATCTCGAGCAAGGCAAAGCCATAATCAACACCAAAGCAGAATCTCACTAAAACTTTTTAGTGAAGAAATTAGTAGAAGCCTTGTGCTTTTCTGAAATGTTTGTGTTTTGGTTGTGTTAATATTCTTTCCATGATGGTGTCTACGTGAGAAATGGAGATAAAATAAGACAGATGTACTGACCATGGTTACCAAGGGAGCAGTTTCCTTAGCAATGGCAAAGCAGTTGTCAAAGCAGTCAATGCTCCCTCTCTCTCACATGACTTGTTTTTACTAGTTTGCATAGCTTGGTTACACAAACATCTCATCGTAAACCTCTCCCAAATTTCCAGGCAGAGGCAAACATGGGTCATGCATCAGAGGATCCCAACCTGGTTTCAGTTCAGTTTCTACCTGAACCTCTTCTTCATTATCATTTTTCATAAAACATTTGCCATCTAAAGAACATGAAAGTCATCCAAATGGAAACATAACCACATAGTGCACATTCAGATAAAAAGATATGGAGGTGGGTGAGTAGCATAAAATTGCCACCTGTCCAGAGCACCAGTCCCTCCCTGTTAAAGATAAAGATGGCAGCTAAAATCATCCCTATAAATAGGTCTTGTAACTGCCTCCATGAAATGGTTATTACCTGAGAATGGAAGGTAGTGTGATCCCATCTTCCTCATTGAGGCTGAAGAGTGGATTATGCTGCACTATAACACTTATCACTCTCTGTGGGTGCTTCTGGTGGTGGCCATAAGTGTGTGAGGTCCCTGGGCCACATCCAGAATGGCCCAGCTGAGGCCATTACCCAGCAGGCAGCCTCCTCCACACCCTCACTCCCAAAGCACATCAGGGACAGCAAGGAGGTGAGATGGGCTTATGCTGCTGGATGGAAGGTATCAGCTCTAAAAGAATGGTTGATCTCATAAACTGCTTGGAAAACCCTGCTAGGTGTAGCTCTAGGCACAGTGACCACCAAACACAAAGTTATTTAACCTGGGTAGAATACCAAAAACATCAAGGTGATGATGAACCTCTTTCCTATTCTGTATTCAAGATAAGCAGTTCATTTTAAACAAAATGTGATTTAAAATGTTGTGTCAGTAGCCCAATAATGCAGAGACATATCTGTGCTGTACTCCTGGCTGCAAGAGGGGCAGTCTTCTGGTAACTGGTGTTAGGAAACAAGTATTTTCCTGCCTCTGTTTTCAAATAAGGGCTAAACTGTTTCATGTCAAATATATCTAAACTCCTATATGAAGACATTTCCAGGCAATTCCTAGTTGCAGGCTATCAAGGGGCACTTTTAAAGTCATAAATGCCTCTATGAAAAGCAATAATAATATAACCTAGCACTATCAACTGGAGGGTCACATCCAGAGAAAATACTGACTAGACCACTCCTGGATTAATTCTGGGTTGAAAAATGCCATCTTGATGTCATTGCTATGATCTGGCACTTGAAAACATTTGCTATCAAATAGCACCTGAGAATTTTCCGATAATTCAGTTACTCTATGTCTATTCTTTTTCAACCCATGGCTAAAACTCATTCATAATCATTTTCCAACGTGTCCTTATTTACTGCCTGCAACAAGCATGGATTTTTGTTCAGGTTGACTGGAATTCAATTAGATACTGATAAAGAGAAGGAGAAGAGTGGGGTGTGTGCACATGGAGCAGCTGAATGCCCAGTGCCATGGGGTAGGTTACAACTACACCTGTGCTCCTCCTTGAGGCTTTCTCTCCATGAGTACAATACTCATGCTGCACTGCTCCAGGAAAAGTTGGGAGTTTTCTCAGGCTTTGTTTACAAATACTTCTAGCAGGAATCTGACACCTTAGACAGGAAGGCACAGAGCAAGCTGGGAATGCAGTATCAGGTAGAAGTGTTGCTGGCCTCTGATGTGACTCTGATGTGTCCTTGCTTACAGCTCCTGGGCAGTGAGGGGGAGCGGGGAGAGGGTTGGGAGCACTGTGACATCAATGAATGCTGTAAGCAAAATCTGTCTCTCATCTGCTTTATTAGGAAAGCTGCATGGAAAGGGGGGAAAAAGGCTGTGGCATGTTTCTTAGTTATTTCCTCTATTCCACATCAAGGCAGTTTCAGATTCAGAGGATCTCACAGTCCTTGAACTCAATAAATCTACACAATCCCTGTGAAAAACAGTGTTTTTGTGTCAAGAAACATAGGGACAAAAGAGAAGGGAAAGCTAAAAGATACATAGAATTAAATCATGTTCAAAAATCAGATGCTTCTTCCTTTAAGGAAGCAGTGGAAGCTCTTTTTCTTCTGCTGCGCACAAGATATAAATGTGCAACTTGCTTTTAAAAGTTTTTGGGAAAGGGGGAAGGAAAGCTCCAGGAGGGAAGAGTGAGCAGTGGCAGCCATCCAGCTGATGGATAAGGTAGCAACAGGGAAGGACTCAGATTGCTTCTGCAAAGAGGAAGTTTGCAGTTTTACTTGTAGGAAGAGCACACCCTGAGGCCAACCACAGCCCTGAGTCATGTCAAAAACCCCATAGCATGTGTGGCCACACTTGATCCCCTCTACAGCCCTTTTACCTCAAACCTCAAAGACAAGCTGATGGAAAGTTAGAGGTGTGACTCACCTGGGTGTGCAGTTTTGCCAGGACAGTGCTCGGTTCCCATTTCCCAGCCCCAACCCTGCCAGACCCTAATTCAGCAAACTCTCAACCACCCCCCGAGGACCCCCAATTACCAAAGTGGCAGCGGTGCAGTTCACTCGCCTCTGGTCGAGCTGATTTTTTACCGTTATGGTCCCAACCACCTGCTGTGCATTTGATGTGACTTTTCAATTAACATTCCCCGAGGATTTGTAGCTTTCCGTGTGCGCTGCAGCCCCAGCCATTCCCACACCCAGCGCCCCTGGGCCGTGTAAACCTCCTACACAAACACATCGGGCACAGATTTAATGGCACCCACCTAAATCCCTCTGGTCAGAGGCGTGTAAACATGCCTGTAAAGGCTGTGCAGAAGAGAGGTCTAAATGCAAGAGCAAAGTGTTATTGAATGTGACTGTTGCCACTCACACAGACAGGCACAGGATTCCAGCCCGGCAAATGAAGGTGGATACGATAACTGCACCAGGCAGGAGCAGAAGCAAAGCTGTCCTTCTCGATATCAGGGGACCACAAACAGTCCAGGAGCAGAGTAAGTTTTGCTGACAGGTTACATAAGAATAAACAAAACTAAAGCAATAAGAATCAAAAAGAAAAACCAGGCCATTTGCACCACGCTGAGATGGTTTTCAGATCTGACATCTCAGCTGAATACAACTCGTGTTCAATTGCCTGAAGTCTTGCTGGAAATCTTCACATGGCTCAGTTTTGTGGCATTTGCTCTTTTGCTCGCATCTTTATTTGCAGCTCACAAAAGAAAAGTATTTGTTGTTGTTTGCGGGCCCAAGTGCATGAAATATTTGGTAATATTCGGTAATATTCTTGAGTAGAGTTTAAAACTTTGGGCACATGGCAAAAGGGGTAAAGGCTTCTTTTGGAGGGATTTTCATTTGTGTCCTCACTCCAGAGCTGAGTGCTTTTCAAAAAGGTTTGAAAGTTTTTCGGTTTAGCCCTGTGGAGTTCACTGCTGATGTGTCATTAGGTGTAAAAGCTGAGAATGCCAGCACATTACATGGACAGAATTCAGCAGAAAGAGCTGAAATGAAGAGATGCTGTTAGTTAAATTGTTGTCAGAAATGGGATAGATAAACTGAAATGTGAGCATTAAATCACTTAAAAACGGGAAAGGATGATTTAGCTGCAGGGAGGAAATAACTGAAAAGAGGAAAACCTCTGAGATATTGCGTCCATGTCTTGAGAGAGTGAGGGTGCAGCAACAGAGAGGGGGAAAGGAGATAGGAATAAACAGGATAAAACTGGCAGAAGTCAAGGATGATATGGAAAGAATAAAGTCCATGAAAGTGAGTGCTCATTTTAGGGCATTGTATTGATGTGGGAAAGAGAGGGCAAATTGTAGAGCAGCTGGCTGTGAAATATCAGTACACCCAAGCAGTTCTGGGAAGGTGGGTCCTGGCACAGTTTGGGGATTGATTCATCAGTTTAGAATAATAATTAAATCAGTGTCATTACTAATGCTAATATAATTCCACAAATTTATCTCAGGGCAATATATTTTGCAGATTTCTGAAATAAGCAATAAGAGCACAGTAAGCAGAAAAACTTGTGTCCTCACTAAAACTTGTGTACCTTGCTTATGGTAAAGGAACCAGCATTCATTTCCAAACCTATGTACCCAGCTAGGACAAAGCTGTAATAGCACCAGCCCAGAGTGAGTAGTCTTGGAGAAGCAGGAACTCAGAAAATGCTTTTATTTCCATGGTTAAAAGTACTTGCTTGTGATGTAGAGCATTTTTTGGCATGATAGATATTTGTTTACGCTTCTATTTGGCAGAATGGGTTTTTAAGGTAGCTCATAAATAGCATTTCAGTAAGGACATACCTTAGGAAAACACCATCTAATTAACTGTGTTAGCTCAAAAATAAAAATTAAAGTCAACTGAAATATTAAGGAGTTCACATTTTCAACGCTTCATCATTTAGCTGTACAGCTCCCATTAACAACAATGGGAGTCATGCAGCTAAATCACCTCCCATTGCTTATAAAATGTACCCCTAAGGTATGCAAATCAGCTGCTGTGCCCTTGCTGTAAAGGGAGTTGGCTTGGTGGTGGGTTGGGTTGTTGGGGTTGTTGGGTTGGTTTTTTTTTTCAATTAAAATTCTGTGAGGATTTGTAGCTCTCGTGGCACACGTTCAAGTGCCTGATGTTCCCACGTCTGTCACCTCTAGGGCGCACTGCTGCAGCTCTCCTGCTCTGTCCCAAAATCCTGGGTGCTGCAGGACCTGCTCCCTATCCCACCCCAAAATCCTGGGTGCTGCAGGATGGTGAAGT
>VZSR01001459.1:7557186-7639686 GCA_013398615.1 Brachypodius melanocephalos
AGATTGATCCTTATGTGATACTGTGTATAAACCTGTTTTCATAAGTTTGCTGAATTGTTTTAAAAATATTATTGGAGGATCATAATGTTGCAATGGGATTCTCTAAGAGGTTTCCAATTCTTCAGAAATATCATTACTTCTATGTTCTTTAGGATGCTGACAAAAGCTACCTCAGCTGTTACCAAATAACTGAAAATTTTTATAGTTTATTCCCTTGTATGCATTATTTTCTACTTCGGAGTACAAACCAAATGCAAAAAAGAATAAGGGTTTCCAACTGGAAATTTTGTATAATTAATTAATGAACTCAGGCATTGAATGAAGATGATTTTAAACAGAGCTGTGATTCAGCTTCAGCTGCAGAAAGATGTGGATAAATGGTATCGCCTCTGCATTCACAAGACTTTAGCCAGGATCCTGCAGGGAGTTATCTGCCTTCAGACATCTGGCCCACAACAAACCAAGAGGCTTCAGTGGGACTTGAGGTACTGCCAGGGTCCTGAAAGACTCAGAGGGATGGAGAGTAAGCAAGGCTACATGAAGCTAGCATGGGAGAAAAATGCTTTAAAATCTATTTTCATGTGAGAGGGATATGAACTCAGGTTTAGTGTCCTGGGGATAGCCTGAAGTTTGAGCACTGGTGGCTTCTGCCCATCAGGTAGCACAGGAAGGGGCAGGTGCTGAGCCTGACAGCTCCATCCACACATGGCTTTTGGGTCTGACTGGAGCCATGCTTGAGACACCAGGGAGACAAATGGAGAAAAATGTGGCAGAGCAACAGATCGGCTCCCATCAGAGCTCAGCAGTGGTGGACCTGGGGATGTGGGTGGAATTCAGGTGCCCATATCTCGTCTCACCTGGCTCCATCTCCTTTTGGAACAGTCCCTTAGACCCCACCAGCATTGTCAGGTAATGTAATTCTTTTTTTTTTTTTTCACTTCAAGTGGTAGATGTCTACACCAGAAAACTCCTTGGATGGAGTTGGATGCTTTTCCATCACAGAGCAGGAAGATGTCTTCCATTCTTTCTAATCTGAAGTCTGGTAGCCCCAAGGGCCATCGCAGTGCTGGTCTCTGTGGTACAGAGAGGTGAGGAGCCCCAGGAGCACCCACCACTGTACACAGCAACACTTATGCTGTTGTTACAGTTAATTTCCTCCTCTCTTTGAACCATCTAAATTCAGCGTGCATTATCCTTCTGCTATTTATGTAAATGTTTAGATTAGGTAATATTTTATTCTACAGTGAATGACACCATAATCCTCCTTATTCTTTTCGTTTATCATAAATATTTAGTTTGTTTTTAGCTTGTGGGACTAAACACAACATCGTTTTCATTACTGTGAAATCTTCCCCTTTTCTTCTTCTGCAAGCATCTCTGGTCCCTTGGCAGTACTCTGCCTCCCAGAACATGCTAATATTGCTTGCATTACTGCAGGATTACCACAATGAAGTATACACTTGGTATTATAATTCATAATGTTGCTTTAAAAGATTAACCACTCCCACGGCTGTGTCTGGTAATTACAGAGCAGACTTTCTTTCTTTTTTTTTTTTTTTTTTTAAACAAAGAACAGTGTGCACAAAATGACTGGCAAGGAGCTAAGTGTTTGGGGTGTGCTTTGTTTTTCAACCTCAGAGAAAACCAGATGCAAAATTGATAAAGGAGACCGAGAGTGGGTTTTAGACTGAGATACTTCAGTATATTAGTAATTTAACAGATTTATATGAAGGAGATGGCACTGTCGGCCCCTGGAATGTCATAGGCTGATGCAATTGGCAATTGCCAGCTCAGATGACTTCCATGAACAATCCCAAAATAATTAATAGGCCTTCTGGAGTTTTCCAGGCAAGTGAGTATGCTGGTGAAAGAGCAATAGTTAGTTTAGCCTGTCAAGGTTCATTCTTTTTCAAAACTCCAGTCCTCCCTTGATGCCCTCTAATGGTTTTTCGAAACACCAAAATGTTTTTGCATGAACAACATTACCCATTGTGCTTTAGTTAAATGCATTTCAATGTCAGACATGCTCCTGGTTCAAAAATGGCTGTTCCCCACCCCTTCCTGGGGGGATCTCCAGGGAGGGCAGCCAGATTGACTTTAATCGGCCAAAGGCACAGGATGGGTTCTTAATGCGATAAACCGATCGAGTGTGCAAAGTCACGTTAATACGTGGAAACTTGATCAGCTTTTATTAAGGGATAAGGAAATGCTTTAATTGCTGAGTGACAAGAGCACTTGTTTGTTTAATTGCTTGTTTGTGTTTGTTGTAAAGCCTTGGGGGACGTGATAATTTGTCCCATTGTTGTTTGAAAATGTGGGTCTGGCAGCCAAACCAACAGCAAATGACAGACGCTGCACCAAGTGTTGCTTCATCAACATTTACCACCAGTTTGGAGGATGGCAGCCTTTGGGGGAACAAAGTGGGATTCTCCTTCCAGTCTCTCCTCACTTGCATTGTCCAGAGCTTCCACGCTGTGAGAAGGCTGGAATTCTTGTACTTAAATGAGGAGTTAGTCACTGTCTGTTAAATGAAAGTAGCATTTAAAAGCTGCTGCATGGTAGAGCAGCACTTAACAGGTTGTTCTGTCTTTCACAGCTGGGGATGTAATGGTTGCACGATCCTACATAAAACTCCTAAAAGATCTTGGAGCCTGAGGCAAAGTCCATTGAAGCTGCTGGTGTCTTGTTTGTTGGACTGGCCTTTGATCAGATGCTAATGCATAGCGATAGCTTTTCTATACTTTTCCTGAATGGGGTTTTAGGCATGGAATTGTTCCCTGCTGTAGGACTGCAGCAGTCCTTGAGATAGATCTTTCTTGGCTGGAGCTGACCACAAGCCTCGATGGTACAATGATGCCTGGCATTCCGTGCTGGGAAGAAGTATTAGGTTTGCTGTGAATTTACATGAAAAGTCCCTGGCTACCAATTATTCTAAATATAAAGCTTCCTGAGATCCTAATATTTCTTTCCTCTAGATTCTTGCCTTGTTTTGGAAGTTAAGTTTTCCATCCAGGAGCACCACCTGGAAAAGCTTTCCTTCCTGTTTTCTCTAAATTAGCCACTTTAAATACTTTCTTGATGGAGGAAGATAGAGGGTCACTGACGATTAGGGTTATAACTGGCTTTCCAGATCAGTATCCAGCACTGTAGAATGCATCTACTTCTGTAGAAGGAGCCTAGGAGAAGTCGTATCAATATACATTACAGGCTTGTCATAACTCACTCATTTCCTATTTCAAACAGGAGGAAATATACTTGAACATATCTGTTGTATCTGTCAAGACTTCTTATTTGTCAAACTATTAGTGGTCCCTCTGTCAACATAAATAAATCTGTCCATAAATCTTGACAGGTATAATCATTTGTTGCATTTGAAAGGCAAGTCTCTAACATTAGACCCCTTTTGATTCCTAACATGATTATCTTTAAAGAAAGACATTTCAGATGCCTTCTGAATCTGGCCTCTGTCAAATGATTTCTCTGCTCTCACTGAGTTATCTACTTGTATGAAGTAAGCAAAGGCGTAGTTCCTGCTGTCAACTCTCCTGAAGACCACACGAATCACCGGCACCGCAGCAGCGCCGAGGCCTCACCCTGCAAGCGATTATGTCCTGTTTGTCAGACCAGCCTCCTGATACACTTATTGTTCTTTACAGCTAGGCTTCTCATTGCTATCCTGAGCCATTCTTCTGGCACCAGTTGTCCTTTCTTTACTTTCGGGAAGCTATTGAAGAACACTCTTTGAGGGTATCGCATTGGATGCTGCCGATCTTTTCAGCGCTGTTGTTGCTGGCAAACAATCCATTCCCATACCAGAGCACAAGGCCCCTGAAATGGCTGCTAAAATATGGGCTGGCATAACTTAAGAATGAATTCCATAAATCCAATACATGCCTCACAAGCCCCCCCACTGCTCTGGGGCACACCGAGCAGCTCCAGCCTCCCAAGACTCTCTGGGGAAATATGAAGTGACCTTCTTTCTGTGCTTGGTGGCCTAGTGATAGTAATTTTGCCTGCTTGATGAAGTTAACAGCTTATCTGGCATTCACCAAGGTGGAATATGAAGTGAGGGTCTTTGGCCAGAGCTCAGTGTCTCAGCAGACAGCTCTGGCACATGACCCAGAAACTAGTCAGTGCATGCATACCAAAAGGCAGCCAGTGAGTCCACAGCTCTCATGGCTTCTGAATATTCCCTGCCACATGGAAAACCTAAAGCACAGGATTTGCAAATGAGATTGAGTCAGGAGACTGCCAGGGCTGGGTTTGTGGGAACTGCACAGTAAAGACTGGATCTCCAGAGAGCTCCAGCAGGAGCCGAGGTAGTTGATATCCGAGCTCCATGCCCCAAGTCATGGGCATGCCCAACTTATACAGCCACGGGAAATTAGCTGGTGAATGCTGGAGGAACCCAAGTCTAAAGTTTTCCCTTCAGTCTTCTGACAGTGAAGTAAGGAAAGCTCTAGTGTTTTCCATAAAATGTGTTTAAAGTTCTAAATCTTCCCCCTTTTCAACTTTAGACTCCATCAAATCATCTGCGGTTTGTTACAGGAAAGATTTTTAATTGACAGAATTTCAACTTGTTCTCCAAAGAGACTCATTACTTCACAGATTCTTTAGCTTCCTGGGGCCTTGACGTCATGGGGATATTTCTTGCTTTCTTCAGTGGATCCTTACCACTGAAACTAATTTTTTGATGAGCTGCAGAAGAAGCCTCTGTACCAAAAATTTTCTTGAGACCTCGTGATGCTTTGTACAGGATGTCCAGATGCAGGGTGTCAAAATACATCTGTTAGATAAGGTTTTCATCTGAATCACAGCTCTCAATGCATTCGCTTATTAAACAGCATTTTTTTTTCCATGTTGAGTCACAATTTAGGATAATATTCCACTGGAGCAGACAATATGCCAGAGCCATAGACATCTAGTTTGCTAGTCCCTCATGATTAGGCTGGAAGAAAAGAGGAGACTTCAGTCCTTCATTTCAAGGCAGAGATCCTAGAGAAGTAGTTAGTTAAGATTGTGTACTAAATCTGTTTGAATTAAAATATTTAGAAATGTATAGTCAAAGAGGACATTGGTCTATACCCTTGCTTACAAAACTCTTGGTTTGTGAGATTTGTTGACATTGGGGAGATAAACAGCTCGATTTTATGAGTCTGCATGATATGGGGCATGTGCTTAAAACAAGAATACAAGTTCATCTGGGTTCACACAGACACCCACGTGTTGATACCGTTGGAGGGTCTGCAGGACTCTGCAGCCCCCAGGTGGGAGCTTCTGAGGGGCTGAATTCTGGAGGTGGATGCCTGGATTGATCTGCCCTGGCCTTTTGCATCTGAGTCTATCTGTGCCCCCCACACAACGAGCTTCCACAAGCTCCCACCACTGCTGTTCCTGGTTCTCTTTCCCTGGGCCAGGAAGGATGCTGGGCTCTACAGCTTCCTTTTCTGTTGACTGGCAAGATGGTACTTTGTCAGGTAACTGCTGTTGCCACCAACTGCAAAGCTCACTAGAGTATAATGACACCTTCTGAGCCGCTTCTTTTATGCGTTAACCTACTTGGAAACAGAGGCTCATGTGCAAATTCCCACTGTATTTTGTGAAGGCTGGAACATAAGCCAGATCTGAGCTGAATTTCCCCTTTCCAAGAGCCAGCTGAATCAAAATCCCCTGATGCAGACATCCCCAAATTTTATGGGTGCAAAAGATGTCTTGATCCAAATTTTGCAGTTTGCTCCCATCTCTGCTTAAAACATAAAATGTATGTTTTTAGGGGAAAAGGATATAAACATCTTGTTCATGTTTGAGCTGAGAATGTCTTTTTTCTGTAGGCTGTCAACACAACTTCAAATGCATGCAGCCTGTCCAATCTGACAGACAATTTGCATATTTGTGGAATGCTAATGCCAAGTTACTGTATACATTTGTACATGAAAGCATTAGAAAGTTTGAAGGATTAAAGGTGGAAATGTATCCCCCTCGGCCTCGATTAGAGATCAAGACAGCACATCAATAGATGGCAGACAAATAACTGCTGCTTTGCCGTTTGGAATGGCTTAACCCAAAAATAATAAAATCCAAGCTATTTCCTAGGATATAAATAGCTGAGGGCTTTACACGTGCTAATTGCTGGAGCGTTGTTTTAGCCTTTTGAGAGTGTAATGTGGAGTCTGGCACATCCAATGTGAGCCCTCTGACACAGTGATTGTCTTTTTGTTCTGCGCTAGCTGCGTGCCTGGACCACAGTTAGAGCTCCCAGAGCCACCCCAGCCTAAGGCACCCATGCTGACGTCTACGGCTGAGCCTTCCTCAGTTGCTCTCAGGTCCTGGAAAGTTCTTTGAGGCCATATGGAGGTGCTTGGCCCATGCAGAAGTGACTTAGTTTGCCATGGGAAGGGCGTCAGGAGGAGCAGCAGCAGGTGCTCAGCGGTTTTCCGTAGAAAGATGATTGCTTGGCTGCGTGCGTCAAGATGTATTTTGGAGCCTGGCTCTAGACCCAGTGATTTGGAAATGGAGACTTGGAATCTTAAAAACAAGATATGCTAAAGAACGGTTTTGCATGGTTCCTCCTAAGGATCAAAACCTGATACTATTTATTTTACTTGTGCTAAAAAATAACCTCAATAAGATGTTCTACGTTGGCCAATGGATATAATTTAGGACCAGACATTGGCAGCAGAGGACAGAGAATGCAGGAGCTAGTCAAATCCTTCCCCCGGTCTTTGATCCAAAACATGAATATTCCTTTGATTCAGAAAAGGGTTTGGCCAGCCTTTTTCGCAAACGGTTGCACGTCTCTGCGTTTTCTGGCTGGGGGAAGTGGAAGTGGCAGAGCCTCAGATACCTGGGAACCAAGAGCTGAAAACTCTCCTGGAAAGTTCTCATGGTCTAACGAAATTCCCGGGCCAGCTTCCAGCCTGAGCGGATGCAGACAATGAGCCAAAATGAACCACCAAATCTGTCGAGATTCAGCCGTCATTTACGAAAGAGGACTGGGATTTTCAAGGGAGTTTGTAGGAGCTGAACACCCAAATCTCTTTAAATCTCAGTGGAACTTTTGTTTCTCTCTTTCTTGTACTCCACTGAAAAGCCTTGCCTATTTATCTGAAATATTTTGAAGACCTCAGGCAGCACTTTCATTACAGACAAACCTCTCCACCAAAATTAGAAAATTGCAAAGTTTTAGCTGCAGTCGCTGAAAATCTGTTATTTAACACACCTACCCAAAAAGCCCCAGGCTACACCAAAACTCTTGACCAGAGATAGCTCTGTGCTGTCACAAGACGGATCTATCTTTAGGTACCCCAGTTTGAAAACTTCACCCTTAATGCGTTCAGAAAAAGTATGTTGTTGTTTTAAAGTACATTACTCAAATGCTGAGATGCCTTCCTACTGGGAGCAGCATTACAAAGCCGAGCTCTGCCTGGATGCCTATCCAGCATGGATCTGACAATTCACATGTAGGAAAAGGCCTCTCATGCATTCATAGTTTAGATGACCTCCATATATTTGTTTAAAAAATAATTAGGCTTGCTTAGCTTTTGTGCTGCTGCATTTTCCTTTTTTTTTTTTTTTTTTTAAAGTAGCTTTTCCTGTAGCACTCCCAGGCCAGTACAATGCTGGCTTTTAAAAGTGATTTGTCTGTTACCAAGCCGTTTTAAACTTTTACTTCCTCAGTCCTTGCAAACCAGCAATACAAGGAGACTAAAAAAAAATCTCCTGGGGATTGTTTTTATAGTAACAGTGAAAGCTTAAAATGTTGCAGCAGCAGCCAAATTATTTTTCTTTTACTGGAAACAATACCAACAACTGGAGTCTACGCACAAAACGGATTAAAGCTACCCATAAAAATGACTAACAAATGAGTGCTACATTTCTTTTTATCATTTACTCTTTATAAAAAGTGACAGTTTGAAGGCTACTAATTTGGCAAGTTATTTCTCCTCTATAGTCATGGTTGTTCAGTAATTAGAGGATATATAAAACATGGACATAGACATTCTAGTGCAGTCCAACAGTTTTGTGTGGTTTAAGATAAAGTCCATTTCCTTTCTTTCAAATGAATGGAAAGCAAGGTAGACATATCTAAAACTTAACTGCAGGACAAAGTTTGTTTTCAGGCAAAACTTTTACAAATAGTCTCATGACAAAAGTCCAAGTTCTATTTGCACTTGTAAATTGCTCAGAATGAGGATACCCCAAGAAATCTAGTAACCTGAGGGCATACAGGAGTGTTTTCTCCCATGACTAAACAAATGACTTCTTGAGCACAGCTGAAATCAAACATTTAAAATATTATTAATTACTAATGATAATTGTTGAGAATTTTTTTAAAGTCATACATGCTCTCCATAGGTAGGTAATTACTTTTTAAAATCTATTACAAAACACGATACTTGGTATCTAAGCCCTCCATCACTCTTGAAAAATAGCACTTATGTTTTTAAGTCACTTAGGTAGGTTTTGAAATCTTTGCCTGCTTCTTCATCATGTATTTTCTGGCAGTGGCCTTCTCTATACCTGTAAGTAGTAAAAAATATATTGCTCCCTCTGAAAGCAAAAGCTAAAAATAAAACAGGACTTGGTTTGGTCAACATGAAGGCAAACTAGAAAACCATTAGTTGAGGAAACTGAAATAAGAGAACTCAAAAGGCCTGGCTGAAGAGCAGGGAAATGCTTCAAACGGGACATGCAGCAGTTGCTGGTGTAATTCTGTGTCTGTGGCTGTTGTGGTTGGGATCCAACAGGCTAGTACAGGGTTGCTTTGTGGGGCACATGGAATGGTGAAGCAGACCCTTGGCATGTTTCTGGATGCTGGGTTCATGGCACATGGCCTCTGTTACGTATGTGATGCAGGACCAGTTACTCCAGTAATTACTGGTTTGCCTGCCCACTGAGATGCTGAAGGCAAGGCCAGCATCTGATATGGAGTATGTGACTGTACTCTAAACTGTTTTTCCTTCCTGCTCAATGTGAGTGCTCACCTGCTGGATGTCAATATAATAACTAATAGATTAATAGATTCCTAATACATTCATTTTATGCTACATATAATAGTATAATAATATATATTGAAGAATTAGATAATAACATAAAATACTAATATACTGATAATATATTAATATAAAAATAGTGATGTTGTAGCTGTATATTCAGAGTTTATCAAGTCCTAGAGAAAACAAAAAATTACTTACAGGCTGAAACCTCCCCAAAGCCAACACTAACTAGTAATTAGCTACTAATTTACATTAATACTGGGCATGAGAGGTAGACAAAAAGCCCTGGTCCATGAGATTGAGATTGAGCTAATAACATCCAAAACAAAAAATTGTCTCGGTTTTAAGTACTTTTCAAAATGGTCCCCATTACTGTGAGAAACTCTGTTCCAGTGTATATAAAACATAGTGGAATAATAACATCTCATTTGATTATACAAAGTAGTTTTTTCCTTAGTGTTTTAGTTCTCAAAATTCCCAGAATACACCACATGGAAACTGTTCACTTGAGAAATTAAGTACCGTATGTGATAAGACAGTCATGTGAAATTTTTAAGCTGTCATTAAAAATGATTATAATTAGGACAAACTATATGAAAATGCTTTAAAATTGAGACCCTGGTGAATTAAAAATTAAGGGGTATATTATGTATTATCATGTTGAAGGGCAGGGATTTACTCGTGTAACTCCCATTAACACTTATGTGAGTTGCATTCCCAAATCCCCACGCCTGGCGATGAGCATCCACCCCCGCGTTTGTTGTCGCTGAACAACCTCAGCTTCTGCTGTGCTCCAACACAATTCCTCTGCCTGCTGAGAGAACAAGTGGAACAGCAAACCAGGAGTTTTTTTCCCTCACAAATCTAGGCCCCCAGATAGAGCCAAGTGTAATCCATCTAAGCAGTAGCCGCGCTCCCATGAGTAAGATTTACCTCCAAAAAGTAACTGTCACGGTGTCGCCTCTTCCCTACAACTCTTCCTGTGCTTTCCCCCACGCTTAATAACTGAGGGTTGGGCTGCAATCATTTTATGATGTCTCCTCTAAATGCAGGAAGCCATTTGCTGGGGGTGGGCTTGTTAAAAGTGCTTCAGTCAGGAGCCTCCAAAAGGAGCTGTATCCGTGGCAGCGTGGAACTCCCACGGGAGGAGTGAGCCTGTGCTCTAAGGACAGTGTACACAAGTGAAACATATCTCTTATTTGACAGGGCCATAGGACTGTCCAGAGCACTGGACAGGTGTGTATCCAGTGGCTGTGCTGGGCTTTGGGTCACACTCAGGTGAAGAATCAGCTGCTGGGGCTTGGGCTGCAAAAATGTTGCCAGTTTACTTAGCTCTCAGGTGCTTTCCTCCTACCCCAGCACCAGCAATTACGTGAGTTTCCATCTTGGCTTTCATTGGAAAAATTGTAGTCCTTGTTCTTAAGAGAGAAACTTTCCATATTTTACCTTAACTGTTGATTTTTAAATTTTTTTTTTTTAGTATAGAAGTACATCATTTTCACATGAGTGGTTGTGGAGTCCATCTTGTTGCTCTCATCGTTGGATCTGCTCTTTTCACACCCCTGGTTTTGTGTATGCTGACATCACTAAGGTAAGACAGTTCATCTGTTGCTTGGGCTTTGCTGAAAGTCTACTAACAGCACTCATCAGAAATGTCCTATCCTACTGACTTTACAAAGACACTCATATTACTTCTCTTAAAAACACGTTAAGAAAATGGTCATATTGCCACCCTAAAGCTCTCAGTGAAGAAAATCGCACAGAACCACTCATACCTTGTACTTTTCTATGGCATTGCAAAATTGTAATTATATTAACACACTACATTCTTAACAACATCTTTTCCCTGGGGCAAAATAAATAAATCTAAATAAAATAGGTATATGTAGAGGCAATACATCTCCTATTTTATTAATCAGCACCTGAGAAAAACATTTTGCCAAGCTAGAAAACACACTGATGAATTTTCAAGGAAAGTAATGAATTCCAGGTTAGTGTCTTTATTGGTACCTGTGGATTCTGTTGTATTGCTTGTTAACAGATGCAAGTGGGCAATATAAGTATTACATCAGGCAATATTATAGAAACCCAGGCAGTTCCTAAGCAACAGCCCAGCACTGATTCTTCCCAGCTATTTTCTAGGATTCCCTCAGACACAGTAAGTGGAGTTGGACAATATAGTCTAATTTTGAGAAAGGAATAAAGCATGAAACTGGTGATTTTCAAAATCATATTTTTGCAGATTTCTTACCAAATCAAAAGAAGTAAAATTGAAAACTGTCAAAAACATTTCAGCTCAAGAGCTGCATAAACTTTTCTATTGTTCAGGCAGCTAAACAGACACAGCTATTTTGCTTCATACCTTGCCCACAAAAATAATGAAAATAAAGATCATAATAATAGAGCCTCTTCAGCTTGTTGGACTGAAACTGGATTTTGTGGTGTTTCCATTTGCAGATTCACTCATCAGTTCAGCCTGAAAGTAAAACATTTTTCTGTCTTTTTTTAGTATGAATTCTATGGTCAGTCAAATCTGGTTCCTGATGAAAAAAATCATAATGAATCATTGTGTTGAAGCCACATAGACCATGTGTGTGTGAGAGCACACATAATTCTGTGTATGAACAGATAGAAAGGTGCATTTCAAAGCAATGTCACTCTCAGATGTCACTGGCTGATAGAGTTTCTTTGCCTACACATTACATATTGCAAAGATGACATCTGCTTTATATATAACTGAGGATTCAATGAAGCAGCAAAGCTGGGATCTTTTTTATTACCCATAACTTTCTAACCAGGACTCCTTCAGAATTTGGAGAACACTCTTTCCACACTTTGCTTTAGTCCAATATGGCACCCAGTGTCAACTTCAGGTTTTGAACCAGACTTCTGAGAAAGACAGGGCTCTTTCATCTGTCCATGAATAATGCCGTTTCAAAAAACAGTTTATATTTAGAATAAATAAGAACAGACATATGTGCACACCCGCACTTGTGGACCCAAATGTGCTTCCAGGAGCACAACCATGAAAAAGCAAGAAGAAAATATTGTAAACCAGATGTTCTCTGGGTTTGAATGCTCCATTGGTTTTCATACACCATGCAAGGTTCTGGTCTGCTAAGGGAGCAGAAGTAAGTTCAATATAGGAACTTCAATATTGGAGTGCCAATAGTTTTGCCTTGCTTGGGAAGGTGGAAAGCAGAGGCTTTCTTCACTCAAGTCTGATTTTTTGGAAAAAAACAGCCAACCTGATGACATTTCCAAAATAGTTCCCCTTTTGGCCAAAGAAAATCCCCAAGTTCATTCACAAGAGCTGTGGTTGCATGTCTTCATTCTCTTCTTGTCTGGGCTTGTCCCCTCTTCTTTTTGTGTTACAGTGGCACACTGAGAGTGTGCATGGTGGAGATACCAAACTCCTGGGTGTTGTGGGGTGCATGGATGCAGGGATGGGAGACACCTCAACAAGCCAGGCTGTGGCTCCCACCAAGGAACTGATGCAGTGGATTCAGTGGCTTCAGGATTTAATGGTTTTTCCCTCTTTTCCCTACCAAACTGTTCCAATTCTCGGGTGTTAGATATATTTCAAATAAACATTAAAATATGGTTTGAGAAACAGACACTTTCTGCTCCATCAAAGGGAAAGGGAAATATGCATCTCAATGAAAACTCAGTTTTCTATTAAAAGCTAGTTTTGGTGAAGTGAAGTCACCCAACCATACAGCTCAGTCCACACAATTTCCGTGTGTTTCCATCCATTCCTCTTTCCTCTCCCAGTCTCCAAACCATTCTCTGCCTGCCTGATACATGTTGACATGAGACTTAAATTGCTGAGAAGTACGAATGCTTTTGCTTTAACAGAAAGCCAGGTTACTATTCCTAGCATGGAAAGTTAAATGAAATCATGCTGTGAGTGAATTCCTATTGATTTCTTCAGGATTGATCAGAAACATTTGTCAAATTTTGTTTTCTTTCTGTCCTACATCTTCTTTAGACACATAGTTAAACATACTAAGGAACGTTTACATTTTAAAAATGTGTTCTAAGGTCGTTATATAAACATACATGTAATAAAAGTGACTGGTGATTTATATTTTCTATATACATTCAGATACTTTCTTTTCAGAGCCAAAGTTTTAAAAAATAGGTGCCTAAATTCAGACACCTAAGTCTATGTTTACAGTCTTTGGTTGCCTGATTTTCAAACATGTTAATTCTCAGAAACATTTTTTTTTCCTGTTGAATTGTCTCTTTTGGACAAAAATTTGCATCGGGCTGGTTTTCATCAATTAGAATCAGAAAGGGAAAATTAAAGATTATAAATTTTCAAAGAACATAAAAGCATAAAGAAAACCTAAAAATCCACAGCTTTTTGCATATTTAATTGCAGAAAATGATGTGCATTGGTACGAGACCTGAGTACAACCCCGCAGATTCATCCTTGCTCAGTGAATTTGACCTAAACATCTTTTCTGTAGCATTTGTCTTTTCTTCTTTTAAGTTCACACCAAGGCCTCCAGTTTGAAAAATGTATGTGTGCTCCTGCACCTAATGTATGTGCATATTCAGTGTGACTGCATATGGAAATGGAGCATCCATGCCAAGAGTTTTCCAGCCAAGAGGATTTTTGCATGTGTGAGTCTCGGAGGGTTGTGTGCTTTTGGGGTAATTGCGCGTGTAAATCCAGCGGGCAGTCACACACCCAGCTATAACCTGTACAGCTGCATTAATACCTTTTTAAAACATCCAGCACAAGCTGGTGAGAAAAATGATACCTTTCTGGACACCTGGTCCTTGAAATAATAATAATAATACTACTAGAAAACCCCTAAAAACTGATTATGGATCGTGAAATGATGCGGTTCAGCTTTCAAAACCTACCCCTGTGTCCCCCTCATAAACACAGGTCACTCTTACATTTAGGCACTATTAGATTTGTGGGTTTAATTACAAGCAAATGATTTTTTTGAAGAGGTTAAAAATAATTTTATGCTCTTCTAAAATCTAAAGAGAGAAGCTTAAATTTTTTTTTTGAAAAAAGGAAGAAATAAATAAACACACAACAAGAAAAAGTTAGTGGAGCAGCTGTGCAAATAACGCAAACAATGTTAAAGAATAAAAGGAAACTGCCAAAGCCACTTGGGATGAGGAAAGAACCTAAAATCCCATATTGCTCTAACGAGGTCCAGCTCATTGGTTGTGCCTGGGGTTTTTTTCTGCCAGCTCCAGGTCTGCCTTAGAAAGGCACAGGAAGAAGGGAAGGAAAATGAGGTTATCCCATAAAATAATCTACTACTATTTGGTAAGGGCACAGGAACAGAGAATGAAGCAATGGTTTAATATTGGGAGTAGAAGCTGCATGAAGTAATCAGCTGAACATTTACTTCATTCATCAGTGCAAAGCAAATGCTGAATTGTGCAGAAGTCAATGAAAAATTTCCATGGTTTTGCTGCAGGCTTTGCTGAATGACATCACTTGTCCACAGAAGTGCTCTGAACCTCAAACTCAGAGCCACAGTGGTGTACCTGGAGCTCTGCACTTGGAATCCAGGAAGGTGTGAGAGACATCTCTAATGTCCTGAGGGCAGGTGACCTGTGGCTTTGCACCTAAAGGGTGAGTTCTGCGCTCTTCATCTGAATTTTCTAACAGCTCTCAAGATCTTGAAGATAATCTAGGATTAGCAAAAAAAAAAACCTAAATCAAGTAATGCACATGTTCTTGTTGCTTAGAAGTTAGGAGCCATAGTTTATTCTAAGTAAAAATCTGTTGCTTGGATATGTAAGGATATAAATTAAGTTTGTGAGACTTTACAAAGGGACAAGGTGCTAGGAATAAATTAATGGTTAATCCTAATTGTAGTTGCTTGTCCAGTGTAATTATGACTTTGTAAATGAATGCAAGGCTTCAAAAAGGAGCCAGGGAAGCTCCCTCTGCCCAGGAGCTCCACATTTCTCTGCAGACACCCAGTGCCATGGAGTGTGTGGAGACTGCCTGGTGCCTGCTCCATTTCCTGAGTAAGGACCTTGGGGAGAGGGAAGCCAACACAAACTGTGCTCCAGCAGGACTAGACTCTCTGAGTGTTTCTAAGGAAAGTCCAACTGGCAGCAATTAGAGCTGCCTTGTGAGGCTCTGGCACTCACCAGCTGTGCTGGGCACTGCCACAGGGCAGGAATTCAGGGATGGTCATGCTCTCTTTAACTCTCAGCTCAGACTCTTGACCCAGTGCCCAGGCCACCCTGGTGAGCTTGCAAAGCATTTGCTGGTCCTTTCCAATGATGCTGCCATGTGCTTGGTTCATTGGCATGAGGGTTAACACTTGCTATTTTTACAGGATTGACTGACTGCAAGCCCACAGATTTCATCAGGGCTTTCTCCAGTTAATAGGTGCCCTATTGCCATCATTAACATGTGCAGTTGCTATAGGATGTCAAATGACAGTTATGTGGGATTTGGGGTTCCTTTCAGTTTCATTGCCAAGTCTGAGTTTCTTGCTTCCTGACAGAGTTGATTGTTTACCTTAGATTTTAGAAAATGCTTTTTTATTATCTGTGTGACTTTATCACAGAGGAAAATAAGTACAAATGTAATTCTATTTCTGACTGAAATCTATCCACCTATCTATCCATCTATGATCTTTTTTTCTATTTTTCTGTCTACCTGTTTATTTATCTATCTTTCTAAATATGTATATAAAGTACTGTCTATTCACTAGGGCAGTGGTGGTCTTAGAATTTAATTACAGCCTGGGGTATCTGGTGTTCTAACTTGCTGTCCCATCCTACATCAAGACTTACAGAAAGATAAAACACCTTCATGTAGTTTTTACCTGCTAATGGCAGTTCTATCATTGCAAGATCTGGCAAGACAGTCAAACACCACATTTTCCCAAGGGTATGTAGAGCAGGCAGAGCTGAGGGAAAGATTAACAAGTTTACTGTGGAAGGAGGAGTACATCTGCAAGGGTGAGGAGAGCCTTCACTGATTTGTCACTTGTAAATGCATCCGAACTTTGCAATAGGTGTGGGGTTTTTGCTCAACAGCTGCAATCTTTTCATTGTACCTCTTTTGTTGAACTCAGATAAAAGCACTCCGTCGTCAACAAATCTAATGTCTGCTCTTGTCCCACTTGAAAGGGTCAAATGAAATTTCCCACTAGAGAACAAAAAATCCTGAAGCTCCCCAGCGAGTTTGGGTGGCAGTGTGACAACAGAGAGGGGAGGTGAGGAGGTGGTGGGGACGGTGGCTCAGCAGAGCAGTGATTTCAGTGAGGGTGAAAAGCACTCCCAAGGCAGGGCTGGCATGGCAGCCAGGCAGGAGCTGTGAAATCACTTCTTCCTGAGGCGCCAGAGCTGATTGTCCCTAGAGAATCACGTTTAGGAGATCAGGTGAAGCTCTTTGGGGTTGCTGGCAGGGATGCTCAGGCTGGAGTGGGAGCTCAGGCAGGGGAGGAGGAGCCTTTTGCTGACCTCATGGTCAGTATTTCCAATGTACCTGGCTCTGCAGAGAGGAAAGGAAGCTGGAGAGGTGGAGAAGAGCAAAATTCTCCCAAGTCTCTCCTGAGTCATTGCTCAGGATGTTGGTCGGATAGTCTATGACATGTTGAGAGAAGGATTAAAAAAAAAAAAAAAAAGCTTACTTTTACAATAACAGCACCAAACCATTATAAAAATACATCTACATCTTCAGTATGTTTTTGAGTCAAAGACTTTTGCACCAAATGCAGAGTCTAGAGATGTCTGGCAGCTGAAGCAGGGGGCAGGTGTATATTTAGCCCTTTGAAATGTGCACTTAAGTGCATGTAAATATTTGCTAGGTCAGAGCTTCAGTGTGCTAACGAGCCACATGTGGCAATGCCCATTTCCCAGGAGCCTGTGCTTTGCACATTCTCTCAAACCTCTGCACCATCAGTGCAACGTGTTTTTACTTGTCCTGTGCTAACCCTGTCTCCTTGTATCAGTGTAGAGACAGCTCCACCTCTACTGCAGTAAACAGCTTTTCCTGACAGTGCCAGGTTGTAGGGACAGGGACATAGTCCTAGTGCACTCCTAGTCCTGGTATCTTCCAAGACCCAAAGCCTCCAACAAACACCTACAAAGAAATGAAAGACAAGATGTGGTCAGAGATTAGAAATTTTCATCTTTCAAGATGGAACTATTGGGCACCTATAAATTCTTTGGATTACTTGCACAGACCCAGAGAACTGCTGCACTGTAAACCTAGGGAAAGCTCATGGCCTGTTCAGAGCAGGAGATGTCACAAAGTAGTGAAAGAATATGGACTAACTCATCACCAGCATCCTCTCCCCATATCAGCAAAAGGACTCAGTTACGAGAATAAAAGGGACCTTGGCTGCAAATGACTTAGGGCAGCATAAATATGTATTATGAATTTTAGGCTCAGACATAATTAAATGCCATTTGTCAGATCTATGCTTGTTTTTCATCTCATTTGAGTTTTACAGAATGAATTAACTAACAAATGTGCCTCTGATTCTACCAAAACAAATCATTTCTCAGTAAAGTTGCCTCCAAGCAGCAGTGAGAGAGTGACTGGGGGGAGTGACCTTCTGCTGTGAAGTTGTCACGTTCCAGCAGAGTCCTGAGTGGCAATGACAGCCTCAGTAATGGGGAGCCCATAGTGGCCTGGCAGTCTTGTTGATAACTTGTTAATTTATTTAGTGCAGTGGTGCAGAGGCAAAGATCTGGAGTAAAGGCTGGGGTGGGCTGAGCCTCAGGGCTGAAATATGTAAATATTCTGGTTTAGAGAAAAAAAAAAATAGATTTCTTGTTCATTGTCACTAAATGAGGTTGGTGACAGGAGCCACTGGCGAGCAAATAGGCTCGTGTTTGTACCAAGGCAGCTTTCATTAAACACCTGGTGCAGCAAATGTATGGTCAGTGTGTGCACAGTTTGGGTAATAGAGCTCTAAGTGCTCCTCCTCTGGCCCTGTGAAAGCAGGATTACAGCACACCAAGGGACTTTCATCCTGAGCTGAGTCATAGGATGAGAAACAAAGGGTCTGTGTGCCTTTGACAGGCAAATGGGAGACAGTATTTAAGCCCATGTGTGAAGAAATCCTTTCCTTGCAATTTAACTGTATCTTGTAGAGCTATCTCACTTTGTTCCATCATATTAAACCAAAGGTCCTCCTTATACTTAGGAAATTACTATAGCAAATGGATGGATTTGGTAACTATGTCTTAAATTCTGTTCTGAAGTGTTAGTAACTGCTCAGGAATGGATGATGTACATCCTTTAAATAATTTAATATGTCTTCTCCAAGTGACAAGCTCCTGCAAGACCCAGATCCATTGGTCATGTCATAAAACAGATTCTCCAAAATCAAAACATTTATGTTGTTTGGAGAGTCCCACATGTTGTCCCCTAGCAGGTGGCCTCCTGCAGCTGTACTCTTCATGCTGTGTAGTTCATGCATTTATGAAAGTAGTTTGTCATATCAGGTTAATGAAAATGTGCAACAAATTCTCTAAATGGAGCTAGAGGCAAACAGGTGAGTCAAACAAATAAAGCTGATAAGAATTGTCCTGTGTACACCTCTGCAGAATTATCCTAAAAATATCTTAAAGAAGATGGGGTAGAGAGTATTTAACAAATAATGTGGTGTCATCTGAAAAACAAATCCAGATGGTGGTGTTAGCATATCCAGTGACTTAACCATAATGCCATGTGTCTGCAGGAAAACAATAACCCCCACACAGCCCAAGCCTGCAAGCCTGAATTCATACACACTGAGGAGTTTTGTCATAAACATAAGGAAAGAAACAGCACCTGGTGGCCAGGTATCAACAGGAACACTGGTAGCAAGTGTTGGATCTCACCCATGAGCACAGACATTCTCATGGCAGGCTGGGGAAAAGCACATTGCCCTCTTTCCCAGTGAGGGAAGAGGTGCACTGTGCTGTCTGCAGGCACCTGTCATCAGCTTGGTGTCCAGGGAGCTTGGGCAGCCTGCTCCCATCTTCTACTTGCTCTTCCCAGGTCCTGAATGTGTTGCTGTATGTCCTCCAGCTTCTGGAGGGTCTGCAGCGCCCACGGGACACCTTGGCTCTTGGCCCCAGTGCATGAATGTGCACGAGGAATTTCCCCTGAACATTTATTATCCCTGGTACCACAGTCAACAGTTGGCTGGGCAACTGAGCAAATTTACTTGAACTCTTTATTTCCCAGGTCTTATTTTTCTAAGGAAGGCAATAAATCAATGACAGGAAAAGTACTCACCAGGCAGAAATTGGGTAGCTCCATGACTTAATCAGCACTGATTAATGCCGGTCGGGAATCTATCTCTGCATTTCTTTGGAATACATTTTTGGAAAGCCTAGTAGTTCCTAGCAGAGTTTTGCATGAAAAATGAAATCACTCGCATATTCCTGGCTGCCCTTAACAGCTAGGTTCCTTGAGGCTCACACCATCCTTTTCACGTGGGTCTGCCTGGAGCAGCGCTCCCTCCAGAGCTGGAGGCAGATGGTCCCTGGAGAGCCCAGTGCCAGGTCTGGGTGACAGGAGCGGAAAGGCAGGGACAGCCACAGCCGGATGAGACACTTCTCTTCCTCTCTGGCTGCAGCTCACTGAGAAAGCCAAGGATACGTCAGCCAGAGATGGAGCTGGGGGTCGGGGCTGCGTCAGAAGCCGCCCTTCTCCTGCGGGGGTGGAAGAGGAGCCGCGACTCCCGGGGAAGGTCAAGGCCGGCCAGCAAACAACCCGGGCGAGAAACCCCCAGATGGATAAACAATCCAGACATCTGGTGAGATCCCGGCATCGCTGCAATCAGGGAGGTTTTGGCACCGGCTCTGACACTGCCAGGATTTCCCTTGTAATTAGCAGCGTGCAGCCCGTCTGGGGAGGATGTTCCCTCCGGAAAGCTGCCGGGACCAGGCTGCAAAGCGAGCTTAATCTCTGTGAAGCAAAGAATAACACCCAGTTACTCTCTGGCTCCCCAAATATCAGAAAATTACTAGCTGGAACTCAACAAATATTAGATGCTAGTGATAACTAACTACTAATAACTATCTGGCTTGGTTGCTCCCAGCATTTCATAAGGGGCTCACAGTGGGGCCATGAGAATAGCACTGGAACAGACTGGGAGCAGAAATGAGAAGGGATTCAGTATGGCAAAAGGAGCATAAACCTCAGAGCATGTGGAAGTGTCTGCACCCCCTTCACAGCACCAGAAAGTTAGGTGGGTACGTACAAAACAGGCAAATTGAACCATAAATTTATTATGATAAAAGGCTCAGTCTGGTAAGACTATCAACATAATAGATTTTTCAGTTTCTACACTGATCCAGGCACACAGACACATAAAATCCCTCCACAATAGGGTTTTTCTTGAAAAAAATAATAAATCTGTGTTGTTAAAGACCTTAGCTACCTGTATTTGAAGATCGTTGTCTGAAAAGATGAAAAACATACATTTTCATTTCATTTCAGATTAGCATGGTAAACAGCTAGATCTGTTCTTTCAAGTGGAGCATTCGGCTCCATTTGTTAGCTTTGTTGCTGATATTTCACCTCTCTTATTTACTTAACATAGTTTGACAAGAAATTCTCAGTGAGATAATATATCTACATGAAAGACAGGCTTGGGGAACAAGTCCAGGGGTTTCAGTGGGACAGAATCAATTATTTATGTCTTTACCATTTTGGTCTGCCTTCATTCCACAGAAAGCACTCGGAAGAACTACTCAACCAGCTGCACATTTTTGGTAGATAGATACATTCTATTCTTAGGGGGGAAAAAAAAAGGGACATCAATATAAATCAAGATTGCACCCACTTGCGAAAAATATCAAATCCCAAGTGATGGAAGTTAACACACTGCAAAACAACGCCCTCTCCCCAGCCAGGCAGGATGGCCCCTGCTGCAGGGAGCAACCAGTACAAACAGAATTAGCAAATGTTCCTGTTGCTTTTTGCCACACAAAATTAGACAAACTGTATAGAAGTCAGCTTCATTTCTCCCAAACAGCACAGTAGAAATGATTCTTACACAGCAACCGGCTGGTGCAAGGAGATTTCCGAGGCTGAGGTAAGGCAGGTGATGGAGGACACCTACATTCTTCAATAAATATCAGAAAGGAAAATTGCTTACCCGTTCTGGATTGCTCAAAAACATAAACCAGAGCAGTCTCACATACAGCACATCCCAGCTCAGATCAGCAGGTAGACCCTGAAGAGACCCAAGGCACTGGAGTTCCTGGAGTTCCTGTTTCAGCATTGTTTGATGGGACCATGCCAAACATCAATCCAAAGGCAGGCAGCCGTAGCCAAAGGCTGCCAGGCTGCAGGGACAGCAGAGTGGCTCCAGTTCCTGCAGCAGCACCACGGTAAGTGACGAGGGGAAGTTTCTACAACCCGTGAGCACTTTGTCAGTCAGAGGTCAATGAGAAAGGCTAAAGAATACAAAAAAAAAAAAAGAAAAAAAGAAAGCATAAATAAAAAAAAAAATAAGTGGGGTAGAGGAATGAAAGGGAGTGGGCAGTGAATTTGAAAAATAAAGAGAAAAACCAAAGCATGCTAAAAACTTACCCAAAGTAAAAGCCAGGCCTTCATGATGTTCCTGGAGAAGCCTAGGTGAAATCTCTCCCTCACTTTGATGATGGAGGGTCAGGTCCTTAGGAAAAAGGGTTAGTTTGGACATAATGAAAAGAAAGAATGTAGTGCAAATGAAGGAAAATAAGTGAGTGGTGCCGTACAAAAATAACAATTCTGTAGCTACTAGGCAATATTGTCATGTCTGCACACATCCAAGGACTTAAGTGACCCACTACTCTTGCTGAGGATCTGCTCCATTAATAATAAGAAAGAGCAATTTAAACTATGGCTTTTTTCATTGTGTTTTATACAGGTTTGGGGAATATATTATCAAAGGCTCCAATTCTGGCCAAAGTCCACAGGAATCATCACCTGTGGTCAGGCCCTGGATAGAAAGATCAGAGCTATCTTTGCGTAGCCCTACCACCAAAAACAGATCAATCAGAAGTAACTCAAAAGGAAATAGTCTACAGGGAACAGATGAAGATGCATTTAGAGGAAATAATCCCCATTCAGGATGCCATTATTAAAAGAGAGAGATAACTATCAGAGCTAAGATATGTCAGGGCAACCTCGTTGACATGGGACTGGAGAACTTCTACTGTAAAAGCAGAGAAACTAGGTCAGTGCTTTTTGAAGAGAGGAAAGCTCAGGGTGGACATCATTATTTTATACACGATTCTAAGGGGAATAGCTAGGAGAAATGTCAGAAAACTAGTGTCAAATACAAGAACAAATGGACAGGCTCTAAGAAAGGGAAATGAAGAGAAACTAAAGGAGGCTCAAGCTCAAGGGATATAAACATTTCTGTACACACTAAGCAGTTGATGCAAGGACTGGGTTACAGAAAGGGCTGCTAAGAGCAACCAATAAGGGTTTGGAAAAGGAAAAGCTTTGTGGGCTACAGCCACCTGAGAGCAGACAAATCTGTCTCTTGATCTTGTCTGTCCCTCAAATTGCCCAAGTTTCAATCTCAAAATTACTGCGAGGTTCACATACAGTAAATCTCTGTGCAAGCGCAATAGATTGAAGTGAGAATTCAGTTTATCACTCTAAGATAAAACTCAGAAGAACGTTTGCCTTCTAATTCTATTAATATAAATGTAATTACAAGGGCTAATTCCAATTCAAATGTTAACTTATAAGGACTGGTGGAGGTAGCAGCCTACAGACAAAGAGATGATGCTGGAATCCCTGATTCTTATGTTTGATCAATAGTTCAGTACTAATAGACTTTCTTTATTAATTGGAGCATGTGGTCTGAAAATGAGCCTAGTTTTTAGGTTGCATGTTCTAACAACTAGAATATTTGCATGTTGCCTTTGTCTCTATACAAGAAAAAAAGGCTCTCTGTAGTGTTGTAACAGGTTAGAATTGTCTTTATTTAAAAAAAAAAGAAAAAGGCAGAATGCTAACTATGATGCAAGTGACTTCCAGAAAATGCTGCCTTAAACACAGATCAAAACAATACTCTTTGTTCTAAGTACCTGAGATGTAAACCAGTCACAAGGGAAAGGGAAAAAACCCAAGTAGATTGAGGTAATAGCTTGGGGCAAAGGGAATTGAAGACAGAGGAGAATCAGTGGACTATAGAGTCTAGAGTTCTTTTAGGGCATTTTCTTATATCCTCTGAAATTTAAAGGCAGGATTTCACATGGTGGAAATAAGCACAGCTTTATTGAAGCTGATAGAGATAAGCTGTGGGTCTATTTCCAAATATGTATTCTAATATTTTAAAGAAGAAAATAGGAAAAAAGTATCAGAAACACAAGAGACACAACAGTCCCATTGAATATGTGTCAGACTCTGAGTCCTGTAAAAAGTGTGATGCCAACCCTGTTCATTGGGAATTTTCTTTGTTTAGAATTAAATGGTGTAGGATATGGTATAGGAGAGATTGTGGTAGTATGAGGTTGACAGTTGGATTAGATGATCTTGCAGGTCTCTTCCTGCCTTGGTGATTCTGTAATTCTGTAATGAATTTTTTCTACTGTCTTACCTTGGCCTGAAAAATGTCACAAACCTTCCTCCTTTCCAGCCCAGTGGTTAAACAAGAGATTTTGAAGTGAAATATGAGGAGGAAAGAGTCTGAGTGTGCTGTAGCCTTCTCTGCCTCCATTCTGTACTGTGGTAGTAGAAATGTGCCTGCACCTTCCAGATCGTAAAAATCCCTGGCAATGAGGTGTTCATAAAACTTTCAGAGTACGCTCAGATCAATTCTGAACCACCAGGATGTGATGCTGAGATGAAGTGGCCCATCTCAACCACGGTTACAGCCACTGAGACATTGACGTTGACACGGAACCAAAAATTTGTCACGACGCTGGGGAAGAGCAGGGATCACAGGGTGAGTGATACTGATCAAAGCAGATGAGAGTCAGGAATGTTTATCCAGGAGATGCAAACTCAGACACATACCTCGGTGATCTGAAGCCGTCAGAGTTAATATGCTGTCTATTAACATTTGTTCAAATACAGCACCTGTCACAGCACGTACAGGAAAAGGGATTTTTAGGCCAATCTGACACGTGAAGAGTGAGATGTTGTCGAGGGGAGCTAACCCTGGCTGGCTGGCAGTGGGTGCTGTGTTTTCTGTGCACCTTTCCTTCTCCTAGGTGCCAAACCCCAGCGGTTTATTCTCCCTGTGGACTTTGGTTTAAGTCCAATGTGACCATTTCTCACACTCTTCATAACATTTGAATATCTGCTGTGCTAATGCATTTGTCTTCTGGCACTGCTCTGCAAGGAAGGGGAAGGCAGTGCTGGTGGTTACTGGTTTTCTGCAGCAGAGGTGAGGTTGGAGAAGGGTTTCCTACAGCCAGAGCTCTCTCTAGCACTTAGCTGCACCCTCATGGATCAATGCTCTCAGGAGGGAAGTGCAGCATCCCAGCAGCCCAGCAGCCCCAAGCCCCTCTGCTGATCCCCTGCCGATGTTTGGGTAGTGTATGGAACAGTGGCCCCAGGAATAATTATAATAGATTCTATACTGAAGAAAATAGGGTGGCCAATAAGTTTTCACCTCTCACTAGGTGCTTAAAACAGCATCCCATTATCAAGAAGCTGGGCACTCCCTGGGGAGATCTTTCATATCTGTTTCATACACAGGCTATCACAAAATATTGCTTGTATTATTGTGTGTCCTTAAGCAATGGAAAAGCAGAGAATTCATATTTTGGGCAGTCCCCAATGTCATTGTTATTGTCCACGCCACGGCTGCATATCTTAACCTGAACTTTGAAAGCTCGCTGCATATCAGGTAGTTTCAGAGCAAGCCCATGTTCTTAATGAGTAAATGAAGTTACTGTTACTTTAGTTTATTCTAAGTGTTGAACCCAGCATGGGATCTAACCTGGAACAGTCATCTCGAGAATATTGCAGTGGAAAGTAGAGCGTAGGATTTAACATTGGAAATTAGAAGTTGATCCTACTTCTTATACAAAATTGAGATTGACAAAATTGAGGTTTATCTACATAAACCTTTAAACAAAGATGTGGCTCTGAATCAAAATTAGGGAACTGGAGAAATGAAATCGAGGACTTTGTGCTCTTAAAGGAAACTTGCCCAGCAAGACTCTCAGCAGCAGAGAACTAAGTGCAGACATTAATGGAGTCAGGTCTTTTTCTGGAGGTCAATTTTTAATAAATCAAGGTTGTTTAAAAATTATAATTATTGATTAATTAAATTTATACTTGGAGCTTAGCCCTCTTAGTTTTGAAGAGTCTGTACACCCAACGGGTATGAATGATGAACTGAAAGAAAGGAAAAAATGTCATTATTTAATTAACTGCTATTCCAACTGGATCTAATGCTAGCAATGGGTTTGGATGTCTGTTCCCCACAAGTACAAGTAAAGGAGCTTTTGCAAGTCTCTCTCTGCATCCAGATTCCATAAAGAAGCGTGCTCTGTGTCTGACTGTAAAGAAACTAAAAAAGGACAAGTTTGGATTAGATATCAGGAAGAAATTCTTTGCTGTGAGGGTGGTAAGACACTGGTAGAGGTTGGCCACGGCCAAGCTGGACAGGGCTTGGAGCTACCTGATCTAGTGGAAAATGTCCCTGTCATGGCAGGGGTTGGGACAAGATGAGCTTTAAGGTCACTTCCAACCCAAGCCATTCCATGATTCTGT
The DNA here is from genome assembly GCA_013398615.1 of Brachypodius melanocephalos. NCBI lineage: Eukaryota > Metazoa > Chordata > Aves > Passeriformes > Pycnonotidae > Brachypodius > Brachypodius melanocephalos. The sequence continues at coordinate 7,582,861 of VZSR01001459.1, forward strand.
GATGTACAGTACCTTCACCACCAAAATGTGATCCAAAAGCCCTCAAAAGACAGTAAGATAGTTTGGAAGTATATTGCAAGTCCGAAAGTCCAACAGTGAAGTGAACAAAGCTGAACTGCGCAGCTGTACAAGCAGTTTCTGGGCTTAGCTGATTGGAGCTGAAAGCAACTGAACAGGGCTGAAAACTGACAGAGAAATAGCACAAAAACAGGAGTATCCATTTAAACTGGAGCTGCCAAGGTGGGAGCAGGCAGCATTAGGCTCTTTGCATGCAGAGGGGAACCAGCTGGAGAGGAAAAAGGAGCAACACCCAAGGCAATGTGGTACCAAAGCAGGGGACTGGAGGTGAGCAAAATCAGAAATGAAGAGGCAGCACGTTGGCATGAAGTGATACACTGTCACAGGCAGCTCCCAGGCTGATCCCACACTTAAAAATAGATTGACATTTATCCAGGAGATGAGTTTGTTATTCTGTAACTACAGCATTTTCTATTACGTTTGATAAGGGAAAGAAGATTGCATCTTGGTCAGAAATATAAAAATTCTCCTCCTAGCAGGGGATAATAGCAGGAGAACAGGGGCAGATGACAACTGCAGATTTAAAATAGTTCAGTGCAGTCCCTAGCAGGGAAGATAAGTTCAGTGCTGGGCTGAGATGTCATCCCACACTCACAGCCGGACCACCCCTGTGGTGTCCCACAGCAGTGCCCTGCTCCTCTCCCCTCCAGAACTGCTCCTCTCGGCTCACTCTGGGCAATTTTCTGGGAGTCAACTTGATATTGCACAGAAAGTCATTAGAGGAAGAAAGACAAGGCCAGTGTGCCAGCAAGGCCCTGATCTAGGGGAAGTTTTGGGGTGGAATAAGTGTAAAGGAGGTGCTGACTGTCAAGGACAGGGGGGCGTGGAGTACGTCTCTCTGTTGGGGGGGCTACAAGAAAGATGGAGAAACCCTGTCCACAAAAGCATATAGTGACAGGACAAGGGGGAATGGCTTCAAAATGAAAAGGTTTATTGGAAGAAATTCTTCCGTGGGAGGGTGGGGAGCCCCTGGCACAGGGTGCCAAGAGAAGCTGTGGCTGCCCCTGAATCCCTGGAAGTGTCCAAGGCCAGGTTGGACAGGGCTTGGAGCAGCCTGGGACAGTGGAAGGTGTCCCTACCACGGCAGGGAGTTGAACCAAGATGATCTTTTAAGAAGCCCTCCAACCAAAACCAGCCTATGATTCTATGAACATATCCCAGACAGATGTGAAGAATTTACTCACTGCCTGACTTCTGCAATTGCACGGTAGGTAGTGCAAAAACCTTAACTTTGCAAAAAATCCAAACCTCTCTTATTTCAGTGTGTAACTGTTGATCTAAAATGGGAGTTCTTGTTTTTTAATTCACAAAGCTTAAAAGATCGTTCATTTTATATTAAAATGATAGCCTTTGCAAGAGACCTTCAATCTAATTAAAGCCAGGAGATTAGCATCCCTTAGAATATTTGCAAAGCCTGCAATGCGAAGTTAATGAAATGTGTACACTTTTACAAAGCTTTAATTTTTAATGAAATAATTCAGGACACGGACCTTGCTCCTCTGCCTTACCAGTGTCCAGAACAGGGGGTGTTTATAAACAATGCAAAGTTCTGGGCTGAGGAAGACAGAGGAGGGGATAATCTAAAGGCTTCTTGGTAACTACTGCAAGCTTGTCTTTTCTCTCTTCTGTTCAGCCTGAGAATGTGAATATTCCTGATTAATAGTAATGACTGAGAATATGATTTCAAAGTGGCAGTTATTTCTTAAGGCTATATATGGCTATAAGGCTATATTTGTATATGTGTATATATATGTATATATGTGTATATATGTGTGTATGTATAAATATATATATGTAGCATGGACTATATTTATATATAAATACATCATGTGTAATAAATTAGATATACAACTGTATAAAATCACAGTGACTGCTAAATGGACCTTCAATCAAGCCAGTAAGGGAATATGTTGTGAGGGAATGTCTCCTATTTGAAGAAATGGGCTGAGCTCAGAGGCAGGGGAACAGCCAGGGCTGGACCAGTCTGGTTCAGAGGGGATGACCAAAGGAAACCCTAAGCAATTCCAGCCTCTTTTCAGGTCAGGCTCTTCTAATGATGGCCCCACTCCTCTGTTATCGCTTGAGAAGGAAGAAAAGAGGAAAAAAGCTGAAGCACAGAGAGGAGCAAGCCCTGTTCAGAGTCGAGGTTGTTCTGGTGGTGTCAGGGGGCAGGGCATCCCTAAGGGCCACTCACACCCTGTCCTGGGCTGATTTACAAACAGCCACACCATTAGAGCTATTTGCTGCATCTGCTTCTTTCACCCTTTCCTTTGCTGCCTCTCAGTTTTGCCACAGCAAAGATCTGGCTGTTGCATTCAAAATAGTAATTCTTTTATAGAGCCACCCCCCTACTTTATATTATGCTTACTGGATCCTTCTGAAACCTAAATGTTAGAATATCCTAATCTTGCTCTACATTTTAAAGCTGAAAGATAAACGTGTTGTTTAATGAAATCCACAACACTACAGGAATAGTAACCATTGTGTTTCTTCATTTCAAAGAACGGCTGAAATCTAACATCTGGTGTAACTGTACAAACCTGACCTTAGGTCACAGTAAGTATTGTATTGTTGATGATGGATACGCTTTTTTCATTACCATGCTGTCTCCATTCTTTCAGCATCCATGCTGTGAATCCCCAGTTATAGCCGGGACTATTGATAAATACTGATTTTTAAAATACAATTCCTTTTTTTTAAAAAAAAAAAATTATTTTACACTTTTAACCATGCATTGTATGGTATTTTCTTTTAAAATAGCTCTAGTTTGTTGTCAACAATATGCTATTATTTGAGCAAACTTTTCTGCATGATAGCTCTAACACACAAGGATCAAGGATTATGTGTCTGAAGATGCAGCTCTGATCTGAAAGAACCGTGTCACAAAAAGGTGATCCTCTGCCTCTAATGCCTTCCCCTGTACTTTCCTCTTTGGATGATCATTTCCTTAAAGCCCTTGTAGAACCAGAGTTTAAGGTTTAAATTGGGAAGCAGATGTGGACACCTGCAAATGTGTCTTTGCACATCCTTGTTTCAAGGTTTCAGCCCCTGTGCAGGAAATGAGGCCCTGCACTGTCCTGTGTGATTGATGTCCATTATTCCCAAGATCTGGAGTGATTCAGACTAGGTCAGTGACTGCACAGGAGCAGGGCTGTAACCAGTGCTCCCAGCAAGCCCAGTGATGTACCAGTCAAGAAAAGAACAGGTTGCCTCCATAGCTGGAAGTGCTGGTCAGATCTTAACTATATAAAAGCCACCAGAAGCTCCAACACTGAACTGGGAGAGTGAGGAGAAATTTAATGATGAATTCTATTTGTTAGCTTTGCTGATCATATCTACCCCCAGAACCTTTCCAATTTTTGCAGCTCTCCAAGACCACCACAAGACTCTTAGCACCCAGAGACTTAATTTGTTTTCCCCAAATCTGTGCAAACACAAACCTCTTTTCCAATCCTTTGTGCAGCAGATGCCCAGGCTCATTCAGACTTGACTCTTTGGGACAGAAATCCTGACTGGGATTGCTGGACATACTGTCAGCAAAGGAGAAATATGTCTTGACCTAATCCTTAGTCTGTAATGCACATGCCATGTTTTATCTAGATGCTGATATTCCTTCATTGATGTTACTGCATCATGTAGTGGGGTGAAACAGAATATCCTTGGCTCATCCTTGTGCTCCCAATAGAAATGTGCAGAATGAAGCTCTGACTCCCCTGAAATCCCGACATCTTCACCAAGCCAGCAGTAATCAACATGGAAAATATTTGAAGGTATGGCTTCTACACTTTTAAGAAACATCTATTCATTTCAGTTCTGCCAAAACTAAACACATTTATAGATTTGTTCGTAATTATTTTTAGAGTAGAATTCTGTTTGTTTGACAATATCTGAAAAATTAAATACCTGGGGCAACATTACTGAGAGCAGCTGGTACATTGGAAACGTGGGGAAGTACTTGCTGTAATTGTGAAGGTTTTATTGAATGGCTCTGAAGGCAGAGTTAACTCATGCAGTGAGGACAGGTTGTTTGGTGGGCTGGTGGTGCTGGCCTCTGTCACAAGCTGCCAGCCCTGTCCTGCAGCACACAAGTCTGTGATTCCCAGGAACAAGGAGCAGAGTCAACCTTTGGGACCTGTTGGGATGAGTCTAGGGCAGGCACCAAGTTGGTTATAGAGATGGAGCAGCTCTGCTGTGAGGAAAGGCTGAGAGAACTGGGATGGTTCAATCTGTAGAAGAGGAGGCTCTGGAGTGCCTTAATTGTGGCCTTCAGCACCTGGAGCTAGGCTGCCAGAAAGGTGGAGAGAGACTATTTACATCAGCCAGGAGTGACAGGGCAACGAGTAATGGCTTTAAACTGATGGACAGTAGGTTTAGACGAGGTATTAGGAAGAAATGCTTCCCTCTGAGGGTGGTGAGGCCTTGGCACAGGTCACCCAAAGAAGCTGTGGCTGCTCTATCTCTGCAAGTGTTGAAGGCCAGGTTGGACAGGTCTCGGAGCAACTTGGGATAGTGGAAGTTGTCCTGGCTGGTGACAGGTTTCTGTGCCATGAGAGTGCAGAAGGCTCTGGACCTGCCCAGCTGTGAACTGAAATCCATTGGCAGGACAGTTAACAAAAATATTCTATACTCTTCCCACCCATTCTGCACTTTCCATGACCTCTTCCTTTCATTGGTACAAGCAAATTTAATTCAGCACATTTAAAGGCCCTGTCTGGATCCATAACATTCATAACCATGCTGTAACCATGAATGAAAAGCTGAGGGAGAGTATGGTTTGTATCCAAGGGCTCTTTTGCTTTTTATATGTTTACATATACCAGCCAATGGTCAGCAAATAAGCACCATGGCTGGTAATGAAATGTTCAAACCATCTGTTTTAATCTGCAATTTAATTTTGCTATAAAATATTAAAGTTGTTCCGATGGTTGGGTTGGTATGGCTGTTTTATATGAAGAGAATTGAGTATCCCAGAGCAATTACATTGCACCAAGCACATGCTGTGGATATTATATTCTCTATTGTTATTTTGTTCCATTAAAAATGTTAAAAAGCCTTTTTAACATGGTATGACAGAGTTTTAGGCCTCTCTTTTTTTTTCTTAAAAACAAGTAGCAAATGCTGAGGACAAGTGTAGGAGGAAGTTACAGGCAAAAGAATAATCTTCTTCATGATCCTTCAAGAGGAACTATGGAACCATCTTCCAAGAGAGGTGATCAGTGCCCCAGGCTGGTCAGAGCCTTAAAAAGAGGCAGTGTTGTCATTAACAGGCTTTAACTTTTGATCAGCCCTGACGTGGACTTGATGATCCTGGTAAGTGTCTTCCAACTGGATTTACTCTATTCTATCCAAAATAAATGTCTGTGGAAATGGTGAACTGATGAAACCAGAAAGTGATTTTGACATTGCAGCTTTTGGAAGCTGTAGCATCTTTGGAAATCTTTGCTACATTTTCCACTGGCATTGCTTTCTATTGTGGGATTTTAGAGAACATTCCTTGAGGGGCTGGTGACAGCTGTGCTCTTGGTTGTGGCCCCTCAGGTCTTGAAAACATCCAGATTCAGGGATTCCACAACGTATTTGGAATACCCACTCCAAAGATTAATGATCCTTGCAGGGATTTTATTTTTTCTTCTCTCTCCAGATCGAAGCTCTTTCATTCCAACCCCTCTGCCATGGGCAGGGACACTTTCCATTAGACCAGGCTGATCCAAGCCCCACCTGACCTGGCCTTGAATACTTCCAGGATGGAACAGCCACGGCTTCTCTGGGCAAGATGTGCCAAGTTCTCACCACCCTCACAGGTCAGAATTTCTTCCTAATTATTTCCACTTCTCTTTTGATGAGTGGGCAGAGTCAGCAAAGTGTGGTGCTGGGCATCCACCTTTCTTATTTTCATCTGGCATGAGCATTTCTGCTCATGTGTGCCTTGAAATACCCACATTTCCCACATGGCCTCAAAAATTCCTGTCAGTCTCTAACAGTATCCCATGGCATGGTCCCACCCTGCCTCACTTCTGGGATCTGTCTCTCTGCTTCTTTGATGCCTGAGAGGATAGAGGGCAATCAAAATGAGCTTGAGCTGGCACTGTGGGTGTACCCAAAATACAGAGCCTTTCTCCATGTGCTGCGACATTAGGGAATGGTGAGAGGGACAGGCACATTTTCCCTGGGCAGAAACTCCCTGTCTCAGAGACAGGAAGCATTGCAGCCCTGTGAACCTCACTCTTTAGCTAATCCAGAGCCCTGTAGGGAGCTGGGGCTCATTAACTCAGCACTGTGGCATCCTGACACAACTGTGTGCCTTCTGGAACCCAAGCCAGTATTTCTACTTGGTCATCTGCTGTACTACCTGATAAATCTGATAACCTGATACATCTGATAACCTGATAAATCTGCCTGGCCAAGGCTTCCTTGGGGGTCCTCACACAGGACAGGGAGAGGCAGGGATTGCACACACCAGCTGCCCCCCACCCCTGGATGCTGCAGCAGTTGTTTTTCATTGCACCCATGTGTCACCTGATGTTACTTGGAGTGTGTGCCACTTGCAATGCATTTTTCCTGAACATAAGCTGGAAATTACTGATTCTTACCTTACACAGCTAGTATAAAAGCACTAATGTCCTAATGAAGAGTCTCACTTAGCTAAATGCTTCATACAGCTGAGTAAAACAAAGAATTTTACTAGAGCTTAACCCAGCCGTTAATAAGCTTTTTAACCCTGACCTTTCAAATCAATGATCTACCACTGGTTTTACCTTTCAAGAAGGAATTCCATTTTCAAGTGATAAAACATATTTTGCACTCCTTACAATCTAATGATTATTCTCAGCATTACTGGATATATGAGGCCATCAAACCATTAGAAGGTATAAAATGTATTAATGTACAGCATTCACGGCTACATTTGCTTTAGAGTCAATAAAAGGGAAACAATTTATAAAGGGCATTTATGCTCATTACGGAATATCGATAGATTGTTTCTCCCATCACTCCTGAAGTATGAAGGACTCCCCTCTGTGATGGATAGGAGAGGATTTGCATAAGCTCTTTGCTTAAACTCCTCCAGCACTGAGCTGTGTGTAGGGGTCTGTGGCCAGGCTTTGGGCTGGAATGTGTGAGAGCACCCACAAATTCTTCCTTTCCAGGGGGCTGAGCATCTCAGTTTGGGAGGTTTTCACAGCAGCCATGTGAAGGGTCTGCAGACAGCTTTGGTGCCTTCAGCACCAGACAAGAATTGTCACAAGGCTGTGGGCAAATGGAATCAACGTTTGAAAAGAAAGGAATTTGTTTGTGAGGAAGGCCAGGGCTGGACCACACAAATGAAGGCAGAGTTTGCAGAGCACTTTCATAAGCAGGAGTAGGAGGAGAGGGACTTTTTTACACATATGGGGGATTAAAAATGGAAAAGGAATTACATGGGGGGCAGAAGATGCTGTAGGAGCACTGTAGCTATAGCGAGAGGCAGAAATTTCATAGTGTAGGCTAGTGAATAACAACTGCAGAAATATAATAACTATGAGAAGTCGAGTGATTAAGGCACTGGCCTGAGTCTCAGCAGACCTGGATTCAGTTCCTGGCTGTTTTCAGATTTCTGTCTGACTTTTGGCAAGCCTCTTCAACTCTCTGCGCCTTGGTTTCCCATCTGTTAAAAAGGAATAATAATATTTCCTTTCTTTCCTGTCTATCCCAGCAGCAATCTCTTGTGGGCAGGCACTGTCTCTCTCATGGCCTGTACAGGACTTTGCCCTTGGATTTTGATACCCGCACTAAATTAACAATTCCCCATTACTAAGGGTCTAAAAGGTGTGCCACAACTTGTTAAATAGAGTTCTTAATATCAGTTCTTCAAGGACAAAAGAAAAAATATCAATTAGTAAATTAGAGAAGGAAAGTGTTTCACACCTCTATTAAGATTTTTAAGAATCTGAATGTATCTTCTGAAGTGGAAATATTCCACTATTTGAAATATTCCACTATATTCCACAAATATTCCATATTTGAAAGAACAGAGAAAACAATCATGGCACAAAAGCAGAATGCTGGCCTTCTCCATTTCTGATCTTGCTCCTCTACACATCTGGCTGCCTTATATGGACTGACCTTTCCAGCATTTCTCACTGACAAGGATCTTCTTGAGGCACATTGTGGGTTCCTGATGTGCACATGCTCCTGCTCATCTGGTAGGGTGAAGTTTTGCCCACTCAGAGGCACTCACACTCTGCAAGAGAGACTGGGTAATATCAGTTGCAGAGCACTGGTTGAAGAGAACAACCAGCAAATACATAAAATTAAATCTCAGCTGCAGAGACTTTCTGGTAATAAGCAGTCCCAATTAGAAATGCAAATGTCAGTGAAAGGGAGCGTGTCTGTTGACAGTAGACTTTGAGGAAAGCTTTGGGTTTAGTGCTAGTAAATTAATCTTTAATTATAAGCACACCTCCCTTCTGAAAGAGGTGCCCTGGACTTGCTGAACTGACAGCATGTGAAAGTTTCAGGCTGCTGCTTTCTTCTGTCAAATGGAAAATCTCACCCCAAAAGAGCAGAGGAGAACCTTGTTGGCTGCTGGTGGACTTGGTGCTCTGTGAGCTGGGGCTGGCCAGTGTCATTGGCTCTCCAGCTGACCAGGAGTCATCAACCCATTAACAACATTGGTCTGGAAATATTATGTCTCACATGCTCTTGATAAACATAAATATCTAGATGAAGAGTTGTCAAAGTCTGGGAAAGAAAAACAGTCCTTTCTCCTACAGTTTTCTCTTTCCCTGGCTGGAGTGCCTGTCCTCCATGCAGAGCACGCTTCTCTGAGAGAGGGAGGACCACACTGTGCTACAGCAAACCCTTCTCCAGGCCAGCCATGAGAATGCTCAACACCTCCACTCCTGGGCTGGCTGGATTATTAAAACAACATTTCCACTTCCAAGTAAGTAAATAAATCTCACTGGCAAGTTTGTCTTGTGTCAGCCAACATCTTATCTCCCTGAAAACTGGGCTGGTGTCCTGCAAAGCTGAAAACTGAATAGTCTAAAACCTGAGTGCAACAGCCAAGGGACACACCAGATCCATCCTCTGAGGTAGCAGATACAGTGAAGTAAGCAAATACATTCTAGAACTCCTATTATTAAAGTTACAAAAATAATTTCGTTTCTTTAAGTTTGAAGTTATGAACCTTTGCTGTCATTTTCCCAGCAAGCTTTTGTTTTTTTCAGCCTACAGCTGAAAAACTTTGCCATCCAAAAGAGGCCGTGCTGCAAACCCACCTCAAAAAGCCCAGAACACCTGGTTTCAGGCACAACAGGAAGATCAGAACATACCTTATCATAAATATGCATACGCGAGGCAAGAGCCCGCCACCTTCTTGGAGTGATGCCATAATTGACGGAACAAAGTACAACAAAACTTCACATCACTGGTGGATCAGGAGAACAGAGGTAACTGAAGGGCTAGAAAATTACAGGTTTACTGACATTCTGCTCAACCTTACCCATTCTTTATTGAAAAGAGATAATAACTATCTATAGGAGAGCTGTCTTAAGACTCCATTCATTCCCTTCCACTAGCCCAGCTGAGAGGTGGTATAATATAAAGCACACCAGCATCTGGCATGTCATTTAATTACACCTTCAGCTTGCTGGGAAAATTCTGGAAGTGTCAAGGTAAGCAAACTATAAAAATATATTTTGCTTGCTACAGGAGAGCTCCTGAAATGGCAAGCAGAGGCTGGCTCCAGATATTACTCTGGGTCTGTGAGAGGAAGGTGATGCAGAGGAGTCTAACTCATGAACAATTATTGCCCTTTGATAAGACACCATCTGCTCCCAGCTGCCTGGCTCCAATTCCCCAACAGACACTTGGGAATTCCTCTCCAAATAAACCACTGGTGTAACAGGAAAACAGAACTGTCGGCTCCAGCGAAGTTGTGCCTCCTTGCATCAGCACTGAGTATGTCTCACTCCTTCAACCAAGAAGGAAAAAAACTGAGTTTGGCTTTACTGTCAAAGGCAGTAAAATGCCAGCAACCACCACTGAAAGAGCCATGGCAGACCTTGGTTTAGCTCATCCCCCTGATATGTGCTCTGCTCAACAATGAGAGCTTGTTGGAGATCACCTACAATAAGGATGAAGATGGACAAATATACCTGTACTAGTGGGCACTTTTTAGCTGGTGACTTTTGCCCTGAGCTGATTCAAGGGGCTCTTAAGGAGCACAAGCTGATAAGTAAATCAGTCAGGTGGTGTTTCTCTGCAGAAGGCCAGTGCTATCCTCTAGTAGCCAAGGAGGAGCCCTCAGCCCTGTGAAACAGCCAGCAGTGGAGGACTTCCAGGTCCTTGCCATGTCTGTGTTTCTACTCTACTACGTTTGCAAGAGAAAAAAATTTAAATCTCTAATTTCAGACAGCAGAGCTGAGATTGTGTTGTGGTTGAAGCATGACAGGCATTTACATCCATCCCTTGGTACTGAGAGCACTTGGCTGTGTTTGGCTGAAGCTCTGCAAGCACCACTCCTGCAGCACCATCCTTCACTCCTCGCCAGGCTGCTCTCAAGCCACTGCATATTTAAAAGGTCAGTTCTCATTGTCACTCCTGTGAAATAAGATTGGCCTCTCCATCAGCACTTCCTCTAGGCCTTGATGCTGTGCACACCAGGGACAGGAGCATTGAGGAGGGGGGACTTTGGTTTAACGCTTGTTAAACCAAAGATGACCCCTGAGCCTTTGACCCTGGGGGCTGGCCTTGTTACAAGTAATTGAAGTGAATGAAATAAATCACATAATTTTTTTCTTTGTTTATTGGGTGGGGTGGGAGGAAAGGAGAAGAAAGTTCAACACAGAAATTAGTCACCTTGTTTTGTTCTTACTAATGGAAATTTCCCAGAAACCAAAATAAAGGGTGTCATATAAGAACCTGAAGAGCACAAAATTAGCTTGAACCCACATCCTAACTTTTAAACCCAGAGCATGAATGCAGGTGTCTGCAGCTGAACATGGTATTTTTTTTCAGCTCATCTGAGGTATGAGTCACTTCCATCAAAAGAGGAGGGTGCCTTGATCTGTGTGCGAGGGAGCTTTGGAACAGCAGCTGTTGGAGCAAATACAAACATCCATGCCAAGGATTGTAAGGATGGAGTTTATCTAATATGTAAAAAAACACCTGCTGCAAATGAAAAATTACACCCACAACCACCTGAATAAGATAAGCAAACGATGGGGGAAATGAAGAGACAGATTTATTATTAATATACATTGGAACTTTTGAACCAAACATCTCTTCTGCAATAAAACAGTAGGATGCACAAGGAAATAGCACTCCTTGCCCCAGACCCGCTCAGCAGAATTTATTTTGCCTAAGTGATTTTCTTTTCTTTGCTAAGTCTGGTGGAGATGAAAACACTAACCCAAAGAAGATAATTAAAAGCTAAATGAAACCACATACAGCTGTGCTACTACATGGCTAATGAACATGCAAATATATACATGTGACAAGGACATAATGCGGGCTGGCTGCCTTGAGTGGTTAGTGCAGATTTCCAAGAGCTGGAAATGCTATTGATTATAACTGAGCTAAACTTCCTGACTCCAGACTTCAAAGATCAGCCTCAATATAATCACCAGGCAGCATATGGGAGCGTGGCTGCAAGGAGCTGATGAATAATGGCTCGAGGGCCTGAATGTTTGCACAAAGGGTGGGAGATGTCCTGGAGATGTCCTCTGAGCTCTGGAGTGCAGGCTCCTCAGCAGCCAGGACCAGCACCACAGAGTCCACCTCAGCATCTTGGCATACTCAGTCCTGCTGACAATTAGGGGTTTTGGAGTTATGGGTTTTAGCTGGGATATTTATTTTTCCTCTCTCGCTTCCTTTGGCAAGAGGCTGATATGTGGTGGAGACATTTTTGGGAGGGCCAAGGATGGAGGTAACAGATACAAGGCCAAGCTTCTGGGGTCCTGTGACAGAAGCACGAGCAGCATGGAGAGGTTCTCCTCTGAGGGTCTGCTGCCACATCCACATGAAAGAAGACAAATCCAATTTCCCATATTAGTTGAAAACCACCCAGCTGAGAAGAACTCCCCAACCCACTCAGAGGTGAGACAAGGAATTCAGGTCTCAGCCCTGTACCAACCAAGTTCTTCCATGGAAGGGACCTGGTCCCAGTGCCACCTTGTGCCCCCTTCACTGGGCACACCACCCCTTCACTGTAATATCCACTGGGGGTATCACAGAGCACAGCAAAACTCACTCCTCTTCCATGATGGCCACAGAAAGACCATAGAGACCTGGGGATGGCCCCAGGCAGGAAAGAAGCATGGAGAGATGGAGCATAACCTTAGATGTGGGTGGAGATGGCTGATCCACCAGGATGGCTTAGAGAAGGGGCACCTACCAAGGAAAGAAACCAAAGAAACCAAATTTGTGCAGAACACAATGGTTAGTGCATAAAAATTAATCAAGTACTACAATGACTTGCTTTATTCATAATACTTAATGGTCATGTAATAGGAGTTTTTATTCAGCAGTTAAAGTTCATAAGTGCAGGTTTTACATGTAGAAAGGTATTATGCTGATAGTTTAATTACACACCTTTCTGCACACCAAAAGAAATGGGTTATGCGGGTTTTATAATTAAAGACGGACTTCTGAGGGGAAATGAACTTTGCAGTTAGCAACACAATATTTGATTTTTATCAGATGTTTTTGTTTTGAATTCGCCAGCACTTGGTGGTGGTGTAAACAGGTGAGAGTGCTCCAAACTGCATGAGGTGTCGGGAGAAGCTTTGAAAATGCGGCAGAAAGTAGCCATATTTAAAAATAACCAGTGTGAGCATGAGGTATAAACATCATGTGTTTGGAAAGCTCTCCAGACTCTGCCCATGCAATTATACACAGTGCAAGTCTGTCCAGTACGTCTAGGAAACAGGGGAAAAAACCCAGCCCAACAAGTAAGTGAAAAATAAACCCCGGTGCTTGCCAAAATAATAAAAAGCTTGAAGTTTTATTTCTCTGATATTTGTTTTCAATTCATTTCATGGCCAGTGAATACAATTTTCCCCTCCAGCCTGCCTACAGAGGCAGCAAAGCCAAAAATATGATGGATGTTTGTGTGTGCACGTTTGCTGTTGGAATACACAGGACCACTCTCAATATTAAAGGCAAAGAGGGGTGTGAGCCACTGCCAGGTCACGGCCAGCTCCTGCCATTCCTTAAAAACCATGTGGATATCTGTACTCAAGGTGGGGCTGGGGAGGTCTGCAGTGCCTGGGCTTGCCCCTTTTTAAGTTTTAGGAGGCTTTATTTAGCATAACTTCATTCCTATATACATATCAAAGCACATTAAAATGTGGGAATATATATATATATATATGTCTTTATTTTTATATATATTTATAAACTAGTAGGAGGCATTCATTTATTTACAAACTACTAGGACTAATCAATTTTTTTTTCAACACAGCAAAATACACCTACAAGAATTTTTCTACAGCCTAAAATATTTCAAACATCACCAACTGCTCCTCCCCTCGTGTGATATAAACTGACAGGCTCAGGCTTTTATTGTGCCCAGCACAAATGAACATTAACTTGTGGGTTGAACCAAAAAAACAAAACCAAAAAAATTTCAACAAAGCAAAAAAAAAAAAGAAAAAAACCTAACCAAAATAAAACCCAAAGAAAAAAACAAAAGGCTTTCCAAAAACAATAAGCAAGGGCAAGGCCTGAAATATTTTGAGCACGCCCTTTCCTTTCTGGCAGGACTGGGAGTGACTGCCCTGGATATTATGGTTTGTTGGTGAAGGTGGAGTCCAGGTGATGGCAGAGGAATGATTTAAAAATCCTTTTAACCTGGTGTGGACACTCAACAATTACAACAGGAACAGTTCTGTAAAGGGTACATCCAAATATAACTGGACATTTTTTTGAATTTCGTTGGCTAGCCGCATAAATTAATGACAATGAGAAAGAACTGTAACTGTTTTTCTCTAATTAAATCCATACATTTTGGCTCTACTCATCATCGTTAACATACTGTTAAAAGTGCTGTTGCTGTATCTTTCAACCCTCAGCCTGCAATCAAGCCCTCGCTGCACTGTGGTGGGTTTCAGTCACTTGTTTAAAAATAGAAAGTGGTTTTTTTTAAAAAAAACAACTGACTGCCAACCGAATGCAAACAGGTAAAAATTAACATATGCAATTGTCAAGTGTCAGATTCAGCTCCTGAGCCACCAAGATTTCCATTGCCTGGTGAGGGGCTCATAGCACTTTGAGGCTGTATTGCCCACAGGCTGAAGTCATGCAAATATATATATATATCCTTAGTTTTTATTTAAGCTACAGTGTACTTTCTGTGTGGGTACCCATCATTTGCTCTTTATATTCACCAAATTTCAATAAAATATCCTGTAATCCCAGAGGTAACAGCTCTGCCTCCATGGGGTAAATTCAGGGTGTACCACAAGGTTACAGAGATGCTTTCCATGGTACCCATTCCTACCACTGGCACAAGTTCTCCACCCTTGCAGCAGAGGATACTGTATGAATGTTCCATTTTTATTTTTTTTTAAGTCTAACAAGGGTAATTATAACAGGATTAACAGATTTTTTTTTCCCCCACTACCTCATATCAAAGAGAGCATTAGACCACAGTTAGATGTGCTTTTACTGTATATGGAAATGTATTAAAATTAATGTACAGCTCAGTCACATTCGCCATCCTCTGTTCTGTTCCGTAAAGTCGCTTCTCCCATGAAGGGCAACCCCGTGTGATGGCAGAGCATCCAAATAAGTATTTAGTAAACATTTGAGAATGAGAGACAAATAGCCCCATGCAATCACACCATCTTACCTCAAATACCCACTCAAAAACGAAATAGTTCCTCGCTGAACAAGCCAAGCCTGGCTCCCTAAACCGGGAGGAATTGCAACGCTGGTAAACTTGCAGAAATATTTTTACAATTTTATTAGAGGTTTTAATTCAGTGCTTTATCTACCTCTGTTAGTCTGCAAAATAGCTTTAAATATTCAAGTGGTAATTAATGAATCTTTTATGTTGCAAATCAAACATTTTCATCTGCGCTGTGGTACAGTGGCAGTGAGGAGGGGTTTAAAGTGTAATTGTTTCTCCTGTTCCCCTCGCAGCGCTGAATGCCTTTTTACCCTTTATTATATCATTGGCTTTTGCTTCAGTTCATCAGCACTTTGCCACATCTTATCGGTCGATATTTGCTGTCTATTCTTTATTTTTTTTTTTTTCAGTGCAAGGTTTCTTACTGTGCCTTTGCCAGAGACATTCCTAAGGAGATGGAAACTCTCTGAATGTGGAATTTTCGCATGAGTGCAAAATAATAAAAAGCATGTGTGTATTAAAAAGGGATCAACTTAATGGGAAATGAGCATTGGGTTACATTAATATTCTATTACAGTAAAAATCATATTTAATAAATTTTCTCCAGATTTTTCAGGACCTTACTGTATTTTTCTAAGTCGGATGCCAATCCAAAGAAACAGTGTATATGATACATTTGATTTATGTTAAGTAAATAACCTGCACAGCCCATTTTTCAGTTCAAAAAAAAAAAAAATATTAAGTGTAGAAACACACACCAGACTGAAATGTGTGCTTAGTTTCCATCTGCTAGGTGTTGGTCTTGTGCAGCAGAAAGCCTTTATAAACAGTATTCTATTTTATTGATGCTATATGTGGATTTTTATGCTATGTGGCAAGCGCGGGAGAATGAAAACACTGTAATTTATCCCAAACCATAAAATTATACCAGTACTAAAGCAATTACTTCACATATTAAAACACAGTTTCCTTTGCTTTCTTTTGTCATCACATAAAACGAGGCGTTGAGCGCGGCAGCGCGAAGGGGCCTGGCGGTTCCTGCCTCCACAAAGGATTGACACATCCCGGATCATACACTATATCACCCGACCCTTGTTGTTCTGTGACCCTAATTAATATTATACTTGCTGACATTTATGTATCAGAGCAATAAGCTAAACAGGAAACAATTTATGTCACCTAAAGCTTTTTAACAAATCGATGCAACTATTTGTAATTGCTTGTTTCACAAGATTAAAAGTACTCAGCCTTGATCTTCGCCCACGGTTTTGTGGCCAACATGACCTGTGCTTCCGTTGTAAAATAGGAGTGTTGGTGATCAGCACCTATTTCCATCAAGTAATCCATATTGCTAATATTTCTGGAATTTTAATGTAGTTACAATTTATAGCCGATCAAATGTGGTTACCTAAATTGCTGTTGCTAGTAGACAGTTTAACTGTCTTTATTAATTACAGTATAATTTAATGTTTGAGTACAGGCACTTGTGTTGGTCATTTTTACAGCCAAAGCAGTTATGTGCCTTATGACGAACCATTTTAGCATTTTCAATGGAAATTTGCTAATATGATGAGTGATAAAAATGTCAAACTCTGGTAAATAATGGTTATTGCCTTGGCTAGAATTAATCCTTGAAAGGACGGTTACCTTCAAATTAACATTATAACTTGAAGAAAAAAAATGTTTTTCGGGCTTCTGAGAGGCATAAAAAATGGTCACTGGACTCCTCTAAATAAATACAGACAAAGCAGCACAAAATGGAGGGGGTTCCCTTCTCCTCCAGGCTGACAGAGAAAATTCCTGGGGAAGAAAGAAAGAAGAGGGATTATTTTCTGCTAAATACCCCAATGTGATGGTTTTTTGCCATTTCCAGCTCCTGTGCTTTGAAGATCTTTAAAGAAGGTAATAAAATGGGGCAAAAATAAGGACTTTGCTATGCCCCAGCTCTAGGATTTGGGGAAAAACTAGATGTGGATGTCATGGAGGCTGCAAAGACACCTGAGGGCCACTTCCCACCACCTCAGTCCTCACTGCTGGGGAGAACAGTGGCTTGTGGCTATGTGAGGATGAAGAGTGCTCAATGTGCCAGAATTAACCACCACTGCGAGGAGGATGAAAGATAGCCCTGATTAACACACCATTAAATGAACGTTTAACATCATCATTGAAGACTGAGCCTGATTAATAGGTCAAGAAGGGCTAATTACAGAGCAGGTGAGAAGGGTGAGAAGGGTGTGTGCATGTGGGGCTGCGTGCAAGCGAGCGGCATCAGGAATTGCCAGTCCCTTAAATTAGTCCAATAATGTGAAGTTTGTCAGATTCTGACCATGGACCAAATGTCACTGATGGGATCATCTGCAGGGATCAGCTGGGTGTTCAAGGAGCACATTGCCTGCCATATCCTCCTGGGCCTCCAGCTCTTGAGCTTTTCCCTCTGGGACTGGAGAAACACAGAACAACTACTCACAGGCTCCAGTTTTCTTTGGAAATTCCTCAGAGACGCATTGCCTCACCACTGCCCATAAAAATGCTTTTCGGCTGTGGTGGAAAACAGCGTTTCTGCCTGGAAAAGGTATTTCCCAGCTGGCTCTTGGTGGTGGAGTAGGAAGGCATTGTGTGATGTTGCATGATTGAGCAGCCAGGAAGGAGAAATGCGATTAATAATACAAAGATGATACAAAAAGTGGCCGAGAGCCAGATTCCCATCCGCTGCTCCAGGCAGCACTGACTGGGACAGGAGGGGAAGTGATGGTCCTGCTGCTCAGCTCAGTGCCAGCTCCTCAGTAAAAGCTGCCTGTGGCACCCACTCCAGCAGCTCCCCTGAAACCCAAGGCCACAGGCAGTCCAAAGATGACAAACAGGACATTTGAACCCCACATCATCTTTTTGAGGTCAGACATGCAGGGAGGTGGAACAGCCAGTTCATCTGTGATGGCTTTGCAGCCCTTGAGCTGGAGACCTGTGTGGGGACACACTGTCCTCCAAGAGAGGGGATGAGGGCCCTTCTGGACTCATCCAGTCCCTATCTGGAGCTGACTCCCCCCTTCTACAGATGCTGAGCACCCCTCACCAAACATTATCTTCTGGCTCAATCTCCTCTGCCCATGACTTTTGGGAAATTTAGTCCCACAAATCCTCTCCAGTTTACCAAAATCTCACTTCTGATGGAAGTGCACCACCCAACCAAGGCCAAATTTGTGTTCTGTGTATTTTGATTATTAAAATCTACCAGTCAATACCATTTGGAGACACACCGTAATGAGTGTGCAAAGATTCCCCTCCCCCTCCCCCCAAAAAATAGTTATCTGGTGTAATTTTATGATAGAATATTTTTATAAAATCATTTGTACTAATTTAAGCATTTATCATTATATGCAAAAAGACTTGATGAGAATATTATAGACGGTGCATGTTTTTGACATTAGCATTTTATTTGGATGACTAATCTTGCAGATGTGAAATTTTAATGAATTATTCATGAAAAATCTCTCCTCTGAAATTTCAGTTTGCTGCTAATGCTAGCTATTAAACATTTTATTTTTCTTTACAAAACTTGATGAGGAAAATAAATGTGTGCTTACTCAAAAGAAAAAGAAGGTGGGTTTTTCCTTTAGTTTGTCTCAGGTGACAGGGCCACTTGGGAGTTTGCTCCTCAGAGTTTTGTGGACCAAGGGGTTGATCCTGGAAATCTCTTTCGGCAGGGATGCAGTGCACATTCCCAGCCCTTCCTACCAAAGCCAGCAGCACCATTCCCATCAGGGCACTGCACTGGGAAGGAGCTGCAGGATGAAGAACCCAACCTTTCCTTCAAGCTTTGAAGTTTGAGTCCAATGACAAAGTAAATGACCCCCTCTGAACCCAAAGGGCAAAACTGAAGGACTTCCTTGGAAAAGAGGATTAATTCCTTGAATGACACTGTCTTCCTTGCTTCCAGTGCTCAAGCCTCACCCAACTGCCCTGAACACTGTCCACGAAACCACCACTAAAATATTTTGTACTTGGATGTGGTTGGGGGAGACTCAAGGGAAGAGATGAGATTTGTCCATCCATGAATGAGCAGGGACACAGATGAGGAGCCCACAGATCAGGGACCATGGGATGTGAAATCAGAAGTCACTGTGAGGGGGGAACAACAAAACAAGAACTTCGGACATGGCAACTTGCATTACCAGTGTGAACAACCAGCATTTTTATTGCATTTGAGAATGCTATAATGTCAGTAATTAGTACTGACTACACAACATTTTTTATTGTCTGTATCAACAGACATGGAATGATGGAATTACAGTTGATGTAAGGAATGAGTTTCTTTTATGCCTTATCAAAAAAAAAAAAAAAAATCTTGTTACTGGCAGCACATACACACGAAGCACCATGCTAACAGTCTGGACTGTACCATTTTCATCAAGGCTTATGGGTAGAAGATACTTGATTACCTGTTCTGGGCCCATTTAAATGCAGTCCTGAGCTGCAAATTCACCTCGCAAGACTAGAATACTAAATGACTTCTGTAACATCTAAAAAAAATCACTCTGAGTTCGTTAACCAAAGGTACCAAAGGATTTTAAAAGAGTTTAAACACGTTTGGGTTTTTTTTTTTTCCCCATGCTATAATGAACGTGAGATTATTTGCGATCCGAAAACTACAATAGTTCAAAATTATTTTAAAAAACTTTATATATATATATATTTATGTATGTATATATATAAAATATCTAATGATCTGCAATATTTGTAGAACCAGCATCCCTGCCCCAGTCTCTCCCTGAAGCTGAGCTCCAGGAAAGGGGAGGTGCAGGACCTGTAGCGGGACTCTTGCGAGTGAGAATCAAAAAAAGGTCATTTTGTTTTGTGGTCACTTGTTCTACATAAGCCTTGATTTTATTTTTTTTTCATTTCACTTCTAGTTGAATGCAGAAACCTAACAGGTTTTACATTTACAAACTTTTTTTTTTTTTTGTGGACAAGGAAGGCTTTGACTCTCATTCCTGACAGCGATTTACCTGATACATGGTACTACTTTCATAATGTACGCTTTTCTTTGAGAAAAAAAACATGTAACAAATTGTCTTTACATCTTGGCACCTTGTAAAGTTTTTTTTTTGTTTTTTTTATACAAAAAGTTCAATAGTTTGACACTCCCCATTATTAATCACTACTTCACTGATAAACTTTGAAAGTGTGACCCTGGAATTCATCATGCAAAATATTTACTGCAGCAGGAGAAAAACATTTTTTTTTTTAAATGATTTTTTTTTTCCTTTCAAATATATGAACTTTGTTTAAGACAGCCAGAAAAGGCAGTGGTAAGATAACAGAAGGGGTGGGAAAGTATCAAAAAAACCAGCTTAAACACAAAAACTGTACAAAAATGCTTCGATCAATGATAACAGGAGAAAAAAAATCTGTCAACTATGTTACAATTTAAAAGCTGAAAAAAAAAAGTCAGGGATTTTCTCCCACATGTCAGCAAATGTCATCCAATATTCTTAAAGCAAGGATAACTAAATAAAATACATGTGCAGCGTATTCTGCAATTCCATTACATACAGTAGTTTTTTTTTTCAAAGCTATTTTTTAGTATAGTTAATATAAAGCAGTTGCACAAAAAGCAAAAGGTGTTTTGACAAACAGGTCTGCATTTATTCCTTTTGAGGAATGATATCTAAAAAAAGGACCTTTCCACCTTTTCCTCCCTCCCCACCCTCCCCCCAAAAGACAAAGGCTCACACAGACACAGTGGGATATATATGTACAACATAATAAACCCCTCCCTAAAGAAGCAACTGTATATCCAAAGGGATACAGAATCAGAATTGTAAAAATCATAGTGAAGTTTGCTCGATGTAAAGCCTGAGATTTTCAGTTGGTTCTTCTGCAAGGCTGCAACACCTGCCAGATATGTTAAACTCTAATTTTTTGTTTCTTTTTCTCTTTTTTTAAATTTTTTTTATTTTTGCTACAGTCTTTAGACTAAGCATGCAAGACATACAACTAAGTGCAACTGAGTGAAATGTATTTTTTTTTTATTTACTCATTCCCTAACAGTTTGGACTGAGGTATGCGTACTAACAGTTTCTCATGCTGTTATCTTTACTCATGTCTAGCTACACATGCTGAGAATGAACTAATCTACCAGATTTTTATCCCCCTTCTGAATACCGAACTAACCAGCAAACCACTCAGTTTCGAAGCACAGGGCTCAATTCTCATGATCCCTGTCTGGCTACCGCCGGCACGTCACGAAGCTGCCTGGATATAATTTAAACCAAAACCGAAAAAAGAGGAAAAAAATTAAAAAAAAAAAATTAAAAAATCGTTTCCAAATGACCACAGACTGCCCTTTTTTTTTTTTGGTGTTTTTCCTTGTCTTTTTGAAACAGAAAGCAGAGTTGAGTTTTATAAAAGTAACTGCCAATAAAATTTCTTGTACCAAAGCTTATGAGTGGACAGGAGTGTTATTTCCTTATGGAAAATGCTGACCAAAACCAAAACAGAACTGAGTAAATGTGCCAAGATAACCAAGATTAAAGCAGTCATCCCAGCACAGTCCCGGAACAGAAGTGGCACACAATCTGTAGAACCAAAGACTAAAAATTTCTTTTTTTCTTTAAATTCTAGAAATACCATTATGTTGTCCAGTTACATTGTGGGAGCTTTTCTGTTCTCTTCTGTGTTTTGTTATACTGTCTCCTTTATCTGATACTCTAATTTTCCACAAAATAATTGTGTCTTTCCTTTCTTCAGCTCCCTTCTCATAGCTCCCCCAGTAACACTGATTCCTAGTTTTAACCTCAAAAGCTCTCCTCGATTCCTCTTTACAGACTTTCATTTTGGTCACTGTAAAGAATTGCAAATAAAAAGTAACAACTTTGGTTCAGACATCTACTTGGCCTTCTAAATTTTCTAGAATAAAGGAGCAGTTTCCCTCTCAGGTTAGCAATAGCCCACACCTTGTCATTTCCCTCTAAATTCTTCAACCTCCTTTGATCAACAAGAAGAGGATATTTGGCTTCATAAGATAAAGCATATAACAGAGAACATAATTTACCTTTGTGTAATATCTTTGGTAATTTTAGGAAAAAAAAAAAGGTACAAAGAAGAATATAAATTAAGCTCCGAAAGGCTTTTCGAAATAATAAAAAAAAAGCTACAGTCCTACATAAATAAATGAGTGACGGAAAAGTGGTTGCAGAATGAAAATGTTTAGGTGTTTGGTGACTGAGGTTTACTGACCTATCGCAACAGATTTTGTATGTCGTGTTTGCTTTTTTCGCAGAGCTTTGCCAGTTTTGCCTAACAAGCCCTGGCGCCAATTCTCTCCCAACTCTCCCGACTCCTCCGGCGAGGTTTCCATACTGGCTGGTGTAATATTGCATAACAATCCTAACTGCAGTACTGGATTTGCACAGCTGAAAATTAACACTTTAGCATTAGTGGGGCCCCGTCCTTATTAACTCCTGTAACAAGTTCAATGTGAAATCTAATTTGTATTCAAACAGATTAATGCCACCAAGCAATCCTGAACTGATGTTTAACCGTGAAACATCACCACGTACAGTAATAATTTAATGAAGTCATCTTTCCAGCCACTATTTGTGAATGCAAATGTAAAAAAATAATGGGAAAAAAAAAAAAAAAGTTGTAGTAATAAATGTTTAGGTGCCCGTCTCGGTAATCTTAGATATTCCAAAAAGATTTGTTGACCCATTAGAACTTGTGTTTAACAACCGAGAGCCTGCCACTGTACTATTCATTCTCTACTAAAAGTGAACTCTGTTGGTGCTGCATATGTTTCTTTGTGCTGTTCAATTTTGTGGCATTTGCTAATATTCACCGTTGCTGCCAAAAAAAAAAAAAAAATCAAGAAAACTCAAAAAACCCAAACAAAACAAGAATATATTAAAAATACTGCTTTGTGGAATGAATCTGTGTTGCTTCCTACAGTGTTTCTATGTTCATCTGTCATTCATTCTCATTTTTGCAGTACTTCGTTCCTCTCTCCGTTGGACAACCCTTCCACATGTATCGTGCAGCATTTGGGACCTTTTCAAAAAACAACAATAAAAAAGGAGACACCGAAATGGAATGTTTTCCATAGCTAAAGAAAACATGGTGGCATCTGAAGGAAACTGGAATGAATGACAGAAAAAACTACAAACAATTCAATAACATTCAGCTTCGTATAATAAAAACACCTATTAACATTCATCACAAAGTACAGAAAACGTTGAAGCCTCTGAGAGGCCCTGGGCCCAGATGAGGCCTGAGGTCAGAACTTAAAATGGTAGAGGAGAAGTGGGGCGGGGGAATAAAAGCAATACATTAAAAAGTTTGGGATAATTTTTTCTTTGAACCCCTCCCCGATATACACGCTCACACGCACACACACATACCCACACACGTGCACACACAGGCCTTCCCCATCCCAAATGGAAGCAAAAAAAAAAAAAAAGAAACCAACCAACGAAACGAAAAAAAAAAATGGAGTAAAGGCAGTGATAATCAACATGCAGTACTGTGCAAATATGTTGTCCATTGGAATCCTTAAAATCTGGGCAAAGACTTGATCTGCAGTTCAGGTGTACATGCTCAGTTTGATGTCCTCAAGTGTCCAAAATTGGCAGGACCTGCAGTCCACAGCTGGCTGCTAAATGCAAGTGAATCAGTTTAGCAAATTTACAACACTGATGTTGACTGTAAGAGAGGAAAATCCCAAGTACCAAACAAGTCCATCCAATGCACAGAGTACAAATTCCTTTTTTCAACAAAAAGTAGAAAAATCAAAAATACTCCCAAATGGGATACTTGATGGCACTAAGAGTTAACATATTTCAGAGTTGTCAAAGTGGACTGAGAATCCTCCAGACTGTACAATAATGGAGAGATTTCACAGCTAAGTTTGACGTGTTCTTCCAATCTTCATTCTCAGGATAACGATGTCAGACATACTCATTCTATGTCCTCATTTACAGGTTCATCTTCATAATCTCTGTCGTGATCAAAATCTGGACTGTGGTTGGCTGTTGTCACTAAGGATAGTGGGCCTTCATTTTCATCTGGGTCTAATGGTTCTTCTTTGACATGCACGGGGTGCCTGGGGAAAGAAAGCAACAATCAGCAGGATGCTCATTAAAAAATGGTTTTGAGGGCACGGGTGGTCTGGGGAGAAAGGCGAGGTGGTTTGGGGGGTTCAGACCTGGAGGGCCAGGTCTGACAGCTCCAGGTCACCAAGGAGAAGACCCTCAACGTCCACGGAAGCCATGCCAAGCACAATCTCCCAAGTAACAATCAACAGAACAAGAATAAACAGCCTCAAGTTGCCCCACAGGAGGTTTAGGCTGCATATTAGAAAAAAAATTTCTTCACGGAAAGAGTGACCAAACACTGAACAGGCTGCCCAGGGGAGTGATGCAGTCACTGCACCCAGAAGCCTTCAGAAAACACGTGGATGCAGCACTTAAAGCATGGTTTAGTGGTGGGCTTGGCAGTGCTGGGTTAATGGCTGGACTCAGTGATCCTAAAAGGGCTTTTCCAAGCTTAATGATTCTAAGATTCCACGAAGGCTGCGCCGGGCAGGCAGCACTCCGCTTCCCCGGGAAAACACTCTGGGAGGAGCACCTCGATAGGGTTTCCGTCGGGGGAGCGAGAGAAAACGCTCTCAGCTGACACATTAAGTTAATATGATCTGTGGATAAATAAGAGGGATATGCATCCGAGGGGGGAAGGCAGTGGCCTGCCAAGGCCTCCGCGCGGCGCGGGCCGGGCTAATCATCCTCGCTGTGCGCGCAGCGTCCTCGTTAACATGCAGAACCTGTGAGACAACTCTCCAGAGGACGACCCCAAGTGAGGTTCTATCATTAATCAACTTCAAGCAAACACAGCAAAGAGACACCATGATACATGCTTTAAACTCCAAATTAATGCATATTTTTACAAACTGTCAATAAGGGAAGAAAAGCCCTGCCAGGAAACACAAACAGAGAGGAAAAGGCTCGCTCAACACAACAATATGATAAGAAAGCACAGTCCTAACGAGAATAATAACACTGTCAGCTGTAAACAAGGCAGAACATGATCCCCAGCTCATGGTGGGCACAAGGATGTACTAAAGAGATGAGATCTGCCAAATTTCTCATTACAGCAAAGCACATGAATAACCCACAGGGGAATGGGGCTTGGTCATTCAAAATGGGTATGATAACAATTGAAAAATGTTGTTCGTAAATCATATTTACAACAAATCCTATACAAATACAAATTACCTTTTTTACCACTCTTCTATTTTTTTTTTTTTGTTCAGCAGCTTTTGAAATGTAAAGTAGCCATGTGAGTCAATAGTGTCTTGTTGGTGGGACTTTACAGGAAAGTAGGATTTTATTGACATTACCAAGTATTAATAATGCGACACAGCAATGGAGACCCTGTTTGCTTCCTAAATAATTGATGTTGTAGGCAATCCCTTAAAATAAAGTGTTAATGAGTTCAAGTCCCACTCTGTCTCTCATTGAGTTGATATCCATCCCCAAGACTCTTGCTTTTTCCTCTGTGCAGGCTGATTTAACCCTTTCACATACGCAACACGAACACACAACCCGAAGCACACGCCTTCACTGTAAAAACTTTTCCTCTGCTTGCACAGCTTTGCTTTAAAATGAATGATTTAAAATAGCTCCATTGTGTTTTATGCTTTGTGGTGATAGGAATGACAACACTGTTTGTACTCCACTGCATGGACAGACAGCAAGGATAAATCACTGGGCAGGGAAAATGTACTCAGCATCCACAGACAGACCAAAGCCAGCCTCGCCTACTTCGAGTGAGCCACTTGCACCCCTGTATCCTATTTCTCTGTTTAGGCTTTAGCCCTGATCAGTTTAGGAAGCATCTAACTTGCTGACTACAGACAATTCTAATGTGAGCTGCGAATGCCTTTCAAGTCCCTGCTTGTTTCAACTTTTTGAGTAATAAAGTAATGGATCAATACTTAAGTATTAACTGCACCTTCTAACTCATCCAAAGGAACGCCGGGGAGAAGAAATGCAGTATCCACATACACACACCTTTTCCCTTCAAATCCACTAATATGCATCATATCAACACATCTCTGGGAGTGAAGAAGTTCCTCTGTGTCACGTAATTTTTGAAAAAATTACACACTGAGAGCACAGCTCATACAGTTTTAACCTACCTAGTGAAAAATGGGGGGTAAAGAAAAGACTGGAAGGAGACAATTCAAGGATCAAAAGTTAAGAATTAGCATAAACGTATTGAAGTCTCACAAGCAGATTGACATGTTGGAGGAGTGCATGTGCTACCTGTCCCAGCAGCTCATGGCCTCAGTGAATATTAAACTAAGCTGAATACCTGCAACTAGAAAAACTTACATCATGAACAGGCTGTGGGGCCTCTCACTTGGGAGAAAATATGAAATGAAAAACAGAAGGAAAAGGGGGAAAGAGCAGCTGCACTGAGAGCCCAATAAAGCCTGTGATACTCGGCCTTTATGGCAGTGATCTTTTTTATTGCTGTTTTAATGTCAAAGTCTTGCTTTTTTGCTTTCTGGTTTTGATGCTGCTGCTGCTGGGCTTATTTTTTTTTTTTTTAAAGTATTATTTTTCAAAACACAGAAGGGAAATTTTCAAAGGGGAGAGGAGAGCACACGTCACGTGCAGCAGAGAGGCCTTGGTACATGGGCTGGAATTTCTCCAAAGGCTGCCCAGTGTCCCAGTGCATCCCCACCACCTCAGCTGCCAGCAGGTTAGACAGGTGCTCACAACCACTCAAAGTGCTGTGAAAGCTCATTCAAGGGTCCCCAAAACCTTTCCAAAGCAAACTCTGCCCCTCTTCTGGTTTTGTTATGAAATCAGGTGAAACCAGGTGGTTTTAACTGAGCTTCTCTTTGTGATTCCCTGAGGTCAAAAAACAAAACTTGAGGTGTGAGGAACAACAGAAATTATGAAAAGCTCTGCTCGACTCTGGGTGAGACAAAGCCAGAGAGGGCCACAAAGCCACAGGGAGCAGTCACACCAGCCTCCCCCAGCACCTCACGTGTTGCACAAACATCAGACAGTGAGCTTGGCAAAACCTCCATCCCCTAAACGAGGAGGTTATCTGGGTAACACAACCCCCAGGGAGAGAGCTGTATGGAAAACAATGCCAAAAAAAATCCAACTCCTTGTGTATTCTGTCAGCTGTAACCACAAAATGGCATGTGAGGAGGAAACCTTCCCGAATCTGTGATTTTTCTCAAACATTTCTGAGCGACTGAAATAAACAAGCTTAAATAATCTTGAAGGCAAAAGGAGACTTTCATATCCTCTCAAGTTAAGCCTGAATTTCTTTTTACCACCTCACCAAACCCTCAAAATGGGGAAGGAAAACTTCCTTTAGAGACTGAAGAATTCAGTCTGCTGAATTACAGAAAAGGTAAATGCTGGGTTAAGCAACAAGAAAAAGACAGGGGGGAGGAAAGAAGGCAACAAAAAGAAAGGGTTTCCCATTTCTGTTTTTACAGCAGCAAAAATTCAGCACATTCCTTTTAAGTAGATGCCTGGGACTCCAGAAGGGGTTAACAATAAATAACCTTGCTGAACACAGATTCCCCTTCTTTTCACATCTGAGTAATTCTTTTGTTTGTCCACTCTGGGAACAGAGGAGTTTTTAATAAAGCTGACTGTTGTTTAAAGCCACTGAGTTCTGGTGGTGCACACAGCATGGAGTAGTTTGCTTTGTGGCTACCTTTGGAGCATATCAGGATGAAAGTGTTATGTCCCCAAGCTGTAATTATGCGACTACTTTCTAGTGTTTCAAAAGGAGGGAGAGAGAAGGGAAAAAAACCCCACCGTAGCTGTGGTTCAATGTGTCATAAAAAGGAAACGAACGAGCGGTAATAAGACTTCAGCTCAAGTGTTAGACTTCTGAGCTGTCATGTTAACAAGGTCCTTTAAACCTTACAATAAAGTTTAAAACTCGATTTCTTCTCATACACTGAAATTGTTTACAAAATAATTTGCATTATGACAAGGAAATCTGTTCTGAGAAAAAAAAGGAACATGTTGTTAACAAAGCAGGAGAATGGAAAATAAAAAGGTTTCACAGCGTCTGTAAGGTCGCTGTTGACTCATAATTTTATTTAGTAAACAGGGTAAACCCTATGACGTGTGAATTGTGTTCTGGCTTTAGATCCCTTCAAACTACTTAGAAACACCGTTACAGTGGGGAAGCTTCGCGGCTGGTACTGGAATATCACCCGGCCACATTTTACTTAAGCAAAAAGAAATGTTCAGCAGAGAACACATATATTATCAATTCTGAGAAAATGAAAACACTCAGGAAACAATCATTTCCATATTACAACAGAAAATTGGATTTTCTGGTGAATAATGAAAATGAGGCATCACTCCTCCGACCTCCTCTCTCTCCACTATTTTTTCTGTGCCCCTCACCTTGGTATCAATGTGCTAAGAGATGATTATTAAGTGCAACAAAGGCCACAGCTATGCACAGTTCTGGAAGATGTCCTAGCCTGTTTCAACTGGGTTATTTTTCCCTCCTCTCAGTCTGTTCAAAGACAAGGAAACCTTAGGTGAAATGAGAAGTGCATGAACTGCACTAGCCTTGAACTTGCAAAAAAATAATTACTTGGATTAACGCAACATCATAAACGTTCATCCTTGTCTGTTAGGCCAGGAGAAACCCCTGGGAGAAGTCTTGCTTTTTGAGAAAAGTCATGTCCCTCCACTCCTCCTTCACGCCGGCCCTGCATGGTCACAGGCAGAGGATAACAAATTGTGACTAAAACTGCCTGGAGATGAATCCGTCTGCGAGAGACGTAAAGTGTGTCATGCGACGTTACTTTGGGAGAGATAATTAATACTGCACAAACAATCACTGGGAAAGCTAAACACATTATTTGAATGTTTTGAAGTAAATGGTAAAAGACAATGTTTAAATTAATTATTAATTAAAAATGAATGTTGCCATCTTTAAAGATTTTTTTTTTTCAAAGCACTTTGTGCACTGATTTAAAACACTGCGATATCAAAGTATCCAGAGCCTCAGATTCCTTCGTGCCCCTGACAACACATTATGCAGGTGGGAAACTTTTTTGCCATTAAATGCTAATTAGTTTCACAACTAATTACTACCGTGGTATTAGGTTAATGTTTTTTCAACTTTTTGATTTAGACTTACTTTTGTAAATCCCTTATTCAAATTACTTTGAAGCGAAAGACTACAAATTAGTTCTCTTTTTAACATGTAACGTGAGCCCTAGCAAGCCAGCCAGTAATTTTACAGGCTGTTTTAAGGAGCAGGGGGGAAGACAGGCAGCGTGGTCACTCACAGGTACCCAAGTGCTCCGCCGAGCTTTCGGGAACGACAGGACTTGTAAACTCCGTCTTCCTCACCAGCCGCCAATTACCCAGGCGTGTGATGTGAGGGGAGGGGGGAGTTTACAGCTTTGCAAACTCACTCCATCACCCCATAAATACCGCACACACCCATCGGGGCATCACACCCTTCCTGCCTTACCCTTTCCTGCACCCGCCTGCCCGCTGCCCGGCTGCCGCGCACGTTGAGCGGGGCCGGCGAGCCCCCGTCACTTCACGTGGTTATAGACGTGCTCATTACACCGCCGTCTGTTGCTATAATGCCCCCATTAATTCTCCTTTTGATATTTTAAGAGCAATCTATAAATCACACAGACCTTCATGTTTATGCTTAGCAAGACCGTTTTGTGTTGAGTGGCTTTTTCTTTTTTTCAGACCCGCCGAACAAGCACGTTTCCCAGCTCTGCCCCATGGGCCATGCTCATCGCATAAACCAAAGGGGAGAGAAACCACAGGTTTTCTCCAAGAAACATAGCTGCCTGTGAGGTTTTCCAAGGTTTAAAGAAGAGAACTGCAAACAAGTGAACAATTTTATAGCCCCGTGTCCTTCTTGGACTGGATTGAGCTGCTCAGTTTTATGCAGAAACTAGTAAATGGCTCTTTTATGTTCTAACCACCCTACACACGTCCCCAGATGGAGGTCTGCTCTTGCTGCTCCATCCATGAAGCTCAGGAAGGAGCCAGGAGTCTCCAGAGTCACCCTTGAGCAGATGGCAGGACAAGACCTAGAGCCAGCATGCGTCTCTGCTGTACTTACATCGCTTGCATAGGGGAACGTCCTGGACTGCTGTCACTCCCGTTACTGTTCGTATGCTCCATTGCACCGTTGAGCTCTTCCCTCATCGCACTGGCTAAATTGCCCAGAGTGGGATTTCCCATGGAAGCAGTAGTGTATAGAGGTATACTGTTCTCAGCCATTGAAGCCTGCCAAGGACACAAACAAATTCATGAAGAGCCATGATTAACATTTTTATACATTGTGCAACACACTCACTCGTTCCAAAACATTCTCCACATTTACATTATTTCCAATTACAGGTTCTTTTAAATATTGTACTTTCTGATAGGTATTGCCCTGGTTCCATCAAGGGCGATTTAACATCGTTTAGCTCTGGGTTTAAGAATTCATAGCTGTATTGGCATATAAGAGGATGGAGCCTTCCATTCCCTATTTGGAATTACACACCCTGGAAAAAAGAAAATGTCCTTTCCCTATTCTTCCTTCATGAAATTATGTTTGGGTCTTTGGGGTATTTTTTGTGGCTTATGTTCGGGCTTTGTTTCTAATGAAATGGGGAAAAAAACTGAAACTGGCTCAGCTGATAACTCCTTCCCACTGGAGTGAGCGAGCACCAAGCAGGAGCGCAGCATCACCGAGTTTGGTTTTTCCTGGGACATGTGTGAGGCTGCCATCAGCACTAACTGGATCAGAGCTGCACCAACAGACCTGAGAGCTGGTCCATGTGGAATTTTTTAAACCTCAGCAACTCAATTCTTACCTTAGCTGTTACAGGCCTGACTATTTTATTTTGATTTTTTTCCCTTTGTTCTAAGGAAACACCAGCCAGCGGCACAGTGGAGTTAACTCTCTAAATGGAAATCTTTGTAGGAAGAGAATGAACTGTTAAATATTTTCCTTGTGATTCCCACCGTTCTGCCTGCTAATATTTACTGTGTGTCAGCATTAGCTCATGTTGACAGCAGAGTCCCGGCCCGGCGCAGCAGCGGTGGGAACGCAGAAACCCCGAGCCTCGGAGGAGCCCAGTGTTTGGTGGGGATGGGAGGCACTGGAATGGGAGGGAGGCACAGGGATGGGAGGCACAGTTTTCTGAGGCTGCAGAGCCCAGGGACTGGAAGGACATTTAACCATTTCACCCATCTCAGCCAGATCTGGCTGACATCATCCACGGCTCTCTGAGCCGTGTCAGCGCCGGGCAGCCACAGACGCTGGCTCGGCAGCACTTGACCTGCTCTGGGGAGAGGTCAGCTGGCTGTAATGGCCAAGCAAAAAAAAATCCATCAGGCTGGCTCTGCATGATGCAAACTTGGCCCGTGGGAGGGGAATCCATGCAAACCTACTCCTCATGAAACGCTCTCACCCGCTCCTAATTCGTGGGACAAAACTCCTCGCTTGTTGCCAAGCCGGCAGCTCTTCCCAGGCAAGCACAGCCAGAGACAGGGTGAGGGGAGATGGGATGGGAAGGGAGGGCAGGACCAGCCCTCACTGCAGCATCTCCAGGAGCACGGCCCCTTTTATTCTTCCTTATGGTGACCTCTCCATCTGCAGCCCTATGTGTCACACATTATTACAAAAGCTATTCTAACAGGGAGGATTATTTTTATCTTCTTGATTCAACAACCGGCAAACTCATTGTGATTAGGGGATGCAAAGAATGGTTCATATTTCCTGCACTTGGCAAAATAATGACTCAAGTTCTTCACCCACAGTGATAACTTGTAATTGAAGTAAAGCAATTTACTGGGGGAGAGGTGGGACACCAGGAGTATCTGCTAGGAAGACAGTAATAGGGGAGGGGGTGTTTTGGGAGCCCCTGTTGACCCAATGGCAAAAGAGAGAACTGGTGAGAGCTGGAGTCCCCGTACCTTCCACAGACAGACTGGGGAGAGAGCTGCTTCTTCTCCCTGGCCACAAGGGAAAACAGATAGAGGAGATGTCAGCAGGGTCTGGGTGAAGGAGAGGGGAGGCTCTGCCACCCCACAGGAAAAGAAACCACAGCCTGCCATGCCAACAGCACACAGCCTGCTGTGCAGACCCCACAGTGCTCACAGGGATGTGCAAGGAGTACCTTTCCAGAGCCCACAAAAGCTGGGGGGAACACTGCTCATCAACTATTAATTAGATTGAATGTAGACCCTGGCAGGTAAGGCAGCCTTGTGTCCTAGAGGAATTTGCTGCCCAAGTGAGGTCCCAATTTCCCATATGGCAGTGGCCACCTGCATTATTTGCCCAGACCCTCTACAGCCCCAGAGAACACACTGGGATTTTGCCTCCAAAATCCAATGGGAAGGAGGGAAGTATGGAATCTGCTGGTATATTTTCACCCTAAAAGAGAACCTGCCTCAGTGCAATGGTTATTATTCACCCCCATTTACTAGAGGGGTGACAGTGGCAGCAAATCTGGCCCAGACTCCTCCATCAGCTCAGCTATGGGGCTGGGGGGGGGCACGAGGACGTGGCTCTCTCAGGAAAAGTGGGGAATGGAAACAGTTTGGAGGTTATCACAAAAGACAAGAATGGATGGAGATGACGACAACGACACGTGTTTCAGAAATAAAACACGAACAGTTCCATATGATAAGCATATTAATTGAAATTAGTCACATAGTTAACAATGTGAAGAAATGCAGGATCATTTCATTTTTGCCTTTCAGCCTCATGAATGTAAAATGTGCTTGTAATCTTAATACTATTCAGGAGACAAAGCAGTCTTTAAAAATCACACTTCACAAGACTCAAGGGAAAATAAGTTACTAATGAATGGTATTTACAGTTGCTTCATTTAAACATGCTTTCCTGGGTTTTGCAGGAGTTACAGCATGAACTCGAAATATTAGAAGAAAAGCAAAACATAATTTTCCTCCTATTAATTTGTTTCTTGGTTTTGAAAAGAGAAGTCTACTAAACCTTCCACAAAATATGACTGCCTAAGCAAACACCCATGGCCATCAGTGAACTTCTTGAAAAGTAACCTCCAAGAACCACCTGGGGTGCAACCATGCAGTGTTGCCTCCTGGATTAATTTATAATATATAAACCAGGTCTGAACCCCCACGCAAACATACAGACTCCACTACAAATCAAGGCATGGTAATGTATTTGTATCTTTGGTTTATACAACAAACACCGACTTTACCTAGGGTTTTTGAGATTGACTCAAGAATTTATTGAAAGGGGAAAAAGGGCACAGGAAAAAGGGCTGGAGATATGGACATTTTTAGGCTGCATATTATTAATTCTGCGCTCACACTTTGTGTATTTCTGCATCATGAAAAAACTGAGTTTTTGTCTTACAATTACAGTTTAAACCAATAAAAATGATCTTTTATTTTCTATAGGAATTGCACCATTTATTTTTTACCAACAATAGGAAGATATGCAAAAATAGCCCTTAAAAGAAAAGGGGGAAAAATGATCTGCTTTCTCTTTAAAGCCATGAACAATAGAAGGTCACGTGCTGCAGTATCCTATCATTCAGCACATTAATAGCTGTGCTAGAGTAATTACACTTGTGGTATTTTTGCCTCAAGTGAAATTCTGAAATAAGAGGATGGAAATTATGATACTGCTGATAAATATTAATAAGTGAACTTTTAATTTTTTTGCCACAATATTCAAAATGCTAAGCATCTAGCTAATGCTGAAGCAGCCTGATATGTGTTTGCCTCCAGGGACTATGATGCTTTATGCACTTAAGAAAAAAGTTTAACGGAATTAAAATTTAATATCTAATTAGAGCAAGGCTAATATATTTTGAAATGAGTGGGGAAGACACACGCCTCTGTTGCATATTTGCTACAGTCATTAATCTTACCTGTAAAGCAGCATTGAGAGGTGTGCAGTAGGTGTGGCTGGTCTGTATGTTTTTAATAAGAGAAGGGTTACTGCATAAGAAAAACATAAAAAGGAGAGTTAAATGCAACCGAGTTCTGTGCGAGCGTTTCAAGCACGTAATGCTTCCTCCCCCACCAGAAAACTAGAGCTGAAACTGGTTTTCCACATGAGTTCTCTTTCATTTCTCTTTCTTTTTAAAAGAAAATATCTGAGTTTTCGGCTACAGTGATCATATTTGCCTTTACTAAATAAGGAACATCATTATCTCTTGACGTTACCTCGCCATGTGTTCTACTACCCTGCGTTAGTGGCACATCTTGGCATCTCTGCTCATTCTAGCTGTGTTCGGGAGAAATTCTCACATTTTCGTCGTGTCTGGGAGCCCGTTACCACGTGAAGGTCCATCGTGAGGAGGCAATGATCAAAAGCATCACGGGACTTTTTAAACTCTGCTTCATCCAAATGACTCTCCAAGTCGCTGGCAGCGGAGTCTCTCCCAGTGGAGGGCAGGGAGCCTCTCCCAATGGAGGGAGGCATCATGATGAGAGAGGATTTATTTGATCCATGTTTTTTCCTGCCATGCCAATGAGGGGCTGCCCACACATTGCCCCATGCAGCCCGTGGGCATGGAGGCTCAAGGGCAGGCGGCTACAGAAACCACCACGCTGCCCTGAAGGTCATTTTTAGTTAAAAATACTCTGATGTGCTATTTTGGACACTTATTTTCGTCAACTTTACATATGGAGCCAGATTTGAGGAAAAGGAATGGGGACCACATGGGCTCTCTCTTTAGGAGGCATCCCAATATCACTGGTTCCATCAGGAGATAAAAAATTAAAAGTCATGAAATAGAAACTAAAAAAATGCCCATGCAAAATATCTCCCAAAAGTTTTATCACTCACTGGGCATGTTTTGATTTAAATTTTATTCACGTCGGAATTAATTACGGTGAGCAGAGTCTTAACTGAGCTCCTTGCACAGGGACCAGCAAGGATCAGTTGTCCAGGAGAGACAGCCTTTGAGTAAAGGTCAAGGAAAATCCCTCTGGGAAGCCCAGGAGTATTGGTGCAATGTTGTTGTAGGCACATGATGACCTGTTGGCCATCTTTACAGCTGGTCTCACGCTGCGTTTTCAAACTCTTTAAAGTGAATTCAGCATTTCTTTCTCATAAGTATCTTACTTTTTCTGATTAGGAGTTGCAAAACAAAGCATACAATTGAAAGCAAAGGAAAATATCAGAATTAAAACTTATCTGAAACCTTTCCTGGCATATATCTGTCTTCCTGACAAGTCTACAGCAGTAT
This sequence comes from Brachypodius melanocephalos, assembly GCA_013398615.1. Lineage (NCBI taxonomy): Eukaryota > Metazoa > Chordata > Aves > Passeriformes > Pycnonotidae > Brachypodius > Brachypodius melanocephalos. The sequence goes on from VZSR01001459.1 coordinate 7,618,044, forward strand.
ATCTGTGCTAGCGTGGATACTTATCTTAGTCTACATTGCTCTATAAATAAATGCTTTAACAAACATGTCAGAGTAGAGTTTTTACTACAGGCATTTGGATTATCAGAGTAGGACACACAAAATACACATAACAACCAAAAATTTAGTTTCTTTAGCAGCAAAGGTGATGACACTATTTTGTGAAATGCAAGTCTACATGAGATGGGTAAATCATGCAAAGCAAAGCAACAGCAGAAAAAAAAAATTAAAGCAAGTAAAAGCTCTTACTGTGCAACAAGCTCGCCAAAGTTTTCATCAGGGCAGTATTTTCGAGGACGGCCTCGTTGAATATGACGGCCACGTTTAAACTCTTCATCATCAACAGTCCAAAAGGACCCAAACTCATCCTCTACTCTGATAAAGCACTTATGCAGTGAGAGGTTGGTGCGAATGGCACCCTGGGACAAGAGCAGCAGCAAAGGAGATGAAGTGGAAACAAAGGGACACGGGATCGGGGACAGAACAGACATCAAATACAGGGAAAAGGAAAAAGAAAATAAAATGCAATAAGCATAAGCAAATGGTTTGTGAGGGTTAATATGCATTGCCACCTAAAAGCTACTAGCATGTGATGCAACAAACACCAAGCAAGCAGGGTCAGGGTACTGGTGGGCATACAAACAGTAGTGATGAGATGTTTGTCTTGGTTTCCCTTAACTGAGACAATGCGAAACCACCTGTGGTTGGTCTAACACCAGCTAGCAGCCAAAAGCCTCTACGTTAAACTGTAAGCATGATCCAAGCTAGGCTAAGAAGTTCAAACATGGTGGACATACCCACTGATCTTTTGTGGCCTTCGTTTTTGGAACTCTAGTTCATCCACTGTCCATACTGCCCCTTTAACGTTTTCTACTCGCACAAAACACTTGTGAAGACTAAGATTATGACGCACTGCATTCTGCAGCAAGTATAAAAGAGAAAACATTCAAAAACCTTCTATGAGAAAATGCTCATCATTTGTCCAAGAACAGCAGCAGCACAGTCAGCTTGACAGTTCTCATTTTGCAATGTTAAGCCCCTTCCCCTCCCCGCACCCCCTCGCTTTCCCCGGCTCTTTACATCTTATTTTGCAAAGACAAAATAAATACGAAAGCTTAAACCCAAGATTAAAAATTCACGTTATTCTTATCAATTATCCCCAGAGTGACTGAGAACAGCCACAATTTTAAGCATGCATGTTGTATAATATAGCACATTTCATACAGAACACAAGAGGAACACTGCTTAGACTTTTTCAAAACAAATATATACACCCTGCAAAGAGAAATTTCTCCCCTCCTGGAAAAGAAAGCAGTTAGAAAGAACAGAGAAGATTTTATGTAAGTACAGTCGACTGGATTTAGCTGTGAGGCACAGGAGTTGGTGTTGCTGTGGTTTCCCACAGCTGGGCTAATGTGATTCAGGTGCTGGACCTCCCTCCACACCCACAGCACGGGCCGGGGGCTCAGCAGCACCCTGCCGGCCAGCCGGCACCAACTCCTGCCTCCACGGCTTGCTCTTATATGGAAGTTGGCTCCTATTTCTGGCAGACTATTGTAGTGACTGATCTGAGCCTCTGCCAAGTGAAAACATGAGGAAGGCTCTCTGAAACAAAGTGCTAATATCCCCACAGCTCATCACCCAGAGGGACTCATGTTCGTGGCATCTGATGCCTGAATGTCCACCCTGCAGCTCCATGCTGGGAAGGATGAGCATGGCCAACCTTTCCAACGTGCTGAGACACAACGAGACACCTCACTAAGGCATGGCAAAACTGTTGGCTTTTCTGTCCCTGCTCCAGGCTGCCAAGAGCCTTGTTACTCCTCAAATGGAGTGCTGTGCTTCGTCCCCATTTCAGGAGTTTCCTGAGCAAATGCCCTGCGACAACAGTTGGACCTGATGGTCTTAAAGGTTTTTTCCAACCTGAAAGACTCTATGGTTCTACAAAGCCATTGTTCATGGAATTCATAGGAATTTGTACATGGAGCTTGCTCCCAGCACTGCTGAAAGGGGCTTGGGAAACAGGATAAACAGAAGAAGCCATTTGCTGAAAATCTGCAGGGGAACAAACTCCATCCTCACTGGCACCATTGATTCAGTCAATCTGGTTGACTCATTAGCAGGCACAAAGCCAGCCAAACACATGGCCTGGGTCTAGGCAACTAGAAGACAACCATTTTTTTTCCTTCCGACATCATCCTCTTCTTTTTCTTTTCGTGAACATGGGGTCTGGATGGTGAAAGGGAGATGTGAATGTCTAAATCACTGTGCAAACAAAGGGTAGTACAGAGCATTTGTCATGTAAATCAGGAGGCGTGGTGTGTGTGCTGGGAGGGGAAGGCAAAGAGTCTTCTGCTCCAATTCCCTGCCATGCCTAGTGCAGTCCCCACACTCCCACCCCGGCAGGAGTGGAAGATTTGGGGTTTGAACTGCCTTTGCTCAGCAGATGCTTGAGTACAAACACATCTCCTCTTCCTGTAGGTGCCTGATCCAAGCACTTCAGCTTTTCCACACTTCTGCTTCTGAACTGGTGGAACAATAAACCCTGAATACGCTTTTCCTCTCAGCAAGGAAGAAATCTAGCACAAAGTCAACCTGTCCATCAGGCCTGCTTCCTTCTGCCCTTATTTTCTTCTTTCTGCTCTTATTTTTTACTGTTTTTTTTTTTCTTCCCTCCCACCTCTTCCAGATTTCAGTACTGTTGACATTTTTGGCAAAATCCCTGATTTTGAGGTGGAGGAAAAACACGTAAACGCCCCACACCTTACGAGCTGAAATCAGCCAGCTCAGCAACTGCTGGTGGGTGCCGCACTAGCGCAACCCGACACAGGGCTGCTGGCCCACATCTGGGTAACTCAGGCAGTTTCCTGTGAAAATGGGAACACTGTCAAGTCTGGAGCAAAATGTAAGAATAATAACGCTATTTCCCCCAGTGAAAGCTGATCTTGTGGCTCATACAGCAGTTGATCAAACGCACACGGCAAAGCCCGGCGAAGGGAGTCCTCAAGAGTTTGTAAATAGTCTCTAAAGACAGGGTTGAGCAGGAATATTTGTGTTTTTCTTTTAAAAAAAATTAATGTTGGAGAAATACTTTACAGACTGTTCTTGTTCTCTTGAAGTCTGTTTGCAACTGATGGTTAAGGCTGTGGGACAAGGCTATTGCTGGATACTTTGAGACAGAGAAGTTGAATATTTACAAGACATCCATGAAGTGTTGCTCTCATTTTCTATTTTCCATGTGATCACTTATTTAAGAAGTTCATGCCAGAAAAAAAATTGTTGTGTTTCCCCTGCCTCTGGATACTTGCTATCTAACAGTTTTATGTGAACAATACCCCAGCGTGTCAGAGCCACACCTGCAGCCTGTGCCTCATGGCTGTGATTCTGTGCCAGCAAATTACTCCAAAAAATAAAAGCAAACAGACATTGCCTCTGACCTGTCAGAACCAGCTCACAGTGCTCCCCCAGCAATCAGCTTAACAGAAAAATTAGGAGCTATTATTGTAAGATTATATATTTACCTTGTTAAAAATATTTGTATGCAAGCCACTTTTGCAGAAAAATTACCCTGAACATGCTTGAATGTAGTAAATGAAAGGGTTTGTTATTTTAATAACTGCTCAGGCTCTGCCATACTGCATTTTTGGAAAGAGGTTCATTTTTTAAAGGTCTTTATTCTTGAGCTATTCTGTGTTTCTGAAATACGGCTTAGGGAAGCTTCTCCACACCAAACCCTGACCCTAAACTTGGGGAACAGTGACCCAAATGCCCCCTAAGCATTAGCTGAAGGTGAGCACAAATCAGCACATATATATTCAAATTATTCTGATTCTGCAATTAGCCCCTTGTGCTCGTTCTGCGCCCTGTGGGCTTCCCATCATGCCAATCCAGAGCTGCATTTTCATCCCTGCTGTTCCTGGGGGCTGGCAGAAATCTGAGCAGTCTCCAGCACGAAAACCTGCCCTACTCCAACCAGTTGTCTATTTTGCTGGTGCTGGTGGATGTGGGGGTGAAGTTTTTCCTTCCCATTATATGAAGCAGGATCTGGACACCTGCAGAAGGTCAAGGTGTCCAAGGAGGGGTCTCCAAAAGGCACCTGCTTCCCTGGGACACACAGTGCCCTTCCAAAAGCCTGAGAATGTGCAGCTCAGTCTCTCTGCTGCTCTTCTGTATCTGCACTGGCTTCTGGGACTTGATTTTTGTGATGCCCAAAGCTAATTCCCAAAACCAGGCTCACAGGAGATACAGCCAGGACTGCCTGCTGCCTTCTTCCAACTCCTCCCTTCACTTCCCTTTGCTGCTGGAACTAAATAGGATTTTTACTTTAGCACCCACACCTGCAGCTGCTGAAAAGCCCTACTGGAACTACTCCAGCAGCAAAAGACAGGCAGGTCTAAAAGGATCTTAAATCAGGGAAAGTTAATTTCCTTTCTGGATAGTAAGGAAGCTGCAAAGTTGAACACTGCTCATGTTTTCCAACTGCAGGGAAGAATCAAAGCAGCAATCACAGAAAGTTTTCCTGAACTTAAGAGCTTCTAGACCAGGGTTGAAAATGTACAAAATTGTGCTGGGATCTGAAAGAAACGAAAACCATGCCACTAAAAACCAAGCTAACTTCCAAGGACCATTTTTAGCTCCATCTGCTGAAGGAATTAATCTTAAATGCAGGCTGGGACAGGAAAAACAGAAAGAGCTGATGGAAGGGCATGTACAGGACCTATTCATGCTACCTGGTCATTTGAAGTTGGTTGAGAACAACAGAGGTGTCTGGATTAAGAGAGATTCCAAGCACCAGGGTACAGTTTTTACAGCAACACAACATCCTGTTATTTGAATAATTAATTTATAATTGCGCTGAATTCAGAAGTCAATAGGACTATTAAAGTGCTGTACATAAAGTGAAAGAGTGGCCCCCCCAAAATACAGAATAAACTTAACTCCCCAAACCTCTTATCTACCAGTGTCTGTGACAATTATCGAATTAAATTCAAGTGCGAAACCCCAAGTTTATTTCTCTTAAAGACATTTCTTATTGAGGCGTTTGCTTCTTGCATACTGAATTCAATAAGCTTCTGCTGTGTGATTAAAAAAAACAGAGAGGAAGTTTATAACAGCTGTATATGTAGTTAAGAGTCAATCGACTGAGGAAAGAAATCCAGTGATCTATAGATGCTAGGGAAAGAAATGGTTGTTGTGATTAAAACCTGCTTAGCTAAAAAGATGAACAGTATATCTTCTACTGACATGAGAACTTTACCTTTTTTTTTTTAACTTTCTAATACGTTCCAGCTGAAGAGCCTGAGTTTCCCTGCTCGTAGCAACCACACAGAGGAACTCATGGCATAATCACAGAACATAAAAGCCAATAATGGAGATTCAATTAGTGGTTTTCAAAGGCAGAGGAATTTTTTCTGCCAAATATCAAATTGCTCCTGCAGATAAGGCACCCGGCGCGTGTCACAACTGCCGATCTGAATTTTTCACGTCCCCACGTCGGGACAATTTGTGTCATCAGCCAGGTCTGTTCTGTACATGGCAATGAGCAGAGGCAGGAGGCGGGCTCAGCCTTACCTTCCACGTCGCCGCGTTGCGTCGGAAGTAGGCGAACATTCGCGTGAACCAGTTGTAGATTTCGTTTAGTGTTAGCTGTTTTTCAGGAGATTCCAGGATGGCCTTGTGGAGCAAAGCGATTGCAAGATCAGTTACCAGCACACCAGTACAAAACACGCTCACAGTTTTACTTTGCCAGATATACAAAAAAAGAAAAGAAAGGAAGAATGAAAAAGAAGAGATTTGGAGCAAAAAATCCAAAGGAGGGTTTTCACAATATGAACTAAGATTAATGGCTGTATTTAACAGTTCAATGGCAAAATTCAAAATGGAATTATCTAATTGTTTTGAGTTTTTATTTCTGTTTCCTTACAGAAATATTAATTTATTAGTCATTCATAAAGCAGAATCAAAGAGAAATGCAAAACATTTCACTAGCTGATTAAAGCTCAGTAATTATTTAGAGCTCAGATTAATTCTAGGGATCAGAGATTACTGTAGCTTGTGATAATTGACTTGCCATCTTTAAACAGGCTCATTTTCACTGTTGTGTGAAATGAATTTCCTAATAATCACATCGTATTGTAATACTTAATCAAAAGCAATTATGTTATATATTGCAGTTCTAAAAACCCTTATAGTAAAGGTTTGAGCATTTGAGCACGCTTACATACCAAAGGTTTGAAAATCTATTTAATCCAGCACATATAGGGAGATACATCTTTTCCCTAGTCCAAGACGCGTGCGTTTGGCTCAGCTTACCTGTCTAATTAAAGATGCATACGTGAATGGTGGTCTAACTTCCGCGTTCTTATAAAATTCTTGGTTCTGGGCAATATCTGCTAAATGAGAGCGGTTGTTCTGTTATCACCACAGCCCGACGCCGCCGGGCGAGCGCGGGGCGGGGGCTGTGCCAGCAGAACCCCTTTGTACCTGAAGAGATGGGGACGTTGTACTTGTCCGAGTACCGCCTCCGGATGGGTCCGACGTTGTGCATGCTCGTGGTAGTGATGACCGACGGTCCCTGCGTGACGGGAGTGATGGGCGCAGTCGGGGTGGTGGGAGTATGAGGTAAACTCTGCGGAGACGCCTCGGACGCCGTCTTGGAAAGCGTGACGCTCGATACCAGATTCAGCTGCGGAGGGAAGGACGAGGGGCTCGTTACAAACAGAGTTTCTGGATGGTTTAAGGGCTGCAGAGGGAACTCTAGATGCTGGAGTGTCCCTCGGTTCTGAGCAGACACTGCAGCTTCTGCGCAAAATGCTGCTGTAACATCTCCATTAAGAGCAGGCAAAGGGAAATAAATATAATAATTACATATATACATTTCCAAATAGGTTTGAAAACCAGAACAACATAGCATGCTGCCTAAAGAACAAATAATGAATTTTTATGTAAACCTTAATAGAACATCTCGCACAATACATGATCATTTTAATATTTTACTTCAAGTTTCATTGTTTCACAGTCTAAACCCCACACCTCTCTGATTTCCATGCTATCATTATTCATGGCTTCTAATCAGTCTTCTTGGATATTTCATTGAAGGCACCAGGCTTAAAATAAAAGGCAAGACTTTCCTAGGGACATGCTAGCGAGAAACGCAATCTCTCTCTTCAGCATTTGGGCTTTTCTTTTTTTTTTCCTCTCTGTTCATCCATTTTAAAAGCGAAGCCCAGAGTAGGTTAACACTGGAATAATTTAATTAATCACAGTGCATGAAATACTGTGAGCATTCAGCCCAACACAAATGGCACCACTCTGCCTTTCCCTCCTAGGATGGGAGGCACTGGTGTTACCTGCACGAAGCCCGGCCGCACTGGTGTGGCAGTGTGCCACAGCAGGCTGTAAAACACACCTGCCTCCAGGATTGGGTATCAAACGCAGCTCCAACCCGACTGTTTTCGATACACAACCCTATTTATATAACCAGCATCCACATTCCTCCCCAACCCTTTCTTTCTGCCCTACAACGTCCTTTGAAAGATGACGCTCCACCCCAATAGGTCACTGCTGCTGAAGTATTTTAAACAAACAAGCTGATCCCTTAACTGCAACATCAGAGAAGACGACCGAGAAAAGGGCTCTTTGACTACTTCCACATTTCTTTCCCTCAGGCAGTTTCACGAATAATACTGGTGAAATCCTGACCCCACTGAAGTCGGTAGCAGAATTTCTACTGAATTTAACAGGGCCAGAATTTTAAAACTTTTGTTCGTGATTAAAATTCCTTTTTTTCTAGACATTAAACCTTCTGAGATGAAGGCAAGGCACACGATGCAGCTGTGCCCCCAAAATCTCATGTTTATCCATAAGGCACTGTATTAATTTTCCTTGTATGAAAGTAACCAGATAAGAAAACTCCTTTTAGCATCCCTCATATGAGTTAATAGCCACAAATAATGTTTCTTTTCAAAAAATAATAGGATTTATCCCAAGCAAAGGTAGTGGAACATAAAGAGCTGTAGTATTACAGTGAGGATACCAACACAAAAAGCCCATGGCCACATAAGAAAGTGCTCAGCTGAGGGAAGATAAATTGTGATTGCTTGTCCTTCCTGACAGTGAGAAGGAGCTGAGGGAAGCCCCAGCCACAAACTCCTGGCACAGCCCGGATGCTGCTCCAAGGGAAGGAGGTGGTAAGCAGCAGACCTGCAAACACCCACCTTTCCCTGCAGGTGCTTACAAATGACTCCTTGCTTTCCAGTGGGAAATATTTAACACTTCGTGGCAAAGCCAGGGAGCGTGAACCCAGAGAGGGATGGTGAATGTGGTGAAATGCAGGTATTGATCCCTGCTCCAGCATGAACCACTGCCTGCAGTCTGGAGGTTTAAACCCTCCTGGTGCCATGCACTGCCACCACGTGCCACCCACTCTGCTCGTTGACTGGTCTGGTTTAAGGACACTGATTAGGGACATATATATAGTAATGTCTCCCTGTTATCCATCTATCCATCTATTACATATGATAAAAGGACCAGTGATGATAATAATAGTGCAACTGACAGGTCTCACCATGAAATTAAATCTACTGTATTTTATCTCAGTTTCTAAATGGACATTTTAACAGTCCAATAACTGCAAGGAAATCTGCATCAATTTTAAGTGCCCTTCTCAGTACAGGCTCGGCAGCCAGGCCCTCCCGTTGGAAAGATCACTGCTCCTGCTTCATCATTACGGCTCCAAACTACTCCATTTCAAAAGAGCCCCCTTCCTTTTCAACATGTAAAAACTTAACATTTAATCTGTTTCTACTAGGGAACCTTGAGAAAGGATCCACAAAGGTCAGCATTGCCTGCTTAAAGAATCTGAATCGAGTTAAAATTTCTTTAGGCTTTTCAGCATAGGTAGCGACAAGGAATAAACACAGAAGAGGATGAGCAAAGGGGGGGGCTTTAACAGGCTTGACAAATGACACTGTGATTCACACCCACTGCTGGGCTGCCACTAATAAGCTACAGAGGAAGCAGCCAATCTCAGCTAATTACCAGATAAAATTGTATTGTAAGGACTCTAATTAGGAGATGCTTATGGAGGTGATCTAATGATTAAACGCTGCATCCAAGTGACCCCACCATCAATGTGCAGTGGTGCAAGATGTCACCGGAATATTTTGTAGAAACAGTAATTTTATTTCAAGGAGGGGAGGCAGTAATATTTGTAATAATGGCTATGAGGTAAACTAATTAAAAGACAGTTCCTAAAGGAAGACTGTGGCTTTGAGCAGCTGTGGCCGTTCCAAAACAAAGTGCCAAATCTCAACAGAGGAGCTGCAGTCAAGTGGAAAATTTCTGCCTGACCTCTGCTCTCGCTATTAATTTGCAGGAAACCTAATGACACATATACATATTCCCACAAAATTGTTCTAATTGCTAATTTGCCAAAGGAGCCCAGTTTCCAAATTAAACATGACTGCAGTCTGTGAGGAAAGAGAGAACAAAAAGCTGGAACGCAGAGAGTCTGCCGCGTTTCACCTCCGACGACCATTTGCGAGCCTGAACCAACAAGTTAATGAAACACGACCTTGTCCATTGCTAGCGAAGTTTTTCCGTTTTCCGTGTTTTATTTGATGACACTCTCCTCTTCCAGCTGGGTTCCCCAAACCCGAGCCAGGGTGAGGGAGGAGAGGGCTGCACTCCCTCCGCAGCCTTTCGCTGTTGCTTCCTTTGTTGCATCGATAACGCCAAGGCTGAAAAATCGGTTGTGAATTAGAGCAGAATAACAAATTATGAATGGTGTTGGTTTTGTTGCCATCTTGAATTATTAATCTGAATGGTAAACTATTAAATCTTAATATTGGCGTCAATTAGAAACGTGGAAGCGGCTGTGGATGACTGTGCAGGGCAAAGATCAGGGAGGGACTGGGCTGGGAGGGTTTCTTTTCCTGATGGAAACTCTACACAGTTTCTCCCTGTTTGCATTTGCTATTTAAAAACAAGTTACTATGATTAGAAAAGTTGTTCGCATTGGTATTTTGTACACAGGCTGTTTCCCACATATCGTAATTTTTGGATGAGTATCACTGCTGGTAGAGGGGAGGGAGCCACAGAGTGAGCATTTCAACAAGCAAGAACTCTTGCACTGCAGCAATGCACAATGTGGGCACTCACAGAGTACACCTCTGCAGCAAGGAGTTAAAATGTTTTCGCAATATTTGTCCTGGGAATGAGGGGAGGGAGGATTTCCTCCAGCCCTTAAAAAACAACGAAACTCAAAAATAATTATGAAAAAAAGAACCCAACAGAAAACACACCAAATCCCACAACAGTTGTAAGTCCTAAAAATTCTGCAAATTCAATCACTGAACTTTGCTGGTTGCTTTGTTCAGTTTTGGTTTATGAGAATATTTCCTTATACTGTTTTGACTTGGTCATTCATAACTGCCATAATTGTCTCTGTGTTCAATATCCTGCTTAGGATTTTATTTACCCTCCCTTTCAAGAAATAGTCATGTCTCCCTATTAAAGGTGAAAACTAAGTAATTTGCTTTTTTTTCTTTAGATATAAACAAGGCATAGGTAACCCAGTTAAAAAAAAAGTTCATTTCCAGTTAGTGGCTCTCCCACTAGAACTTTTCTTTCTGTGTAAATATTTTGCATGACAATAGCAGCTGCATATAAAGTAGCACCGAAACTCTTTTAAAAAAGGAAAAAAAAAATTTAAGGGTCACAGTGAGGCCATACTGTGTCTTCCCTGCAATGGGTGCTGCTGCTCTGGGGCCAGCTGGTGCTGAGGATTTATCTGCACTGAGTTCCTGGGCCTGAAATACTTCGGAGAAGAAATTCTTTTTCTTAACATTGAGGGTGAGAGAGAGAAAGTGAATACTGGGCCTAAAACTTTGTTCAGTGCCATGTCTTCCTCCCCCTGTTGCAGCCTGGACGCATCAGTGTACTGGATGCAGAGCCTAGCAGGCAGCAATCACTTAGCAGGTGTTGTTATTGGCAGGAATACTAAGGAAACTGAAGCTGAGGAGTGAGACTTAATGAAAACCAGTATATAAAAACAGCTTTTGTTGTGCTTGAGAATCTCTCTTTATTGCTGCATATCGTTATTTTTTCAAACTATAAAGTACGGCTACAGCAGCTAAAATGCTCAGTCATTACCTCAACAGTTAAAAGACTTTTTTTTTTTTTTTAATGCTTTGTTATTACAGTTGCTAAAAACAGTATTTCAAAACAATCATAACTGCTATGGTTATGGTAAAAAAAATACATTAAAGAAGGGATATCTAACAGTGCATCTTATTTAAAGTGCCTGAAGGGCCTTTAAAAGTTTTCTGTCTATTTTTAAAAGATGGTTATAGCACCTAGTATGAAGAATTACTTGTTGGTTGATGCTTTTTCCTTCTCCTTCCCTTCCTATGAACTTCGACACAAGTTAATCCTCCCAGAAGAAAGCACATTTCCATTTGAAGCTATTATGCTGATGGCTAACACCGATGAAAACAGCATGTCGGGGGGGGTACCTTAATAGCAAAACCAGGATGACAGTTCTTGAGAAATCGCTGTTCCGGCTTTTGTGTTGTGGTTTTGGTTTTTTTTACCTTGAAAAAAAAGTTCACCTTACCAAAACACGTCACAGCTCATTCTGTCTCATGGCTTTGTTCTCACTTTACTCCAGCCCCTCAGTCCCACCAAAGCAACACATGTAGCACGAATGGGAACAACGCTGCCTGCTCCAAGTGCTGAGCTCTGAGATAGCTCTGTTTCCTTTTAAACTGCTGCTGTTGGGCATTTTCATTCTAAAGCTGGGAGTTTATAAAGGTGATCCTGAACACTGACCCAGTTCCTGGGATGTTCCCTGGGACCCCAGACCCCTTCCAGCTGTCCAGCAGCCCCTTGGGAGCAGCACCAGACACTGACAGCACCTCCCCGCCCACGTAGTCTGCCAATGATTTGGGCCACCACTACTACACCCCACAGGAATGTGCTTAAATCTCATCGACTTTAGTAGGACTAGAGAGCTTTACTGAGCAGATGTCTTGGTGGGCTGAAATGCAGGGGCCACTCCACCACCCCTCCCATGCTCAAACCTACTGCAAAGAGCTAAAGAGACACACAAAGGTGGGGATGGGATGGATGGACACGGCTAGATCAGACAAGCAACCCTTCCCCAGAGCTGGGTGAGTTTTGAATTGATGCACAACCATCAAGAATTTGGCTGTGGTTCAACTGGTCCAAACTGGTCCAATATCACCTCAACTACTGTTGGAAGCCCAGAAGGCAAAGACGGCACGAGTGGTCAGCATGGATTACACATGGCACGTAGTTAACACAGTTGCTCACAAACCCTATTACCTGCCAGTAACAAAATAGTTTAAAACAAGCATTAAGATCCTTTAAGCAGAATAAAAACATTTCCTCAGTCATGAAAAGGCTGTAACTTTAAATCCCAACTCACTGCTATGTTTGGATTTGCAGCCGCTTTTTCCTTTAAAATCACCGAAGTACTGTAATATATTAGTTCTAACACACACCTTGCATTAGTTACATTGGCAGAAAAAAAATTAATTACTGGATGTAAAGACTACTTTGCAGTGCAATAATGGTCATCAGATCTTTTTACCAAAGTCCTATCCCACTGAGTTAAAAGGATGAGGGTCTAGCAGAGTCTATGCAATGCCTGTGTATTTTTTTCACTAGGAATGCACAATTTATGCAAAACACTATACTTCTACATTTTATAATTAATTTTCAAATGCTTCACCTATACATATTTTAATAATTCCTGATTTATCAGATGGTATCTATAATAAATTTTTCTATATTTCAATAAATGAAAAGAAGGCAGTTTCAATCCAACAACAGAGTGCCACACAATATAGGCCTGTCAGGCACCAATTTTTACTTCTAACATGTAAGTTAAAGGATAAGGAATTTATAATGCTGCCTGTGAACGAAACCACTTTTCATACACAAATGTGATCTTTTTTTTTCCAAAGGGTAATACAACAGTACATTTACATAAACTAATCCAAACAATCTATGTATTTGACAATGGCAAACCTCACACAGACTGCCTATTGTTGGTTTACATCTTGGAGTTCTTTATGTTGGCTTGTAACACTGCTCTAGCTGTCAAAGGTTTGACTTGGACTCTAAATAAATGGTTATAGAAGTGCTGTGCAGCGATATTGGACTTCTTTGCAAAAGAAAACCTGCTGTGTATGAATTCAAAAGCTATTAATTTTTCAGTCAAAAATATTCATGCCTATTTCTTTTAATAAAGAAACACTGTGCTGAGCAACTGAGAGATAATGTTGACTAGTGGTACAGAATTTTCAATAGAGCAGTTAAAAATAAATTTAGTAGGAGGTCCCCAACAAAGCTATAATTTTCCAGAATGTAAAACATTTTTAATACTAATCAAGACAGCCCTTTTCCCCCTGCGTTCACTTCTTTTTTTTCCCCTGCTTTTCCCTGTTTATTAGCTGTTAACACTAATCTTCATGGTGACACCGCCTGGTATCTCCGTAGCCTACAAGACCCGCCAAGAGCCTCCTGCCCTCGGTGGCCCGGCATCGATCACGGGCTGCCTTGCCAAGCACTGCTCGCCTTCTGATGATTTCCTCCCTTTAGTTGATAATCCTTCCTCCTGAGGGGCACTGCTGTTATGAAAGGCCTCAAGACAGAGTGCTTTGAGACTCCCAGATTATTCCGCTGTTTTAATTTTTAATCCAGTAAGAGCTATAGAAACCCAAACCTCCTCCCCATCCTGTTGGGTCTACACGCTTTGCCAACAATGCGCCGAAGCATTTGCATTCAGGCTGGGATGGATGTGAGGAACTAGAAGAATGCTATTTTTATAGACACTGCCAGTAGTTTCTACTCTAGAGGGCTGGTGTCCACCGGACCAAGCAATTTTTAGGCATCTCAACAGCTTAAATGGAAGGGTTTGTACCTACCACTCAACTCTCTCCAAAAAGGCAAGGAAATTTCCTGTTGACTTTGACATCTGCTCCAGTGTTACTGAATAGCCTGCAATTTTCTATCTAGTAGCCTCCCTATGCACTTCTGCAGCCATTTATTTCCAACTACACGGAAACTGAGAAATCCTTTTCTAGTAAAAATGTGTGCACAAAGTGTTTAATGATTTTATGTTCTCTATCTCTGTAATGTGTTCTGTTTCAGACATTAATTTTGTCTACCAACTGCATCTTGGCAGGCTACCATATTTGCTGGGTTAATAGTCTGACTCCTTTTTATTTCTATCACCATAAATCACACATATATGGGTGTGTGTTTGCTTTATTTATAGAAAAAAAATCAGTCAAAACAGATAAACCAATACTTTGTCATTATGCTGCATCATTGCATATTGATTAAAATTGCTGGTACTAACTATAGATTGTCAACGCTCAATTAATTTTCACACAATGACTCAAAGCAAAATCAAATAAAGCCAGTGTACCTTTAAATCTTACAAATCTTAAAATCAAGAAGCAAAGCACTCTCTCCATTTTGAATAATCATTGGAAGCTCCCAGGAACATTTTAAGCATTAGGAGGCTGAGAGAGAACAACAGCTGAAGAAGTCATTTCAGTCAGGGAAGGAAATGGGGGATTTTCTTGGGTTTGGGGGTAACTGGGAGTTTTCTTGGGCTGAAAAGTCACTTGCTTCCCCTACTCCTTCTTCTTCAAAGAGCAGTCTGGGGTAGAAGAGGTTTCCCTTCTCAGTTTCAACAGTATAAAACCTGATACTGGGTAACCGTGATTATCATGAGAATGTGCAGTTAGAGTCACTTCTACAGTAAATGTCTGTCAGACTGGGAGAAAGCAAAATAAATATACTAAATATAATTTAATTACAACTCCTTCCTAACACTTCCTAAGATTTCATCCAAGTCAGACTGATGCAAAGTGACTTACATGAGGCCAGAAAAAGGCCCAAAGCATCAGGCTTTGGAACCAAACTTAACTTTGAAACTCCCTGAAGAGAGAGGGATGACAAAATCCGGCCGTGCTTCCCATCTCCTCCCCACACCCTGCTCTGAAACGGGCCAGGCTGCACAGCATGGGCTCCAGTGGGGAACAGAAAAGAGAGGTTTGTTGTGAGGTTTGGTTTTTGCTTTCAGCACAGTTCAGTACTTACGGGCTGAGGGGTGGCTTTTGGTTCAGTTGACTTCACATGCAGGTGTGTCATCATGGCTTGCAGGCGCTCTTTATCTTTTGCAAGCTGGAAGGGAAAAGAAAAAAAATATCCTCTGTTAGTCGTACAAATAAAACCCAGCCTCTGCTTATTCCTAATTAAACAGCTGGCACCGAGGCATGAGACAGAAGAGTTTTATTGCTGAGTAGTTTGGAAATTGTATATGGGCTATTCGTGAGGTAAAGTGAACGCGTGGTGCTGGGTGTCACCATTTCCCAAAGCAAAACGCATTAGCCCTTGAGTGAGAAGAGCTAGACCTGCTGGCACCAAGAGCTTCACTCCAGCCTTGACAGCTAAAAGACAACAGTGAATCATGTTTATTAACCAGCCCCACTCCAGCTCGGGAGGCACAGCAGAAGGAAAGCAAGGCAGTGGTTCTACGATTTTCTTCTCTCTGAGCACAGAACAAGTGGCACGGATGGGCTGTGGCTTTAGATCAACCACAGGCATTGTGGCACATGCAATGAGCACAGCCAGGGGTGGTTAAACCACATGAGGCACCTCCACAGGGCTCTGCAGGCAGCCTTGGGTCCAAAAGCACCTTGGTTTGACTTGAGAAGGTGGCAGAGCCCTTCTATCACCAGGGCTCTGGTGGGTCACCCTGAGCTTGGGGCAGGACCTTGATGTGGGAGCTGCCAGCATCCCTCTGGCATAACCCTGAGGGCAGTGGAGTGGGAAAGGCTGAAAGCAGCAGTAATCACCCCAAAACACTCATCCCTGGGCACCAATGCCACAGGATTTATGTTGTCATCCCTTCTCATCGGCCCAATAGTTGGGGTGAGGCCCCTGCTCTCAGTGTCTCTTGTATTTTATGGTTGAGATTCACACAGCTGGAGTCTCAAGATCACTGGTATGCATCCATAGCCTGGTCAGCTTCCCAATGCATTTCAATGCACTGGAAAGACACTAAATTTCATTATTTTTGGAAACAGGGAATTTTTGTCAATGTGTGAACTGGACCTTTTTCCAGCTGCTCTTCAAAAAAAAAAAAAAACAAAACCTACTGTGGAAAGACATTAAGAATACTAATGAAAAAGGGGTGTTAACCTGTATGCTGAACATAAAGCTTGCTACTTCCAACAGAACCTGGATCAGGTTCTTACAAATGTCAGTTTTTGCACAGATGAGCTTTTGCTTTAGACAAGATTCCTGGTGCCAAGAGGAGAACTGTGCTCACATTCCAGGAAAACTTAAAACAACCTGCCCACCTTATCACCGTCATCTGTTTGTAGCAGTAAAGTGGAGTTAAGTGTGTATAAAAGGAGACTTGACCATAAATCCTCACTCATAACCTTACGGCCAAGGTTGTCCTGCTCTTCGCAAGGCAAGGGGTTTGAGACTGTGCCATGATGGGATAAAACTTGGCACTGGAGTTTCCAAGACAGGAATTAAATAAAGGAAAAAAATGGTATGAACTGCACTTTTCAAATGGCTCCTCTTCTTTTGGTCAAAAACCTCAATGGCAAGAGAGAAAACCTGACACCTATGGCAGATCTCCTGCAATCTCGTCCTGATCTGAGCTGGACACTTCATGGGAGAGCTAAGGGCAGCCACAGGCTCTTACCACAGCGCTGCAGCAGGAACTTCTCCCTCTCAGAGTCCTCTGAGAACCTCTCCAGAGAAAGGAAAGGGCTCACCCTCAGCTGCTGTGCTTCATACAAAACAAATTAAGCCAAGAAATAGCTGTGCTCTCTCTATTGTGCAATCCCTCATTCCTAGCAGTCTCTGGGCACACGGGCTGCTTGGCGGGGTCATCTGTGCATTGAATTCTGGTCTGCAGGCTACTGCAGAAGAACAACATCTCGTAGCCAAAATAAATAAGAAGGCAGGCACCTGAGAGCTTCCTGCCAGCCCCGGCACGGCGGCAGGAGGGGATGGCACGCGGGCAGCACAGGGCACACCCTGCCGTGCTTCCTCCAGCCCTGCAGGGAGGGAGAGGGGAGAGGGGCACCTCCCTCCCACCACCGGGGTCCTTGTTTGTAGTGTTTCCACTCATGGTCTCGGCAACGCTTTTTAACGCCGAATCTCGTGGATGGAGGTTATTAAAGATCCTCTCGACATTTCAGGCAGACACACGCTAGCATTTTGTCATAGTCTAGGAATTCAAACACTCACCCAGTTTAGGCAGGAGTTTAAATTATGAAAAATAGAGGTCTCTCGGTTTCAAAGCGCTGAAGAGAAGTAAAAAAATCTGAAGAATTTCTTTAAACTGTTTTTCCCCTGGGTCAGGAAGCAGTAGTGATATAAAACTAGAGTGTCACTGGTAGCCCCTCTGGTCAGTGGGGTCAAACAAAAGAAGCCATGGGGGATTGCCCAGCAACTGGTGGGAGCAAATTCTCACTGGTGGTAATCACTGGAGTGTAGATGGTCCAGGAATGGGGTTTAATAGTCAACAGGCAGGAAAATGCCCTTGATCTAGTGATAATGTTGTTGGGCAAGGGCAGTTCTGACACAGAGGTAAGAATCTGCTCTGAACGTGGGGCCTGAGGAACACAACACAGTCCCATCTGAAGCTCCTTTCTTTTTTCCTATATCCATTTGGAAAGCTCTGCATGGTGGGAGTTTTCAGACAGCCATTCAATTCTCTACGATGAGCCTGATTTTGTGTGATTTCCTTCGCCTCTGGATGCACAATGTGAGTGCCTAACTGTGGTTCAACCAAAAATACACCCAGAGCAAGGTACAAGCCTGGCAAGTGAGAACACAAGACACACAGCTTGCCCTGGAGAGGTTAAAACCTAAAGCTATACCAGTAGGAAAGGCAGGAGAGGGAGGCACAGAAAGCACAGGCCAGAAAGGGCTCCAGACAAAGCAGCAACGAAGGAGCAAGAGGAAAGGCATTAGAAACACAGATGATGGGAGAAATTGTACAGGAGGAAAATCAGACAGAAAATAAAGGCAAGGATCAGGCATAGGAAAATGAAAACCCAGTGAGGGCATTCAACAGGAACGGGAGAGCACTTCAGAAGCAGGATTTTGGACAGACCAAGGACAAAGGAGAAGGGAAGCCAGTCACAGGCAATGCAAGAGGCAGTCAAAACACAGCCCTCCCATCCTGTGCCTGGTTAGGCTGTGCACTAGAAAGGTTTAGAATCCACTTTTCAAGAGTGTCAATGGATGCTGCAGGAAAACAGACCCAAGCAGTGTTCTCACTGCCCTGAAAATGGCCAACTGCTTTCATTTTCTCCCATTAGGAGACACTTTTCTAGACTCATCACAGCACTGTTGCTGTCCTGAAATGTTTTCCCTCTCAAAGGTAGTGCTGCAAAATGGATGTTTTATTCCAGCTAACAACCAGCTAAGGACAGGAGTATGTTCCTGTGTTTGTGTTTTACCCAGCAGCACAATTTTCACTGTTTATAATGGCAACAAATGATCATGTCAAGATGGTTTAAACAAAGTGAAATGTGAGAAGATTTCTACCTTGCCTGTGATTGTTGAAGTATGTTTGTGATGGAAATGCTATGACCAAACTTTGAGATTTCTGCTAAGGGGCATTTGCAATCAAACACAAAACAGATTGACCTGTTTCTTTCCAAAATTTCAATTAAAAATTACTTTGGAAAATATTGCAATTATCTCTGACACTGATAAAATAAAGTCATGAGTAAAATAAATAACAGCATAATCAACAACAACAAAAGGACAGCATTCAGGTCCATCACACTCAAAACCTGTATAGGAAGTATATCCCTCGGGTGAAATGAATTTGTTTTGATGGGGCTGTACATGCATTAAATGGTGGGAAATGTAGACCTTGCCCTGGTGGTAGACACTGAAGCTGGTAATTCCCAGCTGCACTGTCAGGCAAAGCCTGCTCATCAGCACTGCAAATCAGGGGTAAAGGCTTTTCTATCTAACTCAAAAAACGCAGTCTCCAGAGGGCCTGTCATCACTGCTCCATGGCCTGAGGATCAGGTCAGTGGTCCTCAGAGCACATCACTGAACACCCCACTGTTGGGCACTACACTTTTGTTATGGTTCTGTGCTGAAACAGGCCACTGCCAGACAAACCAGGGACTGGAGGGCAAATCCTTCTACATAATCAGGGGCTTTTTTGAACTATCAAAGGACTGATACAGGATGAAAGGAGAGGGAGAAGAGGGAAGCTATAAGCTGGACCACCCTCCACCTGTCCTTGCTGGCCAGTGCAGAGATGGCCTCACTCTGTTGTCAACGCTCCTCCCTAAATCAGACCTCCAGTTCATCCTACCTACCCTGCTCATGTCTGTGAAATCCAGAACTTTCTGGCCCTCAGATCACTTTGAAATTATGGTCTTGTCTTGTGGACCTTACGCTGCCTTCCCTTGCAATGACTCTGAGCACTGCCAGCACTAAATGGGTGTGAAGCTGTAACTGTAAGTCATTTAGTGCAATTAGCAGGATGCACTGCTGATAAACCTTTCAAAAATACTGGCATGGGTTTAGGGAGACGTGTAAACCAAGAATCTCTGTCCTGTCCCTGTCTAACACAGGGCATCCTCCTGCAGTTGCAGGCACAGCCATTCCCAGTGACTGTGGGAGAGAAGGATCACTGCTTTTCAAGCTGACTGTAACTGAAGAATCTAGATTTACCTTCAGCCTCAATATTACTGCACCTTGGTGAAAGATTATCTCACAGCTCAGTTTACCAGGAAGACTGCAGATTTTTATTTTTCTTTTCCTAATTCCCAAGAAACTTGTTAAAATAACAGACCATTTCTCATAACATTTTCTGCAAGACTCTGATATTTTATGACTGGTAGTTTGATTTTTATAAAACTTGTATTAAAATAGTTTATATTGCTTCAGCTAATAGTGAAAGAGTGTCATGACCAGTGTGCTCCTGAAAGTAAAATTTAGGAAATATATACGAAAGAAAAAGGGTAATTTGTAAGATAAGAAGATAAAAAGCATTTTTTTAAATGCTTATCTTGAAAAGTAACAACAAGAAGTTTAAGTGTGGTTTTGCTGATTTTTCTCTCCAACTATTTGAAGCTATAAATGACTTAACTCAGTAAAATTCCAAATGTAATTATCTTCTGTACTTAGCCCAAGGCTTTCCATATATCTCTACACTGCTGTCTTGCATACAAAATAGGTTTTTCAATAGCTGGTAACTATATAATGTACAACATTGTTTTAATTTCCCCTTCTTTGCTAACCTCTTGCCTAGACACAGACACACTGTCACAGCCACCCAGCCAGAGCAGCAAGGTGCAGGGAGACAGAAAGGACTCAGAAGCATTTGGAAAGGCAATTACACAAACAGCTCATATCTTTGCATCAAAATTAATATATTCCAATTTAACCCCTTTTGGCAGTTTACAAAAAAAAATATTTCCTACAAGCAGCAAAGAAATAATAGTAATAATAATAATAATAACAATAACAATAGAACAACATGGAGAGTATTAGTACATGAAAGACCACCAAAAAAGCCAGGTCATGCAGTGTTTGGAAATAAACATCAACCATTTCCCCCGTGTAGCAACAACTCCAAATGAAGGGGACCACATTTCCCTGGCCCCCCTCCAGCCCCCTGGGTGGGTATAAAAGCATTAGATACAAACTGATGGCTTTCCAATCAGTCAGTCAGGTTAAGTTTCCTATTTCTTTGCAAGTTACGGTTTAGGAAAGAGGAAATGAAGCTGCAGTTTCTTTTCATGGTTTTTAAAACTACCACAAGAAGGTTTTGAAAGCTGGTTTTCAATCACAGAGGGAAAAGCAGAACTCATTTTTTATTGCTGTTGAGAATCGGATTTGATTAATACTGAGGTAATATTAAAATAAATTTTATTTTACCTGTAGCTCTAACTGCTGTACAACCTGCATTTGTACTCTACATTGGGCTGTACTTCTATCATCCAGCGCATGCTCACTGTTGAGATGTCTGTAACAATACACAGAAAATCATTAAGTGAAATGGATAAACAAAAAGGAAAAAAGTAGTTACCAGGATGAATAAGCAATCTGAATGCTATCCAGCACGTTTTCATCAATATTGAGATTTTAAAGATAATTTTGCAATTTTTTTCCTCTGTCCTGCTTTGGCTTGTGTTTCTTCCCATCATTCATTGTATCTCTTATTATATTATATTCACAAATTTTCAGCAAAAGGCTCATTTATACATAAAAGAAATTTTGCAGAACAGTTGTTTTTTTCCTCCTTTAGGCAAATGAAAACAAGGTCAAGAAATTATAGTAAAATAATTTCCTATATAATTTTGCATTACTTTACTGTAAGATGCTGGATATACCTAAATAGATACATGTAATATGTGAATAATTAAATCCCACAGAACCCACATGTTTACATAACTAAAAAAATAAAATACATGATTGTGGAAAGAACAAAAATCATATAAAATTCGGTGTATAAGTATGTGTAAAATATGTACCAATAAAAGAGAGAAAAATACGGACAGTCACTGTAAAACAAATCTTC
>VZSR01001459.1:7644686-7784686 GCA_013398615.1 Brachypodius melanocephalos
GCCCCTGTGCCGGGGATGCCGCTGCTCCCGGGGATGCTCCCGGTGCCTCTCCCGCTCCCAGCAGCATTCCCGGGAGCACTAGAGGGCACTGTGGGATTTGGGCCACCCCGGCCTCCGCCGCGGCGGGGGTGCCGAGCCCCCTGCCCGGCACGGGGCGGATCGGGAGGCTGTGGAAGCACCGGGCAGCGGCACCGGGCAGCGGCACCGGACCGGCCCCGTCCCCACCCGCGCCGGGCTCGGCACCAGCGGCTCCGGGCGGGCGCGGCCGGGTCCCTCGGGCACGGGACGGGGCCGCATCCCGACAGCTTCCCCTTCTCCCCGGGGCGGGGGGTCCCGCCGGCTCTACAGAAACCTGAAACACCCACCTACAGCCCAGCCTTCCCCCTGGCCTCGCTGCCTGCTCGATCAAAAAACTCCGCGCCGTGCGGATGATTTCAGTGCGGAACGCTCTCTGCCATGCAAACGAGCGCAATTAATGCCTTTGAAACAATTTATGATTTCCGGCCTACTTCAACATGTATTAGCATATACCTGGTTTATTTAATATACACTTTGTTTTTCCAAAACCACAAACATAGTTGCTGGAATTTCATGTGGAAGTGCTTAAGGGGTTGAAAGTTAACACCTTTGTGAGCCGAGCAGTCTCACAGTTGCTGCTAAACAAAAGCCTCTTTGTAGAAGCTTTCTCGAAATGTTTTCTTAACATGTTCCAAGTAGTTTTAGGCAGGCAACTAAAGTAAACAAGATGTTACCATGATAAAAACACTTGTGAAAACATTACAGAGTGCACTTAGTAGTTTCTTTCACATAAACTCCCCTTCGTTTCATCAAAGTTAAATGCACATGAAGCAGATTACCAGCATCACTGCAACACAGGACTGCCACATCTCTCCGAAGGTCTGTGTCCTTTCTTTTAAAGAATGTATTTGATTTAAAAACGGTACAGCCAGGATTAAGTACGTCTAACCTACAACCATATTACAGAGGAAAAAAAAAAAGGTGTGGGGGGAAGGAGGAATAATAAAACCCTATTCAGTCTTCCTAATTTTTTGCCCTGGATACCTGGCTACCCTGCTGAATAAACCACCCTCCCTCCAGTCGGGATTTCCTGAACAACTTGCTGTATAAGGGGGTATATATTCCTATCTTCAACGGTTTTTAAACACATGCAAATGAAATCAAGGATACAGTCAATTTTGCAGGAAAGTCGCTCTGTGCTACTAATTGCTCCTTTCGCTGCCGCCTGCGAGACGGGCCCTGGTTAAAAGGCCAGACACGTGTGCACCCTCCAGCCCTCACCTTGCTCCCTGCAGCTGGGCAGAGGCCACAGGGTCACCGCCCTGAGACTGGACTTGTTTTTGTTTTTAGGCTCAGGGAGTATTCTGGAGCATGCAGGGTGCTGCTGTTTCATTAGGCAGAGCAGCAGCCCCTGCTGCTATCAGTTAGCTCTAACTGATACCGCATCACATGATAACCAGTGGCTGATGGATTCAAAAAAAGAAATGCAGCACGATGCTAAAACTGCAACTTATTTCAAAAAGAAGTAGGGAAATAAATGCTACAATAGCTCGTGTATCTGCTGGTTCTGATAAGCATCCTCCTGTTGGCTGTGAGTGAAAGACAACTAGGATCGTTATTTGTACAGTATTTATCTTTGAAATCAAGGGCCCTGTGGTGTACCTCACCTTGGGAACAAACACTACAGAACGATCACAGAAGAGTGTCAAATCTCTGGTTTTGATTTACCAACAGTTATGATATTTCTTCCTCAGGAGGAAAAGAAATGAACCATGTTTTAGACCTGCGAGTCCTTTTTTCTCCCTTAACTGAAGAATCATTTTATTGGCATACAGGGCTTTCATTCCACATACAACTTCTCTTTGCCTTTTCACAAGGTAAATGAAATTAAGCAACACTTGATACACAGGCTGTATTTCACTTGGTAAACAAGAGCTTTTCTCTTGAGGGGACCGTTGAAAGAGTGTCAGATTATACAAGTATCAGAAAGAAACTTCAACCATCTATCTACCTGTTATGTTTTCATTGAGTAATGAATTCTGATAAATGGCAACATTAATTTAAGGACGGATGCTCCACAGGAGACATGGAAGGCTATGGTATTTTATGAAGCAACACGCACTTCTTAACAGTGTCAATACACTGCTCAGAGACACTCATTACTGCATTTGTTCTGGGGTAAATATTACTCTGAACAGTAATACTTTGGACACTGCAGCTTTTGGATAATGAGAAAATCTACACGAGCTGATGAGTTTAGGAAACTCACATGAACTATTTCTGTTGAAAGGTTTCAATGCAGGCAGAAACTAGACTGATAGTGAAAAAACTAGAACTGATGGAGCAGCTTCAAGTCCAGCCTGGGCTGGTGACAGTTTTCAGGTTCTTCCTAACTACTGATTGCTGCACGTATCTCCTCCAGGTGATCTGGTGGACTGGGTCTATGGTCTACTGAAACATCTCCAAAATAACATACAAAAACCAGCCCTGCCTCTACCCATGGTTGTGATTAAGGGCTGTGTTTTCTGTGCATGGCCACCTCAAGCAGACTACTCAAGATTCCTATGGAATCTTCCTGAAAGCAGCTGCTCTCACCTGGAACAGGGGACTAGCACAGGAAGCAAAGGTGGCACAATCTGACCATATGTGACCACACACATTTTTCTGCTACCTAAGGCTACCACAGCACCTTTCCCTTGCATTTACTGCAGTAAAGATGAGAATTGTTTTAAAGGTCTAAATGCTATAGTATGGCATATGAATATGAATGAGCTGGCAAGTATGGCGAGATTAGCATTTATTTCACTTAAGTGAACAACAGGATGAATTACAGGAATGAGGCCACCCTTCATGGAAATTTATGACTGGCACCTTCTTATTTTGTAATCCTCTTGTAATGAGAACCTTTTCATTACTGTACCATTCCTCATTTGTAACCTATGTTTACAGTAAGATGAGCGCCGCTCCTACGACCTCAGGAGGGTTTTGCCAGTGGAACCACAACTGGTCCATTTTGTTCTGAGAGCAAAACCCTATCTATACCATCTAACATCACCCAACAAACATCCCCTGCTTCCCTTTGCATTTCTGCTACTGCCCCAAAAACAGCAGGTACAGCTGAAACTTGTGGGACTAAGTCTACTTATTCATCCCAAAGAGCCTCAAGTATTTATGTGGACCAACTTCATGAGACAACTACCCTAAATGGGAGAAAAATTTGTCCCTTTGTGCATTTAAAACACAAACATTGCTTGCGTGGCTGGTCTTCAGTGATCTTACAACTGACCAGCCACAGAACTTGAGCAAAGATCAGGGACAAACCTTCAGGAACCTGGATGCACCCACAGCACGTGTGTACCTGGTGTCCTACCCAGACAAAGAACTCTTTTGTGATGGGAACAGGGGTGAGGTTGATGGTTTGGTTGTGGAGCAGCCATGTGTAAGCTATTAGGGCTCTGAGGTCCTTCCCTGCATCGGGATGCACGCACTACCACACACTAGTCCATAATGCACTGTTTATGCAACGCGTAAAACTGTGTTCTTTGGCAGCAAGGAAAAGGTCTGCAGCAAACTGCAGGGGCCCAATTAATATAATTATAGTTTATTTTTAGTAGTGTAGACTTTGTTCATTAGTTACTTATTTGACATAAATTAAATTTCACGTGATGTTCTGCAATTCTCTGTTCAATTACGGAGTTAATTTAAGACTAGATTTCTAAATTAAAGCGAAATCAAGGTTAAAACAAGGTTTTATTATTTACGCGATCGATACTGCAACTTAAAAATTATTTAAATAAAATTTAAAAAAAACCCAACCAACTGCGGAACTGCAAACACTATTCTACAGCAATACACTGAGCAAGACCATAATTTCCCCATGGGGCTAATTTACTATCCCCTGTTAAAATCTTCTTGAGCCTGATCCAAAAGCCACTGAAGTGAAAGGGAGCTCTCTGTTGACTTCAATGGGCTTTGCATCAGGCCCAGGGTGAGTGAGTGACAGCACACAAAATTTCAGGGCATGCTTTCTGTACAATGCAAGTGCCAAAAAAACCATCCTTACTTTAGGAACGACTGGAAGTCTTCACATACTGCTTCACAGCCCGGCCATTTGCATACGCCGTGTCCGTACAGCGGGTGGCTGTGCGAGTGCTCCTCGTGGGATAGACTGGAGGGGGGAAAGAGAAGAGAGGAAAAAAATGCTGTAAACTGAAGGTACCACAACAATTCATCCTCACAAAGACTCCTGAAGAGCAGCAAACACCAGATCTTGAAGCATGCCCAGCATCTCACAGTATCCGCCTGATTCTTGCCCATGGTTTTACAAAACAGAATTAAATACCATTTGCACTGTGAAACATGTGTCATTCTTACTTAGCTATCCTCCTACATTTCATTCATTAATTAAGAGGTTTGTAAAGAATTTAAATTAACATGGACGGGGGAGAAATCATTTGACAGACCTGCTTAATATCCTGCTTGATATTTTGCTAAAAAATTTATGAACATTGCATATTTACAATTCAACTTCATCGAGAAGTCATCTCCATACAGCAGTGTCCCATTACACCATAACACAGCCAGACCAGAGGTTTTCCTCATGGCTACAGAAAGAAGAAGCATCAAATTTGCAGCCTTGGCTTTCCCACCATGTTATTTATTTACTGGGTTGGTTCTTTTCTCGTTGGTTTTTTTTTTTCTTGTTCTTGCAGGCTGTTTCATTGCACAAATACGGCCCCCTTCCATCCCAAGAAAGAAGATTTGAGATGTATTTTCAAATGCAAAATTCACCATAAATAAAAGGGGACATGCAATCAAAGGATTCCTCAGTATGAGGGGTTAGTGGGGGCTATTAACCTTGCCTAAGATTGGGCAGGAACGTCACAGAGCCTCCTAACTACTGAACCCAGGGTTAAAGCAAAAAATTCATGTGAGCACTAAGGGGTTAATCCTTCAGCGGGATTCCAATCAATACGTAATGATTTGGCTGCACTGATCCAAGTCATGAGACGCTTTGATCCAGGCCATGTGGTGCTCAGGGAAATGTATCTGTTGCACTCACTGATGAACCATATTCTAAAATATCTTCTTTATTCCACTTCTGCATGGAAACTTCGTAAGGAAAGGAATTACTTTTTGCAGCAATCTCCATATCCTTAGACGACTTTAAAAGCAAAATGTCAAAATAATATTGAAATCTCTATTTTATGCTCACACATGTATGTCTTTTTCATGGCAAATCTTTTTGCTACAGTATGTCTGTGCTGTATTATGGACTTCAAACATACACAAAGGATATGAACACATACCAGCATCTAGGTGTGGCTTTTATGACTTACTTCATCCTGAATTACAGGTAACATTATGGATGAATGCCTACTTTTGTCATTTTACTTTTATACACACGTAGAAATGCTGTTTATTCTTCTTTTGTAATATTATCTGTCTGTGCACTCTGACAAAACTGTGTTCCTGTAGTATTTCAGATGCACTGGGTAGCCAGTGTAAATACACTCCTGAGATGCCATCCCAAACACAAACTAGTTGGAAGAGAAATTCTTGCCCAGATTCTGATGCTTTTGACTTTAAGCCCAACAGAATCTGAAGATTACTGAAGGTGTTTTTTAAAATGATTTAACATTAAAAAAAAAATTTAGAAGTACTGACTAGAAAAGGTATTTTGAGTTTTATATGAATCTAATTCATTATTTCATTAATATCTTATTTTTGGCTGTTTACAAATAGTCCTTCAAGCACAAATATATATATACGCAAGGTAATTTCCTAAAAAAAACAACAGTAGGTGAAGAGCCTTACACAGACAAGGCTTCTCTATATACAAATACTAGCATGGTTTAACTGAATTAGTCTTTAAAAAACGTTCAAGTAAGGACAGTCTCTGAAGTTTTTAAAAGAACTAAGGAGCTGATGCATTCTTTGCAAGGAAGTTAAAAAAATGCTACACAACACATTTCCTCAGCTGAGGAAGAGGGAGAATGGCTGAAGAACAGCATCCACCCAAGTGAAACAGGCATATGGTCAAACATGCTCTATATAAATCAGAAAATTCAGAAAATAATGGGGTTTATCATCTGTTTCTGTCCCTGGATACAGTAAAGGGTGAGAAAGGAGGCTTTCATGTTAACACTCCAATAAAGTCCATGAAGACTACATATGAGAGTTATGTTTTCAGAGTGTTTGGAAGAACAAAAAAGTGTATGAATCTGTCCAGTGCATGTTACCCACACACTGGGACTTGTGATGGCCAAGTAAGGAGTCAGTCCCCCGTGGGGTTTAAGCACTGTAAATCTCATTATAATATCAACAGGAGTCACATGGCTTAAACCCCCAGCAGGGATTTTTAAAGTTTCTCTGTGAGAGCCTAAAGGCCATGGCCAAGTCAACGGAAAGAGCCCTACCGAGATTTGTATTTATTTTTTAAATCCAAGCACAAATGTCTTTTCTTTCCAGGGAACTTGCACGAGACAAGACAAACTATGTAGGACATGACACCCTGGTATTGTGTCCAAAGAAAATGACAGAATGACCAAGACAATATCAAACTCTAAAAGATGCTCAGGATGTCAAAGGCTCGTGCTGTCAATAATCATAAAGGCTGGGGGCTGGCTGTAAATGGGAACTTAAAAGGTCACTCTGCTAACACGTAACACACGCTTAACACCTAAGCAGAGCTTCCACTGCCATTCAACCAAGCACAGCAACTACTTCAACTTAGCAAAAATAAGACATTTCAAAGAGAAAAAAACACTCAGCCCTGAAAGACAAACGCTGGCCCCTTCTGCAGGCACTGTGCCATTCCAA
Organism: Brachypodius melanocephalos; assembly: GCA_013398615.1. Classification (NCBI taxonomy): domain Eukaryota; kingdom Metazoa; phylum Chordata; class Aves; order Passeriformes; family Pycnonotidae; genus Brachypodius; species Brachypodius melanocephalos. Next base: position 7,651,527 of record VZSR01001459.1, read on the forward strand.
AGGCAGCGACTCCCATCCTGCTCGGGGGGGTTTCAGCAGTGCCTTTCTGTGACCTTTATGTGCCAGTATCAGATTTCTGCTATTTTATCCATCCCACTTTTGAAGATATTATAGATTGCCACTTGTTCCCCGACAGGGCCTGAAGAAGCATCTCAAAACAAAACAAAGAGCGGGTTTATGCAGAGGCGGATGTAACGCACACAGCGTACAGCCAGTGGAAATGAATGGAGAACTCTGCTGAACTGATCTAAGTACTCACTTTGTTTGGGCAAATAGAGGTGGAAAAAGAAGATTTTAATCCAGCACATAAATAAATAGCTTTGTGAGCACAACACAAACCTATAATCTGAAATTGTTCACTGGTATTTTGCCTGCACGCAGGAACAGCTTCTGCAATCTGGATGCATCCTTGGTCTCGCTGCCGGAGACAGACTTTTAGAAGATCTGAGCATTGGCAAGCAGAAGCAAGTTTTAGGTCTGTTTGATTTCTAATGACACATTAGAGTAGGTGTTTGTTTCTGTCACCCTCTCCTTCCCAGGAATGCATATTCATGGTCGGGTACTGGTGATGCAACACCAGTTAGTGGAAATGATTTTATAACAAGACATAATTTTCAAAGAAGTGAAGGAATAAATGATGTAAATTCAAGACAACGTGGGTTTTTTTCCTCTTCGTAAGGTACTTGCATAAAAAAATAGTTAATACAAGAGAATTACTTCCAAAAAATGCAACAGTGATGCATTATTACATCAAACTACAGCAAAGTCACTCTGGCAAGTGAAATGTCTTGCGTAAGTCTCTTATTCCTGACATACAAGAGAGTAACAAAATCCATGTGCGAGGCTGAAAACTGTGTAAGTGTCCACTTATTTTCTGCTGCCCCCAGCTCTGTTTCCAGAGGGGAGGGGAGAAGGGACAGGCACTTCCACAGCTCCTCTGGGCATGCTGGATAGAGGAGAGGAAATTTTCTCTCTTCCTTGTTCCCCCTACATTGCCTCATAACCCCAAGGATCTCCAGAGGGTCTGGGAGCAATTTCACCTCCCATTCCTACAGGGATGGCTGCCAAAGCTGCTACTTGCACAGCCACTCACCTTTTGGAATACACCTGTTGTGCTACAGCATCCTGGAAGAACCACACTGAGGACACAAGAGCAGAGGAGACAGAGATGCCAGAGACAGCCAAGGGCTGATGGAGAGTAAAAATGACACCCTGAGGTGAGATGGGAACAGGCTGGGTATGGGGGAAAGTAGTGACCAAAGCCCTGCCATGAAAGCTCCCTGTGTTCTTTAAATGGTTTAATTCCACCTCCAGTTATTAATCACGTGGAACTAGGTACTGTGCTTGTACACACTGGCTAAAAAGTCATGGGTAGACATAAAATCCAGCTAAGCAGAAGCCTCAGTGTCTGTGCCTCTGCCACACAGTGGACCATATTTTAAATATTCATGATGCTGACATACTTCATAATTCCAATCTCTCTCTTCCACATCTGTTTGGGCCAATGATCTTTGCCAAAACACTGGGGGAAGTCAGTGATGTAGAGAAGCATCCTTGACTTTCTATCACAGTTATGAAGCATCTGCTCACGTTCTAACAGAGCTCAGAACATGTCTGAGCCACCTGCACACTGAAAAATCAATACCACATCTCCTGCTTTCCTTCTGCAAGGAGCTGGAGCACAGCATCCTCAGAAAGTGCAAAATTGCCTTTTTAATTTTATTTTATTCCTCAGGATCAATGGGAAGTGACCTCATCTTCGCCAGCTGCCATGAAACTGATATCCATGTACAGCCCAGTTAGGAGTATGGGACTCTGTCTCAGATCACATTCCCTCTCTCTCATCTCTCTGATTTAAATGGCACAGCCATTGAGGCAAAATGCCACAATTTTGGTCCTGTACAGGAGAAGCAGACACACAACGGGGAACCAACATGGCTCTCCCAGAGTTGTGACTGCCTGGTGAGCTCTAAAGCTCATTAGAAGGCACCAAAAGAATAGGGCTGTTGAAAAAGTCAATTTTTTGAGTCAGAAACTCTCACTGTACTTTATTTTAAACTGAAACTGAAGCAGTAATGGTTAAATCCTTGTACTAAGGGTTCTCAAGTGCAAGTTCCTGCCTTCATGATAGAACCAATAGAACAAAGATGTGTTTTGCAGTGAAGTTATGTTGGTGCAAATCCCTTCAAATTCTTAGTAAGGTGGCACAGCACCTCTTCTCCTCTCTGAATTGTGAATTAAAGAAAAACCCAACCAATAACTAAAAAACAAAAAAACAAAAAAAAACCCAAAAAAACCAAAAAAACCAAAAAACCAAAAAAACCCTCTTTACTCATGCTCCTGTGCAAGTGTCAGGAATTGCCCAGGAAGCAGGTATGTGATCTGAACAGGGGGCTGTCCAGGCAGAGTGATGCCTCTCCATCACTGGATAAACAGAGGGTCATGGGCCTGCAGGAGAGGTGGCATTTGATGGGAGTGGTCAGTGACAGCTCTCTCTACAACTGGCTTGCAAATTTTTGGATGCTTTTTAGAGGAGCATTTCTCCTCTTCCTCACTACTTTAGTCCACGTCCAGACCCAGGACTAGAAGCAGCTCATGTTTTACATCAAGCCCTATTGGAAGTAACAAGAGGTTATATTACATTTTAAATGACTACACCAATTTCAGACAAATCAAGTTAAAACTGCAGCCCACAGGCTGAAATCCTCTCTTCTAATCGGTGTGCACTAACTTGTGTACTCCTGTAGCCCAAGAAGGACAACAGCAGGGCTGCTGTAACACCAGGCCACCTGTGCACCCCAAATCACTGCTCCCCATTTATGCCTCTTGTGGCACTACTCCCTAAATTCCTGTTCTGCAAGGAGAACACTGGAGAATCTGCAGCAAGACCAAGACAAAATCTGGCTGACATTCCCCCTCCCTTCTACCCCCACCCTCACTGCAAAGAGCAGAACCAGCCTGGATAATTATAAGCATCATCTTCTGGTTTTGATCTATCCACTGATGGTTTGGATTATTAATCAACGCTATGACCCTCCAGCACTCCAACACGTCCTCCTTCCAGAGGCAGCTCCTCTTCCAACCCCGCAGGAAAACTGCCACAGGGCCTGGAGAGCCACTGCCCTACATCCCTTCCTTGGAGGAATTAAATGTATCTCTAGAGCATTTAAAAGAAATGTCCACTGCAAAAAAATCCATCACTTATCTCCGGTGCAAATTCCATTCCTGCATTTGAATTAACGAGTTTCTCTATGATTTAAAACTCTTATTTTTTTTATTTCAACCTTGTGCCTAGGTACTGTAGTGAAAAGTACATCAAATATACCCAGACACACACGATTTGAAACGCTGGATTTTAAATTCCAGCACTGCTAACTAATGAGAACAATTTTTTCCTTCTTCTTCTTTGTAGCATCACTTCATGTACTTACATACCATAATCATATCCTCCTAGAGCCTCTATTTTTCCAGGGTGTAGATCTTTAATTCCCTTTAATCTGTCTTCATAGCCTATTTCCTCCAACTCCTTTATCATCCTAGCTGCTCTCCTCTATATTTGCTCCAGCTTCTCTTTATCCTTTCTGCAATAGAGTGGCCAATTGTACAGCACACTCAATGTGGTTTAACTGGTTCTGCATAAAGTAGAACAGGAAAGGAAAAAAAAGGACTCGGATGCAACATGCATGTTTACGCCTCCCATGACAGCATTTACCTTTTTGACTAAGACATGGCACAGAGTGTCCCACCTTAATTTCTCAACCCCGATTATGCCTCAGCCATTTCCCACACAACAGAGGCTGAGCAGCTGACGTGTCATGTCAAACCCGCAGTTTGGAATTTTGATTTCCTAGCTGGGCTACTTTCTACTTATCCCTGCTAAATCTCATTTTATTCCTCTCTGAACAGTCTCCTAATTTATTCAGATTAAAACGGATTGATTCAGTATCTTAGTTTAATTAGGAAAAAAATGTGATCCAACCATTTTCCTGGGTTTTTGGGGCTCGGGGGATGTTCTGCGGGGTTTTTCAGTTTTTTAGGGTTTTTTTTTTTTTAACACTGACTTTCAGCACAGCAATCCCATCCCTCTTACACACCCAATTCGCATGGCAGAGGGAGGTGGCAATGGCAAAGCTTTGGCCCCACTTCAGCAACCCTTTTAAGAACACACACAAGTATAAAAACACAGGATTAGACCTTGGACTTCACCGAGACCGAGGTGTAAAATTACCAATGAACACACATACTTTGTAAAAAGATCCTGTTTGCCAACCTTATTTTACTGTAATTTATATTCTGTTGTAACATTTAAATTTATAGTAAAAGAAAACACTGAGAAACAAGATCTATTCTTGTTCAACGAAATTCTATTCTGTTACATTTAAGAGTTGAGGCAAGTCTTCCACTCTTATATAAACCAGCGATACGTCAACAAATATGATTAACAGGGATTATTCACGTCAGTATTTTTCACCCCTGTCCCACAGGAACAACAAAAACTGTGCAGAAGGTGACTGTCACATCACACACAGCCTGGCAGCTCGCTGGGGGGGACTTCGCCCACCCAACACCCCTGCAGCAGCAGCAAAGTGCCCTTGGGGAAATGTTTATAAAAATATAATTAAGATAAATAATGACTCCAAGGGAGAACTACAGCTAGATAGAGCACTGCATTCTCTCTGCTGCACGCTTTCCCCTTGGAAGAATGCTGTTTTAAAAAATCACTAAAACTGAGAGGACACAAGCCTGCTTCCCCAGGGAAGCGTGCTGAATCACACAGGTAGTGTAAATATCATATGCTGCTGCAGGTGCTAGGCGGTCTATTTGTTTGTGTTTACCAAAAGGCGTAACAAATAGTCCCACTAAGAGAGAACAACACTTGGCATTGGACTGATAGGCACCAGAGCAGCCACAAATCACATTCATGCATTTAGATCTGAACTGCTGGGTAACACTAGAGCTTCACCCTGCACTTTGGGAGGGCCTCTTTGCCATGATTTGCCCCTATATCAGAGCACAGAGAAGCTCAGCATCCTTCCCAAACATCCCACACCCAGGGAAAATCTTGCAACAGCAGGAAAGAAAGCAAAAAAACAAAAAAGGCAAGAAGTACAGAACAGCCTTGCATGACATACACGGCCAGCTATCACAGTTTACAGCTTTGCAACTTCTGAGTTAATTCACAGTATAAACAACAAGGAAAATGTTTCTTCCGAGCAAGACTTCCTGTAAACTGTTCATTAGAGCGCGCAGGGCGCAGGGCTGTGCACCTGCTGATTAACCATGCGCTCCAAGAATAAACACAAACCCCAGCCAGCCAGATTGTTCTGGAATTTGCTCTGAGCTGATTTTTCTTCCCCCACGTTATAAATTGGATTCTACAATAAAACAAACAGCAGAACATAGGTTGCCGAGAGTTAAAATCTACTTTTTACACTACATTGACCACAGCACCCACAGGCACAGCTACAATGTCTTTCTATGAATGGGACAGATTGCCATATGGATGCAGACACTGAACAAGCTGTACAACTCCTGGCGACAAGTGCCTAGGGGACTGTCCTATATTAGCACCACCTGTGCTGTGGAAATTGTGCTCTGTGTATGAAATGGTATTTAAGGGCCCATCGCGATGTTATCTTTGAGTATACACAAAAAGGAAAGTTACAGTTAAAAAGAATTTGCTGGCTAGCGGATCTGTTGCTCAGTTCCCGAGATCGTTTCCCAAAGGAACAGCTCTCCTCTTTATTCATGCAGCCTAAAATGACAAGCTGCAACACATATTAGCAGTTTCCCTGCCTGGGCTTATACCATCCTTTTAATGACAAGAATCTACTTTATAATATACATATGTTTTCCTGATCACACAGAGGAAATTACAGGCCTCCTACCTTACCAACACCAACTATACACAAAAACACCCCATGGCATTTCACAAATGTTGCTCCAGCACCAAGCAATGCAATATGAATTTTCCTTGGGCTCCTTCCCCCAGTTCTCACTGTGTAGCAGGTAGAGCCACAAATCCCGATTACCAAATTTAAATGTGCATCTCACCACTTTGAAAATACTACTGTGTCTGCCTGACAGAAATAGAGCTCCAGATTAGCACAAGATGTCGAGGGAGCGAGGAGAAGGGAGAAATAGGGAAGAGGGGTTTGAGCAGTACCTAGCTGCTCTACGAAAAGAGATTTCCCTCTCTCCAAACTGCAAGAAAAAAAAAAAAAAAAGATGCCAAGGAAAAATAAAGTAAAACAAATTGAATTAAAGAAAAACAGTTGTAAAGTGAACATTACAACCTGGGAAAAATGATGTCATTTTATTGAGAAACTCATTTTTTTTCCATTAAACCATAGTGAAATGGATAAAGTTTATACAGCTTAATGGTGGAGTTTGACTTTAAATGCTGCTCAATATCTTAGCAGCACGACATAACATGATATAACAGCTGTCATACTAACTGCTCCATTTTTATTGAACAGCACAGAAAGTAGTCACACAAAAGTCATGTAAGTCCTCTACTTCTACAGCACTTTCAAGGGTGTTTCTGCTCTCAGATTGTGCTATATATGTTAAAAAAATAACACAGCTCTTTATCAGCTCCCTGCTCTGCTCTTCAGGACAATCAGAGCCGAGCAAAATTCTGAGGAAGGACAACTTGCACATAGGAAATAAAAAGAAACAGAAATCTGCAGTGCAGTAAACGAAAACCAGGTCCCTTTTTAAGAGTACTACATAAACACCTCTAATAAAAGAGGAGGACAAATTTTCATTGGACTTTAAGTATTTAGACAGGAATGTTTTAGTAAAAGTTTAACTGCAAAGTGCATGCAATTAACAGAAAGCCATCAGCTATTTCTCTGGTATGTAAAAATAGCATTAAGCTGTATTAAATGCACGTGTAAGTATCTCAGTTGCAAGAAAAGGGAGGAGATATGCAAAGCACTCAGATATCAAACAATGATCTGTTGGCCAGATGGAGGAATAAAACAATACATATGCTAAAATTTGGAAAAGTTCTGTTAGGCGTCTGCCAAGGCTCACCCAATCTATTTTAAGTGCTTTTTGATACATTAGCTTAGTGTTTGGAGTTGTACAACTGATGGTTATTACACAGGACCAGAGAGCTCCCTGATGCTGGGGCGGCTTCCCAAGCATCAAACCCAGCACCCTCCTGCAGCCAGGGGCCACATCAAACATTCACAGCCTGCTTAACTTTGCATCTTTCGCAGGGAAAAACAAGTCAAATAAGCTGCTTTTGGTTTAGCGAAGGAATTCCCTGAGAAGCACACGATGAAGGAGCTGCTGGGCAGACTGAGGAGCAAGTGGAACTGTGAACTGATTTAGCACCCTGGCAGACGGTGGGTGCGGGCGCCGCACAGGAGGCTCCACACCCGCATCTGAAAAGCACGAACAATAAAGAAGTGCCTGATAAGGCTTAAAAGTGAAGATTAACAGCCCCAGGTCTGAGTCACAGCCGGTGTTTTTTCAAAGCTGATTACAGGAGAGTGACTCAGAGGGGGAGCCCGTTCAGTAACTGGTGGCATTTCTTTGGCAGTGAGTGCCAAGGGACCAGACACTGGGACACTTCGGGCTGTACCTGCACAGAACAGATGGAGATGGCCAGGAATGTGCCCTGCTGTCACCATGTCATTGTCACCAAGAGCCCCAACAGCCCCACAGCCATTCCAGGTGTAATGAGAAGGACAGCAGTCATGTGGAAAGCTTTAAAGGATGATAAAGGATGGTTTATCAGATATCCAGCTGGGCATCCAGGCTCAAGCTTCCTACTCCAACCTGGCTCCACAGCAAGGATGGAGGCACTTGAGATGCTCAGACCACGGTAAGAGCACAAGGGTCATGATGGGGTTTGAGCACATGGAGCAGCTAAATACATCTTGGGTATAAAGGTCCCAGGAATAACTATTTCTTAAGGGAGAACGGATCTGAGGTAACCTAATCCAACACAACTCTGCTGATGGTGAAGAATAATGAACTAAAATCAGCTGCAGGGAGCAACTGAGGGGAGCTGACACAGCTGAGCAGATCTGAGGCTGGCACCAGCGCAGAATGAATGCCAGGGACTAAGAGGAGAGGCTGGCCAAGAGAAGATCGGGCCCTGGGAGCATATGGACTGCGGGCTGAACTGTTTCATCCCGAGCATTAATAATGGACCCAAGTCTGTAATTCTTAATTGTGCTGAATCCTAATGCCCTCATCTAAGGGCCTTGGGATTTTGATGGAGGATCAGCTGGCATGGAAGATAACAACAGTGAAACACGAGGCATTAGGCCTAAGCAGCAGATCAGTGGTCTGCCACGCCATTCCTCACTTCCCTTCAGAGCCTTCTCCAGACTCTGTCCTCCTGCCATGCTGGCAAGAAAAAGCAATTTTAAAATCCCCTTGTTTATCCCATCTATTTTTCCTATGAGATGACTGCTTGCTTATGTGGAAGGACAAGACTCAAGTATAGCTGGAAAGGGTATAAAAGCAATGAGGGGAAGAGATGGGACTGCTGGCAGATGGAGAAAGGTCTCTTGGACACGAAGCCTTAAACTGCAACTCTTCACCTTACCTCTGGTAAACAACAGATGCACTTCTTAAATTAACAGGTCTGGACCTTCATTAACTCACTTGTTTATGTACAGCCTGCACCATCCTGGCTCTGCTGCAGCCAGGGCAGGATGGTGCCAGGGGATGGGACCGGCACAAGGTGTTCAACAGCTCCACTGCACCTCCAGACCTACCAGTTCAAGCCCAAACTGGAGCAATCTCTGCCTACTGCAAAGCACTGGTGAATTCTGCACTGTTCTGGTTTTCCAAACCTTACCAACATGGGGGATATTCCTGAGCATGCAGGTTTCAGGATGCCCACTGTTAATCAGGTTTTACAGTTACTAGCCACCTGAAATGACTGGGCATCCCCCCCGCTTTGTTTTGGTGCTTTTCTTAAGAAAATAATCAAGTTTCTCCCAAATAAGATGCAGTGGAACAAGATGGAAAGTGGGTACTTTCCCTGACATTTCTAAGCACAGCAGATGTACTTAACTGGCTCCTGTTATTTATTTATTTACTTGTGTAGAGAAAAACTGCTTGTTACTGAAGAAACCCAAATGCTGGTAAGATGATGAGAGGTTTGCATGCTGGTTGATGGTCTCACTTTCCCTTATCCTGAATGAATACAAGTATCTATAACTAAATATTTCCCTTAGGGTACTGATGACTGAGGTATGTTTATTGCATTGAGTGAATTTATATATATAATCAGCACAATAAACATTATTAAATTGTCTGAGTAAAATCAAAGCATGAAACACACAGTCAGTGCTGAATTCTAATGATGCTGAATGCCCATGATTGCATGGGGAAAGGATCTTAACAAGCCTTGATTTGAGCTTTGGCATCCGCCTCACAAATCACACGAAATGTTCTCTCTTTAATAGTGCTGAATATTGATAAATGTCTCTGCACGGCACAACAGGGAAGTTGGTCTCTATTGGCAATCTTTACCAAAGTGTGTTTTTTTCCTTCTCTACACTCAAGGGTTTACCCTGAATGATTTAATTATAATTTTCCTTGTGTAAGACAAATTAAAGAGGAGAGTAGGAGTGTCATGCCAAAGCAGATTATTTATCTCCTTAACAGATTGCTGTGCACCAAACCCCAGAGCTGCTGCTGCTGCTACTTACAGAAACTGGGCGAAATGTGGGACAAAAGCATGGATGTAATATACATTTAAAGCCCAAATGAATGAAAGCATTAACCCATTATTTATAGCTGGGATTGTTTCACATTCCCAGGGAAGCCATACAGACAGAGCATGCAGAAATCAAGCTCAACACCACAGTGTTCCCTGGCCCAGGAGGGAGGGTGCCTCCTGCTTCTGAATGTATTTTCACTTTTTGGATGTCCCAGGTGACTCTGGTCACTCCCCTGCCATTTGCTTTTTTGTCCTAAAGGAGAAATTTTGCTGTCACTGGGCCCCAAGCACAGCAGCCCCACAGTGGGCAGTGTCACCCACCAGTGTCACCAGAGCTGTGTCCCCGCAGCCTGTGCAGAACCCCAGCCTGGGCTGGCGACGCGTGGGCACGCCAGGCAGCCAATGACTACTGCTCCTGCTATTTTAAACCCCTTGTTTATAACCAGAATGTGTTTTTACCCAAGATACAGAGCAGATCTGCTGCTCGCCTGCTGATTCTAACACAGGTGCCTCCCGTCTCGCAGGTCTGGAGCAGCCTCACAACCTGACCTGTGGGATCAGGAACCCCCTACAACACAGCCTGAACTATCCCAGTGACATGTGCCAGAGATGACAGCGATGATAGTAACTCCCACATAACCAACCTGCCTCCTGCAGCCCACTCCTTCTCAAAAGCCCAAGAGAAAGGGGTTGAAAACAGCTTTACAGCACACCCTAAAAGTTAATGTTACCTGTATATGATTATTTATGGCTGCTGGGCAGTCGTTATGATGTGGCTGTGCTTAACTGTTAGGACACTTAGAGATTTTACTATGTGCTTTTTATTGTTGGTTAAATCTAAATAAATAGCTCTTGGTTGTATCAGACCAGAGCTAACAGCCAGTTGCACAGAACGTGCAGGAATGAGGGGAAATCCACAAGTCAAAAACCTGCCCTGGCCAGCCCAGGCTGTGACTTATGTGATGGGAGGTGGAAGGGCTGATACCTCCCTAATGAGCCCTTCCACAGCCCCATCTGACCTGAGCCTGAGCTAGAGACTGCCTCCAAAAATCTCCTCAGATTTGTTGTGCTGAACCAGATGGGTACAAGAACACACATGGACTTCAGGCCAAGTCCAGCAAACTCATGCTCTCACCACAGCCATTAATTTTTCTAGACTTAGCTTTGCAATCAAAAAATTACTAAAACCCCTGCTTGTGTCTCTGCTCTCTTTTGCAAGCCCACTAAAATTTCACCTTCTGTGAGCTTTCAAACATACGTGTGATGGCAGAGCACAGCAACTCTTCCCTCTCTGCTCACTGCCCACCCCACGCTCTCTGCCTGTAGATAAATATCCTTTCAGAAAGCAAAGCAGTGCAAAATATCTCACCAAGAGGAGTTTCTGTGTCACATGAAATGCAGGCAGGCACCACAGTGCCTGATGAGACTGCAACAAAACCCTTAAGTGCATCAGGAGGCATTCTACTGCCTGTAGTCTCCTGCTCTACTTATGGATAAACATGTAATTCAATCACTGCAGCAAATGGATGGCATAAAGCCTCCACGTACCAAAGAGAGGCAGGACAAAGCAAACTCTGTAGCTCTCGTATTTGTAGGCCTAAATATTCCTATTTCATATTTTGATATTTCAGAGAATTCAACAGATATGCAAGGAAGGTATAAGGCAAGCTTAACAACACAGGTATTGATTCTAGCACTGAGGATTTAGTCTTCTAAACTAAGACAATCTCAAACAACACCATGGCATGTTTATGCCTTCCTAATTAATCTGGAACTTCACTAATAAAAGCATGTGTATCACCTTGTCTGTAGATCCCAACTGCCTCCAGGCCACAATTATAGGACTCAGACACATGGATTTCCAGGTCTGCTCAACACTATACACAGAAAATTCTTACTCCAGAACAGATCCCTGTATTTCCACTGCATTTTAAACTGAACTGAATCTGTTTCCTGGTTTAGACTGCCATTAGCACACAGCACGTGCCTCTATTCAGTGAAAGAAAATCCATCTTGCTGCATGGGTTTTTACTTTATATACTCGGTAAGAAAAACATAGATAAAAAATTTATTGAGAAGCCATAAACCCATCTTGTTCAGTTCTACATGCAGCAAAAAGGGAATAATTGTTTAATAAACATCAAAATTTTTTAGTATCCCATGTAAGTCTTCATGAAAACCACGTCCTTGGCACTTATATGCGTTATAAACATATTAACTTGATGTTCCCACACACGTCCTTGCAATGGGTATATAAAGGATGCCTTACACACACAGCACTTCTTCCAACAGTGGGTGTGCTCTCCTTTAAAATCTATCTATTCCCAGCAGCACTATTTTCTTAATATCAGAAAGATATAAGAGGTATTTATATAGCTTCCCTATCAATCTGCTTTCAGGCCACCAGAAATACAAACTCCATGGCTTAAAAATTCCATTATCCTCTTTCTAATGAATGAAAGGAGGACGGAAAGACAAAGCCATCAGTTTCCATAAAATCCAGCATTCACTAGTGTCTGCTGTAACATTTCTAGATGGGCAAAGGGACTCTCCTGAATGCAAAGGAGCAGTGCCCTCCCCACTGAGCCCACTCCTCGAGACCCTTCCTCCTCCTCCTCCTCCTCCTCCTCCTGCAGCAGCGACGCCGAGGCTGCAGCCGGCGCTGGCACCCACGGCCTTGGCGCCTGGGCCTGTCTATCTCCCCAGAAGCAAAAGTTACGTTGTTAGACACGCCTCAGTGAAATCTGGGGGTGTAAAGAAACAAACCTGCAATAAAGCATCCTCTGGAATAAAGCAGAGCCCGCGCCGAGAAGCACGTCAACAGACAACCCCTGATTTAAGCCATTTCTTTTAACAATGCAAGCCGAGCAAGTATAAATTAACTCACACTTTTAAAAGCCAAACAACACCAGTTAGCTAATTTTATCAGCACTTAAAAAAAAAAAAAAAGTCACTTTGTTTTAGAGAAACTTGGTGAACTCAAGCCCAATGTGTCTTGTGAAAGCAGGTAATAGAGAGTACAAAAAAGCAAATATGTTAGATGAGATATGGCACCAAAATTTGATAAAAATGGGGACTGTACTGACCAACAGATTGTCTTGCTCACCTCCAGCCTGTAAACCCAAAGCACAACAAGAGCACCACCACCTGTGATGCAAAACTCAAAAAACTCCCCCCCAGCTTCTTCACACTTCCCAATACGCTTATCCAATGCACTTCTAATTAGCTAATTGTGCCCACATTGATCCAATTAACAAGCCATAAAGATCTGAACAAAAGGAGCATATTCTGCCCAGTGGAGACTCTATTCAACCACGCCAACACCAGACAGAGCAAGACGAGGAGGACAAAACCGAGGCCAAGACACTTGGCCACCGCTCCCCAGCGTTTGGCCATCGCTCTGGGACGCTGCCCTGAGATGCTCAGGGTGGAAAACCCACAGGCAGGCACCTACCTCTCCCTTTTAGGAGTGTGGACTGATAGCTGTCCATTAGTTGAGGCGTGTGGGTTGATGATTAAGGAGGTCTTGGAGGGCGCGGAGGAGGAGACGCAGGTGGTGGACAGGTCCAGGCTGCTGTGGTTGTTGCTGGCTGCCTCCTCCGCTGTGTGCGAGCTTGTCACTTCCTTCCAGAGCTGCTGCAGTTCTGTTGGAATCATGCCTGAAACAAACAAATTGGATAATTAAATCAATTAACAGCTAATTCGGCCGTCTTCAAACAGTAATTAAATCAAAGAGTCAGTAAACAAAGACTAGTGTTAGTTTTGCCTGTGTGTTTTTGCACATGTGTGCGTATATATATATATTTTTTTAAAAATTTTTTTTAGTAACTAAATGCTAATACTGCACTGCACGATTCTGCTGCGTTCTGGTGCGACACCTGCAATACTCATGGAATGCAAAATCCGGGCTGTGGGACAGAGGGATCCACACAACGCCACACCCACACCAACCATCATGCTAAATATTATAAATTTTTTGTAATTTTTAGACCAAAGGCCCATTTTCAGAGTCCCTGCTTGGGCGAAAATCTCCCCCACGCCCACAGCAAGGCTGACAGCAAAAGTGGCCACTGGCTACTCCACGTTCAGCTAAGAAATTCAATTTCTTTCTTTTCCCACAATTTTTCCTCCCTTTTTTTTCTTTCTTTTTTTTTTTTTTTTTTAAGGAAAGTGACTACTTTCTAACCTGTTATTAAAAACAAGGAAGGTCTTAGGAGAAAAAAATACTCAGCTTTATTATTATGACAACATGAACCACAACATGACTAATTTTGTGCTTAAGTTTTAAATGATGACAAATAGCTTTGTTATTAAATACAGTTTTTATTAATCACTTTTAGACGTAAATTATGAATTCATATTGTCTTCCTGAAATGCTTTTCAAATTTTAACAGTCAAATTGATTATACTATGATTATTTCATTAACACACCTATCTTTCTCATTAATTTTGGTTTCTTGAACTGCTCACTTAATTGATGGATGTGTCTACCGAAAAACTGTATAACTTTCTATACAAGTAACACTATTATTACTGTCATTTCTTAGATCGATGCTAATGAGCCATTCAAAAGCAAAATGAAAACAGAAAATAAGCTCCAAGAAAAATAATAATAAAAAATTGTGTTTTTTTAAACGTGCCAAAGTGGACACCAGGGTTAGGGAGACAACATTCAGTAAGTAATGCAGAAGAAAACTGCAAACTCCAATGGGCCAAATGGCAGGTGAACCATGTGCTCACACTGAGATCACGCTTTTGGATAAAGCTGATGTTTGTGACATGATCCAACAAGTCCACTTTCTCTCACTACAGACTATTTCAGTGCTCTTTCAGAGAAGGCCATGGGAAAAAATTAGCAGTAGAGACACGTCACTCAAATATTCAGTGGAAAAAATAATAATAGTAAGGCAGTGTCTGCGTGTTTTTAGAGAGGTTTCTCATCAGTGTGCTTCCAGCTCATCGTTTGGGTGACTGTTCATTGTTTCACCATGTTGTAGCTCTGGAGCTATCCTAAGGAAACCTGCCATTTTCTGAGTGTACAGCAGCAGCTCACACAGGCATGTACCTCACCCAACCTAAGGTATTGAAATTTAAAAAAAAAAAGGCAGTATGCATTATATTCATTTGAAACACATAATAAAAAATGCCAAGGTCTAAATTTAATTTATTTTTGTCATTTAGAATACAATGGATAGATAATCATCTCAACGTGATCAGCCAAACATCTTTACTTTGCTAAACTGTTAAAGATTTTAATTATGCTAGCTTTGGAGAGCACTGGTCTAATGAGGCGATAGACTCCAGAGAATCTAAGTGGTTAAGAACTGTGAAATGAGTCTGATAGGATTTTTTTATATTCACCGTGGATCGTTTGCATATCAAAGAGGAGTAAATTATTGCACGACAGACCAATAACCTTCCCCGCCTTTCCCAGAGTAGCATTAACAAAAACAGTTGGTCTCCGGTAACGGTTCACTACAAAAAAAATGCTGAAATCCTTAAGTATCTGCAATTAATATATATTAGGGAAGAGGCTTCAATTTATACATTAAGTGATCGGATATTCTTAGGATACATCCGTTCCTCTAAAGCCACGTCATTTTCCTTTCATCAGCCCCAAATGCCAATTATATTTTGATGGATTTTGTCCCAAATGAGCATTTAGTTATTAGACATATTCAATTATTACTTGTCCCCTGGAATTAAACCTCTGATCAAATTAAACAAAGAAAAAGGTCAGTACACAAGCCCGTGTCCTGTTTTGCTGTGTGGGGGCTATTATTTTCAAACACCTTGCAAAGTGACAGTGTGGGATGTATTTTTAGCTAACACGCTTGACAGGACTGTCTGTGCACTAACAATTACCTGTGAGCAGGGCTGACCCTTACACACTGTTTACTCAGTTGAAACAATAGTGAATAGACTTGTCTGTTGATGATAACATATTGATATGAGAACATATGAGCCGACACCTACTTTTATTTTCCAGAATAAGCAAATAGGGAAAGAATAACTGGCCTTCTTTTCGTTTTATTGTGTTTTTTTTAAATCTGGATTTCTGCAGGTTTTTAATTAGACACACGCTATCACCCACGCTCCTTTCCCTGTTCTCCACTTTCCTCTCCTCCCGGTCACTTCTGGATCTACCAAGGCTTTCTCCCAAGGAAAAGCCTGAAAGTGTTACAGCCATTAAAAGAGACATACACATGATATTTATGCCTCTAAAAGTCAAAGTGTTTGGTCTAACTTCCCATGCAAGGGTTACTCCTATTAGTACTGACAACAACTATACCACAGATGGAAAGAAAAATAAAATATACCCAGTTTTGTGGGGGAAAATGCTGGCGATAGCAAGGATTTTAGGCTGGGTGACATTAATTTAAAGAGCTAACTGTGATGTCATACATGTCTGCACATAACCTCTTGCCAAAAACTGATTACATCACCTGATTAATAAAATAAAATTAGAAGTAGCCTCTCTCCCCCTGCCCTGAATTTAGTTCCTTTAAAGTAATTCTGGAGAGAATTCCTGACTAGCCTGTCAAACTGGGGAGCTGAAAGGTATGCTCATCACTCATCCAGCAAAATGGTTGAATAAAATAATAGAACAAATGGCAAAAGCAAGTCAAACAGATCCACGACCACTCGCAATAAATTATGTAATTTACCATTTAACAGCCTCATTTTAACAGTGAGAGCTAAATTTCAAGTCAGATTCCCAGAACTGCGCTGCAATTACCCGAGATCGCTGCGACTTCCTATGGACCAGGAACGGGATTCAGACCTGAAACTGCCAAATCTACGGGAGCAATCAGGCACCCGGATGTCTCAGTCCTATTATTTTCACTTGCTGGTGATCTGAAGTGTGATTTGCAGTTTCATTTTGAAGATATTTAAGATCTCGCTCTCACAGCTCAGAACACTGCTGAAATGGGGTTTATTTTAAAACTGCTGCTACGTACAGATGTAAAAGCTAGATTATAGAAGTGTCTAAATACTAAGCAGCGAAGATTACACAAATATAACACCAAAGGATGTGCTATTTTGTTTAAGACAATAGGCGAGCACTAAAAACTAAAATGAAACTAAAATACAGATTTAAACAATCTATTACTTCTGAAAACATAACGAAAATGTCACTTATGAAGTAGCATTCTCTCCTTGGAAACACTTATTACTATTGTTAGATACTTAAGAATAAAAGTAAAATGTTTTTAAACTGAATTCACAGCTACATTTACTAGAGGGATGATTTCATTTCTTTTATACACACATATACAGTATTTGTCTCAGTCTTGCCAACTGTTCTTAAAACAAAAGGGCACGAGGGATGTAATTTTTTTTTTAAATAAGAAGTGTCCATTACCAATTATTTTAAACTATAGCCCTGGCTCTTCATTGCATTTTTCAGGACAACTAGTCCTCTTGATTATGAAAGAAAATGTAGGCACAGGTTTAAAAAATGTATGTTGTGGGGACAGTTGACAGATTACTGCTCATGGAACTCAATTTCCCAACCCCAGGTATCACCGGCTCAAAGACAAACAGAGTTGCTCAACCTCTTTGTGTCCTTGTACCTCCATACCCAGGTGACCATGTTCAAGCAAGCAGAAAGTTGATTTAAACCTCATAATGACATCAGTTTTAAGCCATCGTCTCTCTGATAAAAAGGAATAAAACATCGTGCTGGATTGCAACCCGCCTCGAGTCTCAAATCCCTCTTTCCTGCCGGCTCCCGCCGCCCCCAACGCTCGCAGCTCATTTCCCTGCCAGAACCAGCCCTCTCTGCTTATGTTTGTGTCTCTGTGGCGTGCAAGTCAGCACCCCTCAGGTTTTAAATACGCTCCTGGGCGAGGACTAATAGTTACACTTCCCTGCTAACCATATCAATCAATGCCACGACGGCTGAATTACCTACTGGTGTCTCCGATGTGTTACCGCGCAGATTACACTTCATGCATCACCACATTCATTTCTTTCACATTACACATGAGCGTGTCTTGTCACTGCCCAATTGCCCTCCTCTGGACAGCTTAACTGATGGACTATACAATGAACCTTACTGAGCCAACTTAATGGTATAGGAGCTGTGGGAAAAATTAGCAAGGTTGAAGCTTGAGTCCGGTGGGTGTGTGGGAACAGCCTGGGATGCTTCCAACAATAAATCTGAGGCGTAATTAATGCACGTTACAACATCTTGCAAGCATAAATGGCATTTCATCTACGTGCCCTGTTTTCCTGGACTCATTTCACACCTTTTCCCCATCACTCCGCATCGATGGTGACTGACCAGGTACTGCCCCAAGTCTGATCCTGCAGCTCCCAGCTGTGCACCACCTTCCCATGGATCAGCCTCCAGCTCCTGCACAGTGCTGCTCTACACCAGGCAGGCAGTTTTGGGATGCTGTGAAGTTGAACTGAGACTTGGGGAGTCAGGGGTCAGGCCCCCAAAAGCTCAGCCTCTCAACACAGGAGTTAAGTGCTCGAATACCTTCCTGGGTCTGGCAAAAATAAACCTAAATAAAGCACGTCAGCCACACAGCAAAGCAGACTCCACTCCCCAGTTTGGCCTCTGTTTATCCATATTAAGTTAATATTCACCAGCCACCTCACTCTCCTTTTTTGCTGCTATGTACACAGGAAAAAAGGAGGGTGAACAGAAGCAATTTCTCCTTGTCCCCTCCATTTAAATGAACAGAGCTGAATGTAAATTCATTGTATGATTTAGAAACTAGGAAGAGCCCTAAGGCTGCTTTCAAGATCCCAAATCATTCAGCCTGGGCTGACTCAAGCTATAAAGGTGAATGTTCAAATTTATTATGGGGCAAGGGAAGGAGAAGGCAGGATTATTCAGAAATATCAGCGTCATGGTTGATGCCATGGCATGCCTAAGCCATGCCAACTCCAAACATTCTGCTTTAACCACAGCAGCCAGAGCTCAGGCAAGTCTGTTAAACTGTCCCACGGCTTGCAGACAAACCCAGTTTAAGAAGTAAAATAATAAATTTAAGCCAAAAAAGAAAAGAGAGAATAAAAACCCTAGGTTATAATCACTGTCAAAAGTATTGTGGATTTAAGTAGTGCTTTCAGTGTATCAATGTCTTAAAAAAATAAAATAAATTGGGATTTCAGCAAAGCAGAAATTCAGAATTCACTTCTTGCAGAGTGCAGGACTGAATAAAGACGTAGGAGGATCTAATTGTCAATAACACCATTAGAATTAAATGGAGTTAATCCCAATTTGCCTCAGTGTGGAGGAAGGAACAGAAGCACCGAGGCAGTGACACGAAGGCTGTGGAGAGCAGCCGTGTCCCCTCTCCCTGGCAGCCACAGCCAAGGGCACTCAGAGCTCCCCAGCCTGTGGGTCAGAGCTGCTCTGTGCCAGGCTGGAACCAGGAAGGCCCAATCAACACATCTGGGAAAGGAAAAGCTGCTCTCACACACCCTGAGCCATGAAGGCAGCACCAGGAATCGATAAAGACTCCTCCTGTGAAGGATTCCAAACCCAGATCAGTCTGCTCTGAGCCCGCCAGACTGGCTACAGCTGTGCAAACTGCATGTGAACTCCAAGCCCTCTGCACCCTGCCAGCCAGGGCAGCCCAGGATTGCAGCACCGCCCTTCTCAAAAAATACCTTTATAATGCCCACCCTGCCTGTCAGCATCTTTCTGTGCTTATTCTTTTATAAGCCTGTGGGCCCTCTCTCCCCCCACCACGTGACAATTCTGTGAGAGTGCACACTGCCCTGGCTCTGCCACCCAAACCCCTCACCTACCTTGTGCAAGGGGTTGCAAAGGCAGAGTAGGCTGCCCAGGCTGGATGGTCAGCAGCCCCTGACGCTGCAGAGACAGGAGATGCTGCTGCTGCAACTGCTGCATCTGTAAGAGCTGCTGCTGAAAGGCCAACTGCTGCGTGGCCACTTGCTGCTGCTGGGGCTGGAAAAAACAAAAACAAACCAAAATAAAAATGCACACTTGTTAATTCAAGAGTACAGCAGAGAGGTTTACAGGGCTCCTTGTCTCAACTTGCTTCAACTTCTGATGGTAGTCACTGGGTAGCAAGGCCAAGCCAGTGAGCCCACCACCCCCAGCAAAGACCCCAAGGTATGTTTAGATGCTGGAGCTAACACAGGGCTGCAGATTCCCACCTCCAGTGGTTAACTTTCACCCAACCTAAATTCCTGTTGCCTTCCCAGTTACAAATGCATACAGCATTTCTTGGTCTTTGTGTTCATGTTTTACCCTAGATGTGGCTGTGTTTCAGTGGTGGGTAGAGTAAATGCTGATGAAAATCCTGGGTAATTCTTTGAGGCAAAGAACCTGAGAATCACACCCCACAATCACATCACACTTAGATGTAACAAGAAACCCTGCACTGTGCTCTGTTTGTTCATTCAAGGGTTGTCTCAACTATTAAGGCAATTCGACTGGCTTAATTTATGGTATTCTATACTCACTCTCTCTTCTTCATCCATCAAGCCTCACAATACTTTCTGTTACACTGGAATTATTCTGTGCTGTATTTAAGGCTGCTACTTCTGCACTTTGAAATTTTTAATTATTCTCACTAGAAAGAAGATGGAGTTGCTTTACTCCACAGGGATGTGAACCTTGAACCTCCGAGGTGTAAAAGAACATGTTGCTTTTCTCACTACTGTACCAGGAGAAGCTTTTAACTACTCTGTTTATCACTTCTGACATAAATAAATGAGAAAAAATCAGACCTTTGAAGAAGAAAAACTTCATCTAATATTGTTAATTAGCCATGACAAACGATGAAATAACATTGTAAATCTTTCATAGGAACAGCCACTAGATTTTAATTACACACATTCATAATTTAGCAAACAACATCTTACTTGAATGTGAGTGTTTAATATGTACAGTACTCGAGGCTTCAGAGTCCTTAATTTTGTTCAGTTAAGGAAGCCTCTAGGTTTTGCTTCCATGCTCATCTTGTATTTTATTTGCTTTGTTCTTTAAAATCCATGAAAGGCTTTGCATTTTGATAAATATCTTTTTATTTATTGTACAATGACAGGAGGAAAACTTTTGTTGTGTAAAACATCAATACATCATGCCAGTGTTTAGCAGTTCCTTGTGCTAGCCAAAAAAAATTAATGTAGATTTCCTTAGTAATTATCTGAGTGATAGAAAGATAATACAGTGCAGTAGTACAATAAATAGGAGGAAATTATCTAATATCCCTAATCTGCTAGGAATCATATCAAGGTGGAGGTCTTATACACATTATGGCTAACAATTAGGGAAAGAAAATTAACTCTTACCAAACTGCACACTTTCACTAACCCACCCCAGCCAGGTCCTGAGCTTTCTGTGGCCCTTCCTTGACACCAAGCCAGAGGATCACTGGCCCCATTCCCTACTGGTGTTACACAAGGAAAAAGTCCCACCCGAGCTGCTGGAGCAGGACTGACAGACGCCAACCGTGCGTTTGACCCCCATCTTCTCGTATGACCATGCCCCATCAATCCTAATACTGCAACCCGCAACTCTGAGAGTCAGCCATTCTATTCCTCTTATTTATAAACTCCATTTATCTTATTTCCGAAGAAAACCTTGGACTTCAGGAACACATCTAAACAAATAGGTGTTTGGATATTCGGAAACTCGGAGAGTTTACACTTCTTTGCAACAGCTTGCTCTGACACATCCATTTGTTGCAACTATCTGCAACAGCACCATATGCATGCAGGCCCCAGCAACAGTTGTACTGAGCTAAAGTAATGTTTGCCTCCATAAATATTAATTTTAAAATATATATACTTAATGCATTTATATTAATGTATTTATATTATTAGTACTAGGCGTAGGAAGCTGTGTTTTACCTATTTGCGATAAGAGCGCAAAGTTAGCACATGGGGTTTTTTTTAAAAAAAGCCCTTTATATCAATTGACTGATGCCCGTTTGGTTGTCTCCTCAGCTATCCTAAGAAAAGCTCTTGAACACACTCTACTTTGAAAAGCCAGGATATAAAAGTATACAAGGCCCATTGTCCAAGAAAGAATTTAAAAGCAAGACACGTTGCCAAACTGCGCTCCCCACCCAGTTACCAAACACAGGATACAAGGCAGTTTGTTTACTTCTCACAATTGAATGCATACAAAAAAGGTCTCGGTGCAGTCCTGTTGTCAGGTCAGTAGTCAGTGTTAAAATGCTGAAATATCCTGATAAAACTTGCATTTTTGATCCCCTCCCTAAAGCTTCTGTCAAAGGTCTGTTTTCCTTTCTTAGGTTACTCCCTACTGCCTAACATAAACTGTCACAGTGCCGGAGGACAAACGGCCCTGCTCGGGAAACCGCGCGCTCCGTCCAGCGCCGCGGCTGCACGGGACCCCCAGCACCTCCCTGACTCTGGGGAACGCCGATTTCTCCAGAGGAGAGCAGGAACAGGGCTGAGATCCCCCCCAGCACCTCTGCCCCTCGCTGTCGGGCACTGCTACACTGCGCAGCCCTCGAGTCAAACCCCCAGGAACCTCGCTGGGGCCCGTCTGCTGCTCTGCTCGGGGGTCGGGTCCCTTTCACCGGTGGGGCTGGGGAGGTTTGCCGTGTTTTCCCTCTTTCGCCAGAGCACAATAGGACAAGGAACTCACAAAATGACTTGGGGGATGCCGTACATGAATACGCTTGTTCCATCTGTCAAGGTACACGCTCAGCCCTCGTTAGCGCGGCAGTCGCCGGCCCCCACCACGGCACTGCCTGTCAGTTTTCAGCGCCAGAGGGAGGGGGAAGAAATAAAATAATACAAGACCACCTTCTCCATGCTAATTTAGCAAGAATAACCTCCTTAAGCTGGGCTGAACGAACCTGTGGGGTGAAATGCATTGTTGAAATGGACCTCCACTAAAATCATCAGCAAAAATACTCCCCCCAAACCCCTAGAATAAGCTGAAGAGAGTTAGGTCCTTGTTCTCTTTCCAGCTATCGTGTTAAAATGCTCTTCTTGAAACAGGAAGGAGTCCTTTCTTATTGTTGCTTTCGCTAGTGTAATATCAGAAGTGTGACCACAGTAAATCAGTGTGTTAGATATTGAAATGCCATCACATTGTCTAACTTCCCTTCTTGTCTTTTTTAACACAAAGTATTTTTTTTCTTTAAGCTCCAAGCCCTCATCTTTGTGTCTGAGATGCTCTCCTGTCTGACAACAGCAATTTAGAAGAGTTAACTTTTATCGTTCATTCTGCTGTGTAACTTTCCCCTTCAAATTTCTTTATCTGCCCTCTGAGCTCATCTGAACTTTCATGTTCTCCCAGCATGCAGGCTTGCATTCAAAACTATGTCTAATAGACCAAATAAGAGGTTAATAAGAAGTGGCAACAGAAAGAAAAAATACAATCCCTGGTAACTGATAAGAATGACAGTGGCAGCCCTTTATTGTTTGTCTTCAAATATAGAGTTAAAGATCTTTAAAAAACTAAATTTTGACGCCTTTGAAAAGAAAGAAGCACAAAATAACAACAGGGGGTTATTGCCTGCCAGCCACAGGGGAGAAGCTCCATAATTCTTATTCTCCCTTTTGAAGGCTGTTAGAAATCTGATTCAAAAAAGCAACAGCAGAAGGAGAAAGCCTCTTGAGGCTATCGCCATTTCCTGTGATCATGCATAATGCGTTTCAAAAGTGGGTTTTTACCAATTCTGTTGATCAATTGCACCTCCTTCATATTCCCTCTTTTTTCTGCTGTGTTTACATCTGATGTGACTCAATGACAAGCGCTGTCTGAGACTGTGAAACAGACCTGTCATGTTGATTTATGGGCGCATCAAACCACGACTTGTCCAAACTGAAGCTCGCAGTTCATTAATTAGAGAGTTGTGACTTTGAAGTCAGCTTTCAGACTGTGGTTTTTAACATTTGGCTTAATTTATATGCTCTTGAATGTGGATCTCTAAGGAAAAAACTGAAATTCCCTTCTTGTCTTTGAACTTCTTTTGACCGCACAATAATCATTTCTTTGTCCAGAGTGATGCCTGCATCCCAGAGTCATTAACGCGCATTGAACTGCCACTGATGAGTAAGCCCTACTGAATTAGAAAAACAGCCAGCAAAACAAAGCTGAGAGCATTCTGCACAGTGATATCTCACAATTACATGCCTTCCCTCCCTGTGCCATTTCCATTTTAATTACTGTTAGTCCTTTAGATTTACATTTTAGACACTTTTTAATCTGTTCCCTTTTTATTATAGTGGCGCCCGTAAGCGCGCTATGGTTAAGGTTGTGTCAGCGTTTCCATTATAAACCCCCCTGTTTTCAGGGGTTTATAACTCAGCTGGAAAAATTCACTCGGGGTTGAAACTTGGCACAGGTGGCACGATTTGTCGAAATTTCAAGGGGAATGGGGAGGAGAAATTGGTGCATGCTTCGAGCAACACTCCTTGTCAGGTGACACGAGTGCCGCCGCTATCACCGGACATCACCCGGTGTCTCACGCCAAGAGGCAGCTTTCTAGGATCTCCCTAAGCCAGCAGTGATGTCAGATTAAACAGGAAAAGTCTCAAACTCCTCGAGACTGAAGAGGTGGACTCAGCACCTTAAAATGTAATTGCAGGAAAATTAAATTTAAGCGCACCAAAAACAACAAACAAAGTTTCGGATGTGACAGGTATTTTGGAAGGGAAGTGTATCTAAAAGACAGGCAGAAACTACCCTGGCCTCTCCCCTCCAGTTATGGACCATGGTGGCATCAGAGCAAGGTCTCCTGCCACCTCTTCTCCATGTCACCACGGATGCTGCTCTGCGTGGTCTCTCCTGCTCAGCCCGTGCTGCGAGCAATGTGCAACCAGAACCTCTCTGGCTGGGATGTGCAAGCCCAAACTCAACCCCTCTTGGCATTCTGCCTTGTTTGGAGAGGACAGCAGCGAGCTGGGCCTGCTGCCTTGCCCCCTCCCCTCTCCACCGTAACTAACTCCCCAAAGCACTCTCCCAAGATACAAGTCTAGATGCCTGCTCCAGGACTCATACCGAACAGCAAGGCCTGGTCCCCTGCTATAAAATATGTGGCAGCAAGCAAATGGAAAGCACAGGAAAACACAGGCGAAAACAGGACAATAACTCTAAATCTGAAAGCTGAGGCCCGATAGAGTCAGTTCAGTTGTGCAATCATTTATAAGATGAATGACAGTTTAATAGCCACTAGACAGTCCCCAGGGATCTGTGGTTTGAAAGTAAAATGGGTATTGTCTGTACCTCTTTAGGCTGTTTTCCAGCATGTTGTTGCTGTAAAAGTTGAAGCTGCAACTGTTCCTGTTGTTTCTTATAAAACTCTTGAAGCTGCTGCTACAAAGAAAAGGAAAGATGGTAAGTAACAAAGTGGAGAGCCAATTCAGCGTCCCTTTTGGTATAACACACAAACTGTGATTTGAAAAATAGCATCCTTTTATCTGTAATGGTCTGACCTTTAGTTTGAAACTCAACAATAAATTCAGTGCACACTGACTATTCTTGGCATTATCGTTTGAAAAGTAATCTCCAAAATGAACTGATGAAAAACATACCATTTTCTACACAAACTAATTAAAATAAGGCAAGGAATGACCTTTGATTGTAACAACAAAGCCAAAATGCCCTTGCTGAGAGAGCCTGGCGAATCTCTGTTGTGAAACACACATGCTTTCTAAATGATAGGGTTTGACTGTATTAAGTGTTGTTCGATACACGCATAGACATCCTGGGAAATACTCTCCTCCTCCCATTTCCCAGATGTGCTCTGCGCAGGCAGCGTTCCGGCAGGACGGAGCCTGGGAACCAGGAGGGAGCCTGGGAGCCAGGAGGGAAGCAGGCAGGGTCGGGCTGGGTGGATGCTGACACCCACCTGGGCTCCCTGAGACCCCACTGTGCCAAACCCCATGAAAACAGAGCCTCAAGGCTTGTTGGTGGCCAGCTTCCAGCCGAGAAAGGACCACGGGCTGCGAGCAGCACTGACACACAGCCCAGCATATGTTGGCTGAAATCAAACAGGCTTGCAAACCTCTCCACTTCTGTTTCCACCGTTTCCACAGCCCTTTACGGTTCCAGATGGAAATAACGAGGTCTAAATTGGGAAGTATGGCCCTTCTACCTTGTTTATTCCAATTAGTCAGGGCACATCAAGCCTTCTGAGGGATGCAGGCAAAAGCAACAGGGACAACTGCCGAAGTCCTGACACTTAAATATGCATCTGTATTATTTAGCTGATCTTGGAAACACTCCTAGCACTGCTCCCTGGATTTGTTTCCAGTAGCTATTTCTAGAATTAAAAACAAAAGAGCAGTCAGTTCAGCTCACGGCATGGCTGCTCCAAGGTTCAGACCTGAGATGTGGGCAGCTTCTTTCCCCAAAGGTGTTCCAGGAGGTGAAGCCTCCAGCATCCACAGGGGCCACACCTGAGCAGTTGTTAAGGAAACAATTACCTGTTGAAGCATGAGTGCCTGCTGCTGTTGGAGCAGGACTTGGAGTTGCTGGGGAGTTAGCACTTGTTGCTGGAGGATCTGCTGCATTTGCTGGGGAGTGATCACTTGAGGTGTCATCATAGCCACCGACACTGGAACCTGAAGGCCAAGAAGGGAGAAAGAGGGTCAGAGCACATCCCCACAGCTCCTCCAGCATCCCCATGCCAGGGGAACCCATTCCTGGCATCAAGGGGGCTGAAGGTGAGAGTCCTTACAGCCCACCCTGGCTGGCACACAGGTACTGACCGACCACACCTTCCCAGTGACTAAAGCCCTTTTGCAAAACACTATTGGATGGAAATTCCTTAAAGCAAGTAATACGGTAAAGATTTATTTATTTTTACAAGAAATCACCAGCTGGGTCCCTTCCCTCCCAGACAGCCCTTGCCTTCTGTAGAGAAATCCAACAGCCAAATATCCCGCGCTGATGGGATCTAGACCCTATTACGACAGGTTTGTCAGAAAATTGAAGGAAGGCTCAGTGATGTGAATAACAGCACTAGACTCCTATGCAATTTTTACAGAAAGGCCCTACCACGATGTCTTTACCATTCCATATTCACCCAGCATACAGATGTCTTCAATTCTTTCATATTATGTGAGATACCATTAAAAGCCGCTTTCCATGACATTTCAGTGACAAACAGCTACAGTGATGAACTTGATAGCATTTCATATTTGCAACTGTTAACACGTTTCTGCACGGGCATCTTTGCAAGGAACCTGTACACTGTATCTGAAAGGATGATGTCTTGTTCAGATAAAACACTGACATTAAAATGACAGGCTGTCTTGGCCAAGGTTACACAAATTGTATTCAAGCGGATACCTAATGACAATGCTATGAATTCTGCAAGCTTTCTAGAATGTAATTTAGCTATTCAAAATAATCACTGCACTTGTGTTTAATTTGCAGACTACATGAGAACCATTTTGTCAGTCCCAGTAATGCAAGAAGACTATTTCCCTAGAAACCCACCCCTCTACCCTCCACCCCAAAAAAGGAAAAGAAAAGGAGGGAAAAAAAACAATAGAGGAAAAGACAAAACCCATACGAGTTTTAACAGTAATATTGAAGCACCTTACTTTTCTATAGTTTTAAATCAAATACATGACAGCACAAAACTAAAAGCAGTAAAGGATATACTTTGCTAAAAAGGATCTCCTGTCATCTCATGTATTTCAATAAAAGGTAATAATATGTTTAGCACTTTTTCCGTGAACCACTTTAAAAAAAAATCAGCAGACAATAGCTGATCTGAAGATAAAGGAGTTTTAAAAAAAAAAATCCTCCAGTGTAGTAGTAAGCAAGAGAGAAATGCAGTATTAATTTTATGTAACATAATGTCTTAATATGCAGTTTATCTTGACTTTTTCACATGATTTGTCCTGTCATTTGCATAGCAAGCTCTCATTCCTAATTTCACAGTCATTATGCACTGATGTCCTGATTTCTCAGCATCACTAATCTTGATGAACTAAAAATGGTTCCTGAAGGTCAGACGCATGTACAGTGCACATCTCCCCGTGTTGTTGTGTACATGTTGTGTGCCAGGGCCAGACACTGCCTCCCAAACATTTGCCTGAGCAGAGCCCAGCCAGGCAGGGAAAGGACCCAGCCTCTGACATCCCATTACTGCCAACACAGCGAGGTCCTCTGAGCGCTCCCTGTGGCACAGCACATTCCCCCACTGCTGATGGGGTCCAGGCTAGCGAGAACACTGGCAAAAGGAAATTTAATTATGGGACAAACACCAGAACCACCAAAACCAGTGGCCATTCTCCCACGGCTAGTGCCATGTCCTCGTGCCTATGGGAAAGCCACCACCTTGCCACGCAGGACCAGCTCTGAGGACACCGAGTCACCAAGACAAGTAATCCCATTAATTCAGAGTATCTTAATCCACAGTCTTTAAAAAACTTTTCTGGGAGTAGAAAATTATTTAATTATATCCTGCTGTCACTATCTTCGCCCCAAGGTGTGACTCACCTTCATTATTCTCATCCCCAGAGAAGTTTACTTTACCCTGGGGTTTGTACTACCTCTCATTGAAGCTGGACCAAGCAAACAGAAGAGGAAGCATGTTGAAGTATGTTTTCTGTGCCCTTCTTGGAAGATAGACAAGACAAATACTCTTCAGTCAGATTTATGACGACAAGCGAGGATACAGACAGGAATAGGGTGGGGTGCTGTAAACCCTACACATCGGTGATTAATCCAAAGGGCTGCATTCTGCCGTCAGCTGGGCAGGGACAACTCCCATTCACTTCCATGGCCTTTCTGCACGTTTATCTTGGGACAGATCTGGCCATTAGGCCCTGTCTTTGAAAACTGGCCATGTACCTTCCAGTAACAAATCTCTTAGCTGCACACTCCTTGCTAGAACAGGAGCACTTAAACAGAAAGGAAAAAAAAAATGTTCTGCACACAGTCAGAGAGTGCAAGTACAGAGAGTACAAGTTTGTGTTGGTCCGTTCAACTCTGCTTTACCATCTGAAACCACATTTTCACACCACACCTGCGCTTCTAAAGGTGCTGCCTGCCATTTATAAACACAGCTAACAGCCACATTTAGCCACGGCCTGTACTTTAGTTTATCACGAAAGCAGCTTACGGAAACCTTGCACAAACAAATTCAAACGAACCAGAAACTATCGTGTTAAAAATTACAACACACATCCCGGACGAGCGTGGGCACACACGTACGGTCTGAGGGACTTTAAATAGTTAAGAAGGATGGCCTATATATCCACTCTCTTAACTCCCAACGTCCAACTTTTCCATGTAGCTAGTCCCTGGTAATACTAGGAATCAAAGGGCATGCAGCACCAGCAATAGGCTATTATAGCCCACACTTTATTACCCATTACTACCGAGGTCATTAGCGGTAAGAGTGATTGTACCGGTCTTAACCTATTGATCATTGTAACTACTATCATTTAATCCCGTGTTGAATGTCTGGAAAGCTGCTAAAGGCACACAAGAGAGAGTGCTTTAGTGATGAGAAATATAGCCAAAGCTTGGAAATTACACTTTGATTCATAAAATCTAGCCAGTGGTTTAAATCAATAGTATTTAAAACAGTCATGTAAGTTCTTAACTACAGCTCTCTAATATTTATGGGTCCCTTTTTGAGTGTATTCAGTCAAAACTAAACTTTATTTTAGATACTGTGCAATATACTTTACATTATGTTAGATAAAAAATATTTATTTCTGATATTTTGTCTGATAGTAAGTGAAACCTAAACCAAGAGCTATAAATTCATTTTAGATTTCTATCTCTCAGATGTCAACTTAAATGTGTTGCCAAAAAAAATTACAAACCAACTTTAAAAATGACTTAACTGTTTAAGTACATGAAAATGAGTGTGTTTTATGAGTTAACAATGAATCACAGAAGGCAGTCTATGAAGAACTAAAATAATTCTGTCTTACTGCCTTCAGGGAGTTGAAGTTCAAATTAAACTACTGGCAGATATATTTAAAGAATGCTAAGTTAGCATGCAGAGAAGAAATCAATCTTTTATTTCTTCTTTCAAGTTGTTTATTTCTATTTTCCACTTGAAACATGATTGTTGTTATTGATATGATTAATGAACTACTTTTGGTATTGTTGACTGATAACAATAGGGTGTGGTAGATACCCAGCTGCATGTAAACCTGGCAGCAAAGGTAAAAATACAGCTGCAATTTGGCTTTGGGACCTGTGCTAGTATGGACCTGCTGGCATGCTAATACCATCAACGGCAAAAAATGTCTTTAATACTCACAATTGTCTTCGCTCACTGTTTCTCCCAGGGTTTTGCCTCTGCTCCTCCGCATCCCCTAAAGGCCTCCCGGCCCCACAGTCCCCTCTGAGACCCTCCCATTTCAAGCCCTAAAAACGCCCTATTTTGGCAAGACCGACCAAGGGAAACTTCCACAAACTTGGGCCAAGCTCCCTTTTAACTTCTCCACGAAATTACAGCAGGGATGCATTTGTCACTCCTCCACACAACCCAGACAAGGGTCACGGGGATGAAAATGATTTAGCCCTATTTAATCACCTCCATTCCCTCATTTTCGGTGATATTAATATAATTAAATACTAGCTAAATAATTTCAAGTAGTTTAATCTTGTATGAAGCGAGAAAGAAAAGAAAAAAAAAAAAAAAAAAAAAAAAAGAAGGAATGCCATTTTCACACCCCGTGCCTCCGATGCTGGATACGGCTGTGGTCCTGTTAACTGTTAGCAGGAATGCATGGAAGATGGGGAGGATTTCCTTAATTCATAAAGAACAACTCTGCCAGCAAATCCTTTTCTCCTGTGATCTATGTTCGAACTTGATTTCAGTAAGCCCTCATACCAGGCACTTTGGATTCCCAAGCAGCAATTCTTCGGTTAAAGATCTTGTGATAAAAGTTAAACGGAGCAAAACAGCAGAACACAGAATAGAACAAGTTGCTGAGGAACAGTTAAAAATACTGAACTACAATAAAAATAGCTACGGCCAGGCAAAAACCAAACAATGAACTTGAGCTGTCCTATTAGCAAGATATTATATGCAAAATATGTAAAATATAAAAATATATAAAAAAAATTTCAGGCGAAACAATGCAAAACAGGAGGAGATAAAGCACTGAGACCCTGGCAAGCAGAGAGGCACAATGCCACAAGCCAGAGCAGAGCCTAGCAAAATAAGAAGTGCTCAAGGCAGGCAGGACCTGCTTCCATCCTGAGACTAAAACATTTCCGACACAGTATTTCATCCTCCAAAATCCCAAGACAAAAACGCCGCTGTCGGAATTATTCACGCAGTGCTGGTTCATTATGCGAAATGGAACCTCACTTTTAGACTTAGTTCTTCTGCCATAATACAGCACAGTGCATTAAGACAGGTAATGTTTATTATATTAATGTAAAATCAGCTAAGTAGTCTGGCATTAGCATAACTGTGCTCTCTGTAACAATACAACTCCCTATTATAAGAGGGGGGGAAAAAAACCTCCTTAAAATTAAATTAGCATTTTATTATTATAATTTTGTTTATCGTATTTTATCAGGAGAGAAGATCTCCTTCTGACCCAGAGAAAGCAGAACGATGGGCTCTGCTGACATTCCTTGGCATGCCAGGATGTCTGCCGTCTCCTGTATTCTCTTCTAGCTGAGGAAAAACGGGAATATTTTCGTATTTGTTTACAGAATGAAACATCTGATCTTATCTTCCACTTCTCATGCATACCAGGTTTCGCACTAAGTGCCAAGATAATTGTTTCTGCTATAATAAATACCCATTTAATTTGCATAAAAATATAAAGTTTACATAAATTAAATCCTTTCTACATCTAACATTTGTCAAATAGAGACTAAACCAGAACATACACGCACACATCCAAATGTCCCTTTAATAAGATGAGTGAAATTTTAAACTTGAGATTACCATCAGAATTATTCACATTTTTAAAAGTTACCGGTTTTGTTTCCATCTCTGGCATGAAAGGAAAAATTATATAACCTGCTGTACATGGTTCCAAACAGTGGTGATTTTATAATGATTCCGTTTAAAACTTTAAAAAAAAAAAAAAGGAAAAAACCCCTGCATTTTTTTCCAGAGTTTAGGAAAGGAAATGTTAGATCAACATATTCTGCCAAAAAAGCCTCAAATAAACCAAAAGCAATCCTGCTTAGAAACATCCAAAATACCCCTAAAGCCCTTAAAAACCCCTTGAAACCCTCTCTCCCAAACACCCTTAATATACTGAGAATGATCATGGTGTCAGATTCCTTACATTTGTGTAGCAATTCATACATATATTATGGAGAACTTAATTAAATAATAAAAGACCATGATTGAAACAGCAACATTTATTATGCCCAGAATTTCACGTGAGTGAAAGGAAGTGTTATACAGAGGGGCTTTTTCTTTTTTTTTTTTTTTTTTCCCTATGGTAGATTTTAAAGAACTGCAACGCCCAACAGATTTCTAGGAAGAATGAGCCCTCTCTACACCCCTGGCTATTTATTCCTGCAAGAATCAAATCCATAGCTGCCTGCTCTTCAAACTCAGGGCATTTAAGATGATGTACACTGTCTTGGCCACTTGAAAAAAAAAAATAAAAAAATTAGTGATTCTTGAAAAAAAAAAAAAATTCCACCTGATTCAATCATGCTGTTTATTTCCCACGCAAACCAGAGCTCTGCTTAAACACTCGGGCTGGCTTCCCCACTCTGGTTCCAAGTGATGCCTTTGTAACAGTTGTAAACTTTATTTGCTTAAAAATGTGCAGGTTTTCACACCTATGGCAGACACCTACAGCTGAACATCACAGCTAAGCACAACGGTGCAAATTAGATTCTAATGAGAAAACATCAGTTGCTTCTTTGACAATTTTGCCATTCACTGATTTACTTCTAATGAAGACGCACTCCAACCAGCCAGCTCGCCGTGTTAAAGGTCAAAGCACGTTCAAAAAAAATGCCTCACAAAATCAAGGCAAATGGGAAACCCATAAAGAAACCTTCTCATAAAGTGGCGTGGCAATTAGAGTAATTGTGCAAAAAGCCGTCTTCGGTAAAAAGTAAAAGAAATTAAGCTGCCACTACTGTAACAGGTTAGATGAAAATCAAAATTTAATGTATTCTCCCTTGTGTCGTCTTGTTTTGTCAAGACATCAAATAGAATTGGAAAGTACAAAATAACAAGCCCTTGAGAAATCACAGAAGCCGACCTTTTTGATGTTGTTGGTTTACCTTGTTCTCAGTTATTTGAACAATGATGTTTCAGATTTAAGGGCAAGATAAAGCTTAAAAATTAAAACCCGTTGTCAGTTTGGGGAGGAGGGGGTGTTGTCCCTCCCAAATAATAGAGCATCTTACCTAATCAATGAAGGCAAATCCATCCAAAAACTAGTGCACAGAACAATTAGCAATTCCACTTATTTGTTCAATATTCAGTCTGGGGTTCTATAACATTCATTCAACTTCAATACAGACCACAGATCCTCCTGCTAGCACAGGAAACCGCGCTGGAAAGGTTAAAAAGAAAAGAAAAAAAAATAGAAGAAAAAAAGGCTGGGGCAGAGATATTTGCCAGTGCTGCTTCTCTCTCTCTCTCTCAGTCTCTACATGGCCACTTTAATCTGTAGATGAGTATATGGTGGATTTTTTTTTCCCTTTCCTTTTAACTGGAAAGCAAAGCTGAACAAGTAAGCACCTTATAAAAACAAAACAGGACAGGACATTTTAACTGAACTACAGCAAAGTAGTTTCCAGTAATGCAGTTCTGCTTTCAATAAAACAAACAAACTGCTTAAAACCAGCCAAGCCTTTCACCAAACAATAACAAATTTAGCTTATGGTGTCAGGACTTTCCCACAATCTAGTTTTGCAGGTGTTGATAAAACTACCCCTGCTACTGCCTTTCCCTAGCAAAGAGGGGAGAAAACCAACACCAGTAAATTGTCCTCCTACTGAGAAACCTTTACAGAAAGTAAATCCAAGTGCTGTGTCCTCCCAGCTCACATTTATCTACTGCAGCTCTGAAGAGACTATGAAATACAGAGCAGAAAAACACAGGAGCTTTTGAAATTCCTTAAACTTTTGAACACAAAAATCCTTCTCCCCTTACCTTTTTTCAGCTGCTGGAGCATGTAATCAGACACAGAAACCAAGGCATTTTGCACTGAAATAATAATTTCAGGATTTTAAATACAATTTCATTCTCAAGCAACAACGGTGCTTGAGCACTGTCAGGTTAAAATGGTGCGTAAGAAATCTCTCTGACTGCCCTATCTCGCTTTCAATGCCTAAAAATCCATTTTACCCTTCTCCACACAACTGTTGCAACCTTTTTCTTCCTTGCACGCAACTAAAACCAACTCAGCTCGCGCGGACATCAGAGCCCACCGTCCATCAGTGCAATCATCCATCTGTGACGCACTGCCACGACTCTACCGTGGGGTCTGATCGCTGTTCACACCCCAGCACCAATTTCAGCTTAAGCAGGGTTAAGAGTTACACTTCTAAAACTTGTGCAGGGCTTCTCCAGCCCCAGAAGAATGTGAGGCACCCACACCTTCCTCTGAGCACTGAGGTCCCTGCAAAGACAGCACAGGGATTTCATTTCTTCCCTGTCAATCCCATTGTATTTATGACTTCTCTTTAGTTCAGCTGACTGACTGGTCAGAGCATGTCTCAGAGCTTTTTTTTTTTTCTTTTAAAGCAAAAATAACACTGCTTAGAAAAGGGAGGGCACAATGGCACAGCACAGTAAAGTGAATGTTAAACAAGACTCAGAAAAAAAAACAAACCAACTGTAGCAAACAAAAAAAATTTCAAAGCAGCCCTTCCTATCATAAGCTTTCTGATGATTTATGGTTTACCAACTCAGCAAGGTTACGCAACAGTGCATGCCTTTAGATGCATTATTTGAGTCAGTTGAGATTTAATTAAGATCACAGCCTCCAAAATCCCTGTCAAATGAAAATTCACAGAAGACAATACACTATATATCCTCATGCAGATAGTCTCCATTCCATGCTCTGGAATAACATAAGTTAATCCTCGTTTCTATGGTGGCAGACAAAAGTTCACTAATTTTGTTTTCTTTTGACACTTGTGTTGTTTTCTGTTTTATGTCATGAGATCATTCCCTTTTGAGAGGGGAGGGGAGCTGATATAGGGGGAGAGGAGGGAGAGCAATATGTCTGAATATGGCAGCAGATGTATTTTGACATTCTCACAGCTCTGCTGTGATGTCATCAAGTTTTCATATAATTAACCCCTGCCAGTAAGAGCATCCTTTCATGACATCTGTCCATTGGGAAGAGAAGGAGTCAGGGGAAAAAAGCACAAAAAGTGCCTCAGTCTTGCTCTCACACTAAAACCAAAATCAAATAAAATTAAATTAAGGCTACAAAACAGCAATTACATCTTCCTTCTGTATCAGTGACTGGCTTTCCCCAATTCATTGTCTGCCCCAACCACCTCCTCACCTCTGAGGTGCTCTCAAACCACACGACACGGATGCCCAGCTCATTCCCAGCGCCTTCTCCTCTTGACAGTCCTGGTGCAAGGGAATCCCTTCACTCTAAAATCCAGTTCCTCTATTTGCTAAGCATGAGTACGTTAAATATAACAGTATTTCTTACAGAGAAATTGCTAGAACTTTACCTCACTCCACTGTATTCCTATTTGCATTATCTTAATATCTGCTTGCTTATCTCATGGTTTAGAAATGACAGGTGCTAGCGGTCTTTTGTTTGACAGGCCACTACACAAATAACTGTCTTGCCTGAAAGGGCTAATGCACTACTAATGAACAATAAATCAACTTTGATTATAAAGTGTCAGACCAATCAGTTTGCAGTTCAGCTCTATCACAGGCTAGGCCAAGGCAGCTACTCTGTTCAGGCAGGACTCGGGTTTCATCTCTGCAACCTTATCAATGAAATTTTTTTGGACGTAGCCACAGGAGATCACTGAAAGCCCTCTGACAGCAGATTTTTCCGCTGGCTGCGAGGAGAGGACAGAGCCTGCTTTTAGAGACTTCCTAGGCTGCTACTACAATAAATACACAATCAACAAAAGCCATTTCTTTACCAGACAGAAGCACACTCTAAAGACATACGCACATGTGCACATGTGTTGCAGCCGTGACTTTTAGAAGCAAACAGAAATGCCTTTCAACTTGGTGTAAAAGATGTGTGAGATGCCTGAGAGCTCTGCACATTAAACACACTTATGAGGGGTTCGATCTGGTAAATAATAATTTAGCAGGCAGGGTGCTTACAGCTCCGGGGGGAGAGGAGGGTAAAGAGCCTCCTCGCCTACTACAGCTACTGCACACGCACAAGGCATTCCAGGATTGGGCCCGGGAGCATCACACGAGAATCAGCTGTGATCCAAATTAAAAAAAAAAAAAAAAAAAAAAAAAAGATTTTAACATTTTAGTTTATTTATAAAAAGGCAAACTAGCGTGTGCAAGTCACTTTTTATTAGAAATAAACTTCAGCGATTTATTGTAGTTCACAACTCAACACTCTCTGCTAGAATAAATCCAGCCGTTTGGTTTTCATAAACAGATCTTGGTCACCCCGAATGATTCACACTTCCTGCCACCAAACTTGTTTTTATTTAAAAATACGAAATGGTAGCGTGTCGAACGCCGGCACACGCACCGAGACGGCTGCGTGGCGTTACCGAGGGGCTTTTCCCTGCCACCAGCACAAGGGTAAGTCACAACTCTCACTGTTTTAAGAGACAAGCTGGCTTTGAAGGAGTTAATTCCAGGGAGGAAGAGTGTATATGCACTTTGCTCTAAACTTACCACCCACTTCCTAAGGGTTCCCTCCTCCCCGCCACCACCACCCTCGAAATTTCAGCTCACTCGCACTGCAAAGCTGACACCGAGCCCGGCTGCGCTGAGATCCCGTTACATCCATTTCGCCGGGGTTCACAGCACCAGTCAATGTCAAAAACAAAGCTCACTCACTTAATTTTCCCCCGGTAAATTGACTGGCGAATCCATTCAGCGATCCCGGTCCCTGACATTTAAACCTGACACTGTGTTTTATCCGGCTCCGTGCACTTTCCCTCCTTCCTCGCTCTTCTTCCCAACTCCAGCGCCGCGGCACAGCCCGCCCGGCTACGCGCACCCGCGGCTGTCACGACAGGCGCCAGGCGACACGCTCCGCTCATCACTTCTAAAAACCCCCGGCGAGTTGCGGGGCGCACACGCTGTCCCTCCATCCTACCTCCCTCCTCCCGCGGAGGAGCCGGGACCGCGCGGCTCCTCCAGGCCGCCGCGGCTCTTTCCGCCACTTTGCGCGGGCCTCCCGCCCCCGATCCCCCCGCGGGGCACCCACCTGGGCGGCGGCGGGCGGCGTGCGGCGCGCCGGGCCATGGAGCGGGCTGGCGGAGCGGCGGGCGCGGAGCGGTGCGGAGCCTCCGCGGGCGCGGGCGGAGTGCGGGGCGCGCTGCTCGCGGGCTGCCGCCGCCGCGCCGCCACCCGCGCGGCCCCGCCCTGCGCCGCCGCGCACACCCCGCCCCGGAACGGGGCGCCCCGCGGGCCGCCCCCGCCCCCCGCCCGGGCACCGCCGGCTGGACACCCCCCCGCCCCGGACCTCGGCGCGGCCGCGGGGCGGGGGAAAGAGCCGGCACAGCGCGCTGGCGGCGCCCCCGGGGAGCCTCCTGCCCGCCCCGTAACTTTCTCGTCTCCCGCGGAAAGTGGCTACCGCTCTCCTGCTGCGTGCCCGACGGCTCTGCCACACAACCTCGGGATTTCGGTATCGGAAAACAGCAGTGAGAATAATAAAGAAACAACCACAAGGTGCCTCTGACGGGAGTTTGCACTAGAACGGGGCAGAGCGCCCGGCCTGCGGAGGGGAGCATCTCCCCTTCTTCCCTCGGCCGCGCCTGCGGGACCAGCGGTACCCGTGTCCCCCTGCCAGCCCTGCCCGAGGACATCCACGGCCACACAGATCTAAGGCAGCGAGCTCTGTGCACCCAAAGCCGCTGCGTTTGGGTCTGGGGCACCTCTCAAACGTGGGGTACGCCTCACTCAGAATAAGCGTCACAAACTCAGGCGGGCGAGCTCCAAGAAATGCTTGTCCAGACTTCAGCACCGAAACTCGACCCCGTCCGTGTCCGTGTGCTCTCCCAAACGCAGGGATTGCCACAGACCCGGTGCCCTGTTTTCCCGTCCCCAAAAAGCTCCCATCCATAGCGTATGCCGAGCTGGATCCCACAGAGATCGAGTACAACTACTTCATCTCAGGCAGCAATATTTGGTAAAATCTCTCCCCTCTATTTCAATTCCTTTTTTTTTTTACATTTTCACATAGTTTCTGAAGACAAAACTGATGCAGAGAATAACTCCTCAGTTACTTCACGTGCAAGTGCAAGAGCAGACAGAAGCTGCCCTACACCATTCCCAGCAGAACCTCCCGTGATTTGCAGGAGTCGGGGCTGTCAGACAATAGCCCCATTAGTGATGCTGCTGAAGAACCTCACAAGAAGCAAAGACAAAGGACCCAATTTACTGACAACTTGTGATCTGATGTTAAATGGGATGCGATACGGATTGCTTTCCACCCTAAAGTGTTTTCATGTCAGATAACAAATTTATTAATGGGATTTTTTTTCAGGTCACAAAAATGTGACCCCACCCTCTTATGAATATTTAATAAGGGACTAAGGGCATCTTTTGCAAGACCCTAAATCTGCCAGAAACAGCCTACATGAATCAGAAAGTGCCTGCCTCTTAAAGGGGCAAGGATGCCCCGAGCAGGTCAGCACAGACAGGGCATGGGAACAGCCAGGATTTATCTGTGTTATATCTGTGCAAAGTCAAGCACACACATACACTCACACCCCCCGACACACTGGGAGCTCAGCAATAACATAAACCATAAAGCATGCAATGTGCTAGTAATAATTATCACCTGTGCTTAAGAGAAATCCTTGCTGTCCTGGACTTCAAAGTAATCTCGAGGAACTTGGCTTGCTTTGGGAAATATACGACAGAATACAGACTTGAACTTTTCAACAGTTCTCTTGTGGACCACCTCCTCCTTCCTGCTGTATTTCTAAGAGCATTGCAACAGCCTTGACGGCAAAGGAGCAGCGTTAGGAAGGCTCTGAGCATTAACACCCCCTGACCAACGCTAGCCAAAATGAGCAGGGGGCTGCATGCCCAGGCAATCTCTGCAGACCATCAGAGGATCTCTACAGATCCCAGTTGGAAAATCTTTTCATCTATCTTGTCTTCCTCAGCAGAAACTTCTCACCCACACAAGTCTCAATCCTATTCTCACAGTATCAATTCTTATTCTCCTGTATCACTATATCCAGGCACACACAGCTCAATCCAAGGCCAGTGCCCTCCTTCTGCTCTGGTCACTGACTGATCACATGCCTGTGAGCCAAGCTCTGCATTGCTCTATTTATTAAAAAAGGGGATTCTATGAAGACTACCACTTTGCTCAAGGCATTTCTCTTCTTTCCAGGGGCAAAGGAAAAGTGTAATGTGTCAACGCTAGCCCAGGGCGGTGAGAGATACATGTGAAGCAAAAGCACGGTGCTGGCTCTGGCACTGACAATTCTCCCCAGCTTTGGACAAGTCACCTAGGAATATTTGTGGTTACAGTTCTTTTTGAATGTCCCTGATGTTGAGGATGCCCTTTTCTCTGAGAGCTCAGTCTACAGTGTTTCTGGCCTGGTTTTGCAGTGGCCTGCAACATTTCAAGGCAGTCAATGGACTCAACATCTCTCCCTCCTCATCTGCAAAATGGGGATAATGCGACTTGTTTCAGGATCTTCTATAGACCAAGATTTGCAAAACACTTTGAAAAATGAAAGGTGCTGTCTAAGCACTGAGTGCTGGCCACAGAACCTGCAAGCCGTATTTTTAAAGCGTTTTATATCCTTTCATATAAAAGCTTCGTACCTGCAAGCTCAGCCAACATCTGCTCTGGGCTAAAAACTTCAGCCTTAGTAACAGAGATGGTAGCACTTGTTAAGTAAGGTCACCATGAAATATAATGCATTTCTAAGCCAGCAAAATATTTTAAAAGACCAAGAAGAACCATAAACTCCCACTTTAATTCCATTCAATTACGAAGAGTCATCACAGACAGAGACCATCAGACAGGGATGTTCAAAACAGGACACATAAAGTAATACATTAAAAATAACTGGGAGAGAGCGTGGCAGGCTAGATGGCTATTTGGCACTGTGTGCCCATGGGATCTGATCCATATTAGGTGGTCATGTCTTTCACCTAGGTGAATGAAAATAATCCCTGGATGCTAAGCTTTAAGGTCCAAGTGAGAGGAACGATCATGAATTATGACAAGTGTAGTGGAATAAATGATTTTGCTATGTCATTATTTTACATGTACACTTTCTTCACAGACTTTTGCAGGTATCTATCCATGCAGAGACCATGAACTTGCCTACAGAAAAGCCTCAGCCTCCTGCAGGGCAGGGGAGAAAAAAAAAGAAAAGACATCCACAAACTGTAATCTTCTCTAACCAGAGCCAACCTGCCCCAAACGAGTCAGTTTTATGCCTAGTCCTAATACGAGGCAATTTCTGCCTAAAACAGCAATACATCTGCACTTAATCCTCGGGATGTTCTCCTGGGCAGGCACGGCCAAACAGGTCTCACTTTGTGCTCTGGCAGCTGGCAGTAGTGGGCCAAATCCTGTGCCCTGCTTCCCAAATAGAAATTTGGGAGTAATTCAGCTGAATTTAGGTGCCAGTGCTGCTGTGGCACAGAGGAGCCCGCCCGCCCAGTGGGGCCACTCCAAGCCTGGCAAAGGCAAGAGCCAAACCAGGCTGCTCAGCACTTGGACTGGAGCCATGGGCCGCTTAAAAAGCAAACTGCTGTTTGCAGTTCCGAGGGAAAAAGGCCGTCTCGGATACTATTCCCACTCCTGGATCCCCAGGCCCATTTTTGTGGGGTTAAATCATATTTTCCTGTTTTGAGAATGCTTCATTTTCCCTTGTTGCTGTTTGAAAGACCTACAAAAACAAATGGGGAAAACAACTGACTAAACAGGAAACAGTGAAACTTATAACCCACAAAGTGCTGAGAAAAAGGACAAAGTAAACAGTTTTTTTGGGTCATTTTTAATAATCTCAGCTAATGCCCTCATGGTAAAATATCTTCAGGCAGAAATGTGATTTTTAGGCTGATGGTGTCTAACAAAACAGAACGTCAAAGCAATTAACATTTAGGTAATCCTTGTGTCTCTGTTACTCTTCTTCTTTTTGATGTGAAACTGTCATTTTTCTTATTGGTCCTGCAAATTCTGCATGAACAAGGCTCTTTAAATCCCCCCAGTGTTGTACAATGGTTTGAATTTCACTTCATGGCATGCTTTAAATTACCATTCACATCTTCATTTAATGCATCATTTTATAATGCCAGTGTTACTAGTTAATTTATATATACACAGCAGGATGTGTCAACATTCAGGTGAGTTATGAATATGATTGTACAGGAGTTATGGAAGACATTTCAGCAAAATTATGGTTCCCTCTAAACATAAAAATATTAATAATGAATCAGACATCACAGGTAAACAGCAAATTTTATATAATTGCTCCCCCCCCATGCTTCTAGATAAATAAATAAATAAACATGGCATCATTCTTGCTCTGCATTCATATTTGATTGATCTTAATAAATTGCCATCTCCTTTCCTAATAAACTGTAATCTCTTGTTTCCGCCACAAAGTAAAATTTATTAGCACACTCTTCTACCAGCAGGTCTGCATCACTCACAACACAGTGTGCAAATTGTTCCAAGTATGCTTGGGCATTATTCATAATTTATTTTTCTGCCCCAAAGTACACAATATATTGAGAGGTAATCACCACTAACTGTTCTCAGTTACTTTCCTTAATTATGTGAGATGACATTTATGTCACGTACAGTAGAGGAAATGCTGCAGTTTCCACTGAAACTCGTTTTTTTTTTTTTTTTTTTCCTTGCCATGGGTTGAAACACAGTGCTCAGATAGAGAAAACCTTCTTAGGACAGGAAAGACTGGAGGTGGTATCTGGTAGGAGATGGGAACACCTCCACTTGAAAAGAACAAGCCCTGTCTACCAAAATAACCCACTGGGCATGACAACAGCGATGGCTCCGAGAGGAAAAGTAGGTGTTTTGTCGTGATGTTAAAGTTGCCATGGTAAGAAAAAAAAAAAAATAAGAGAATAAAACATCAACAAAACAAATGTCAATCAAACACATTTTTGCCTGTTAAGTATTAACCAGTGAACTCCTGGCCACCCCAGAGCATCTCCTGCCCAGTGTCGCAGTGCAGGCAGGCGGGCGCTGTGGGCTGGAGCTGCCCCAGGGTCCCCAGCTGGGTGTTTGGGGCTGGATCACCCCAGTTTGGGGCTGGTGTGGAA
The DNA here is from genome assembly GCA_013398615.1 of Brachypodius melanocephalos. NCBI lineage: Eukaryota > Metazoa > Chordata > Aves > Passeriformes > Pycnonotidae > Brachypodius > Brachypodius melanocephalos. Next base: position 7,693,578 of record VZSR01001459.1, read on the forward strand.
TGCAGTGCTGGAAGCACTGCCCTCTCCTGGTAGTCTGCCTCTCTCATCAGGAGAATTAAATGCTTCACCTAACTCACAAAGGATCCTCTTCAAAAACCCAGGTCTGCTTAGAGAACAACCCAATCTACACATATGAATGTATCACCAGAGACATAAATTAAAATAAAACTGACTAACAATGGGTCCCTTCAGGTAGTAACATCTATCAGACCATTGTGCTCACAGTTCTGTATTCTGGTACTCCTGTGAGAATACCCTGTATCACCACTGGACATTGTCCTTTTTCGCTCACTGCGTTGGGAAGATGTAGCAAAGTATTTTCAATATACTTCAATAAAACACCTTCTTAGCAGTAATGGGCCACTGTTCCCATTTCAGTGGTCCCCAAGGTTTCATGATACAGTTTATTTATCTGGCTCATAGTTCCAAGTTTTCTTCCAATATTCAAAAGCTTTTTTTATTTTTTTTTTAAAGAAGGCAGCCAAGGGAAGAACTTTCTCTCTTCTTTAAAAAGCAAAATAGTTAAGTTGATACATGCAACAAAACACCTCAAACTATTTCCTAAAGAGGTGTTTAGTCAACAGCCCTCATGGCTAGATAGGAGTGCACAGAAAAGCTGTGCCACTCCTGGTGCTACACAGGGATGGAGTCTGGAAGCAGCACTGGGATCTCTGCTCCTGCTAGAAAAAGCACTGTGACTCCAGGAATCAAATGCATATGGGAAAAAGAGCTTTTTAGGAAGCAGGGCTTGGATGTGTCCTCATGACCACCACCCTGTGATGCCACAGTGTGCTTCTCCTCCTCCTCGCTGTCTCTGGGTCAGGAGCATCCCCTTGCTAAGGCCGGCAGGATGGGGAATGGGCGGGGAGGAGGAGGTGGTGTTGTTTTGGGAAAACAAGACTGCAGGACAGGAGAAGCCCCAGCCTCAGCACAGCCATCCCCTGGCCTTTGGCCACGTCAGTCATTTTGATGGTGCACATCTGGTTTCACACGGGCCAGGAGCAGGCGGCCGTGCTGGCTAAGCAAACAGCCCGGCCACAGGACTTTGCTCTGCGATCCCTCGGGGTCATCCCACCGGCTCAGAGTCCTTTGTGCATCACTAAGCAGGGCTCACTCTGTGCTCTGGGCTTTTCCTTTGTACTTCACTCCGGCCCTTCACAGCGCAATGCCACATTTTATCACTTCATTCCAAATAAACCGGCCCGAACTTAACTCAAGGACAGGGTCCCTCCCCTCCTGCTTCCCTTCTCCAGGAAAATGCAGCTCCTGTCTGCGAGCAAGGGTTATGACCCGTCAACATTTCCTATCCAAATCCAGCTGCTTTTTATTCCAATCCTTTCCCTTCCCCGAGCCACAAGAAAAGAGAGGATGCTGAGAGGCAGCAGGTCTCGGAGCTGGGGAGGATGTGGTGTGGCAGCCAGGACCTGCTCCTTTGCTGCACCCATCACGGCAAAAGATAAACAACTAAATAAAAGAATTTTTCTGTGATCCCTTAAAGACAAAAAAATTGGCTTCCTGTAGAAGAGAAATCCCTCAAATGAGCCTAAAGATTTTGGGTTTGAAAAGCACAAACTCACTGTTAAGTGTGTAACGGGAGTGGAATACCACAAAAATTGAGCTCTGGAAGGAAACAACAATTCTCTGCCCTCAAACGCAGCTGCTCCTGGGGCAGAGGGTGGCAGCAACTTCACCATACAGAGCCCTGAAGGAATTCAGGACACCTGAGGCACCAAATCCTTCACTGGAATGAAATTGCAGGGTGATTAAGCAGAGAGAATGTATCTATCCAAACTGTAATTTGGCCAGCACAATGGATCTAACACCCCTATTCTTGCGAGGAAAAAAAAAAAGTACTGTATTTGAAGTTCAAAATCTAATTAACTGTTTGAGAAAAAGAATTCTGTTTTAAAAGAAAATTCCTAACAATATAAAGAGAATTAGTGCCAAAGTTTTTGAAGAACCGCATAAAATGGTATGAAAAACGTATGATATTGTAATAATAGGAATGACTGGATTTGCTCAAATGTTCCTTATACCTTATAATGCAAGAATAAAATACAGTGTAAATCCTTCTATCTACGTAAGTTCCCTGTACAGAAAAATCTCTCCTTTAATAGGTTTACACCTTTAACATGTATTAGTTTGGAAAAGTCCTTGGGTATAATTACACATCTTGGCTTGGCACATTAATAGCTGTTCCCTTCATTTACTGATTTCTTTTACTGGTCAATTTGCTATTTTACTACACTGCTCTTACAGCTTGGCTTCCCCCCTGTGCTGAGAAGGGCAGAGGGGCCGAGCTGGCCACGGGCTGTGTGTGCTGCCTTGGGGAGGCAGCTTTTGGTACCTTGATCCTGACCATCTGCACGCACCATGCTCGTCTGGGATGTGGCATTTGCATCCAAGTTTGCCAGCAAGCTGCAGGTCGCAGGCAGAAGTAAGCAGAGCTGCCCTCACTTCCAGGAAAATCTGTGCAGAAATACACTCTACAGGCCCAGGAAGGAACGAGCCAAGCAGAGCTTCTCCAGGGCTTGGTGCCACCTTGCTGGTCTCCCTCCTGTGCCCCACAGAGCACCTGTTGCTGCCCAGGCTCCTGACCCTGTGTCCTCCTCACAAATCTCCTGTGCCACCTTGCATCCCTCAACTCCTTCCTTGCTCCAGGCTTTCGCTGTCATCCCAGGTTTTGCTCTCTGCTCCCCTGGAGCTCCATTCCTATTGCTTCTCCTCGCCTTCTTTCTCCCTGTGGCTTGAGAGATCTGGAGGGATGCTCACCTGGGACAGGATGCTCGCCTCGCTCCATCACACACCTGGGAAAGGACCATTTTCACTGTGATGGAGAAGGGACACACCTAATGAGCTATGCCACCAGTCTTCACAGGTTGCCTTTGCATCTCTCAGCGCCAGACTCACAGCAAAATTCACACTTGCTAAGCCTCTGTCCAGTTTCTACAGGTTTTTTGACAGTTTAAGCGTTTTCTTGTGTTATAGCGGAGCCATTCAGTTAATGGCTTCTCAGTACTGCCATTATAAACCAGAACTTTTCAGGTGTTTATTACTCAGCTTTAAAAATTGGCTCTAAGCTGAAATTTGGCAAACGAAGTGTCAGCCTAGGAGAAAATTTTATTTTTTGCCAATTTTATACTCTTAAAAAAAAAAATGACCCCATTTTGGCCTCCATAAAAATGCAGCTTTTGCTGCCTCAATGACACTGGTGAAGTAACAAGTCAATATTGTAATAGTGCCAGCAGAACTGAGTGATTTAATGCCTAAAATTGCTTTGAAGGTGAAGAGTGCTATTGAGCTGCTAATTATTAACTATTATTACTGATCGTGCCGCACGACAAAGATGCAAACAGAAAACAGAGGGAATATGAGACATCACTGGGAAAACAAGGTGGAATTGGAATGAGGGTCCAGCATTGAACACAGAGGAGCAGGAAAACAAGAGTCAGGAGCCTTGGCAGGGTGGGATCCTCCAGCCAACGCAAGAAGAATGAACTGATATGGAAATATTATTTTTCGTTTTCCAGGACAGTATTTCAAACACAAATAAAATACAAATGACACAGTGCAGCTTGCTCCATGCCAAAGCTAGCAATGATGTGGGATCAAAATCAGCTCTAAACCAAGCTGAACAGAGGTCAGTAGGAACCTCATATTGCTCAGCTGAAGCCAAGAGAAACTTTGCCATTTAATCCAACGTGTAGAAGACGGAGCCCTGAAGGTGCTCAGGATGGGTGACCTCGCCTCAGCTGCCCTGCAGTCAGATATCCACATAAAAACGGGCTGGGAATTTCAAAGATCCCAAAAGACTTACATCCTCTGAATCTTCAGGATCCTTTCAAATCCTGTATGCACAGGAATAGCAGCATCTGAATCATGCGCCCTAAAATCTGACCTAGGTTGATCCAACTTGGCTGTGCGGAGGGATAAGGAAGTGATCTCCACTCTGAGCATCTCCAGCCACTCACTCCACTGTGTCACCTTCTGAGGGGACTGTGGCTCTGTAGCAGAAAGGTGACAGAGTGAGTATTTCTTCTTTGAGGGCACGGTGAAGAGCAGGAGTTGAGTGGGGCCAGGGCATGCTGCCATTTGGAATGTGCTGTACCAAAGCAGCCATGAAAAGTCATCGGGGCTGCTTTCAAACACAGTAAAAAAGAAAAAAAACCACCCAATTTATCTTTCTGGAAACTTTCTGCTTGTCTAAGTGGCAGCTATTTAAATACAATTAACAAGCAAATGATTTTAAAATTACAATACATTTAGTAAGGCAGCATCACAAACAATTTGCATCTCATTAAAGTGTTTGAAGCTGCAGAATCAACCTCCCGAAAGGGCTGCAGATCAAATGGGAAACACAGTCACAGTCAACAGCTTCTGCACTGTCCTGTGACTCCAGACACACAGCAGGGGGACAGCAGAGGGGGGGCTCAGTGTCCAGCTGAGCCCCTGGCTGGGCCACCCCCATGGGGAGTTCTGGCCACGGCTCTCGGCACAAGGACGGATGCCACAAGCCACAGCCTTGCTGGAAGTGGGTGTAAAACAAGGAAGGAAGGAAGGAAGAGGGTGTGTGTGCGTGCGTGTGTGCATGTGGGATGGGCACTTTTTAATATACATTCATGAACAAAGAGTTTAAAGAGATTGCGAGCTATTTACTCAGCTCTATATATAATTAAAAGTTTATAGATTACACCGCCACAAACCTTCCGAGATTGCTGCCGGGTTTGGACACACATTAATTCCCAGGAGCTTCCTGCAGAACAATCCCATACCAGTGTGTGCAGCAAGAAAAGCCTCAAAGAAGTAACAGTTTTAAATGCTTCCAATTCACTTTCAACTGTGATTTACTGTGGTGGTTCTATTTAACCCAGAGGATTCAGCAGCACTTTCCAGATCACAGACCACCTCCCCTGGTGCCTTTGGCTTCCTTTAGAAAGCCAGGCTGATGCGCCAAGCGCTGCTGGATCCATCCTAGGATATAAGTTTTGCTAAGCACAGCTCCAAATGGGTACCTGTGTGGGCCAGGGCTGCTGGTTTTGCTGTCAGTGCAGCTCCTGCCATACAAGACCCTTCTGTTGTAGCCCACGGAGGGGAGTGCCCTGGCAGGTGGCTGGTGGGAAACTATTGCTGCTGGGTGGGAAGGAATATACACAAGAACTAATTCCTAGATGAATGAGGAATGCAGCTAAACAGCCTTAATTTCACTTATTAGGAGGCTTCAAGGTGAGGATGTCCACAAGTGAGAATGTCCCTGAAATCTGTCACTTCTCACAATCGGCCTCAACTTCTACACATTGCCAGCACTGACCTACACTCCAACCACACCTTTAATCCAAAAGCTTGCTCCCAACTACTGCATGAACTGAAAAGGCACAAACAGTATCTTCCCTAGAGTTCAGCAAAAGTTCTGAAACAACCTTTTTCTTGCTGTGCCTCCGACTCCACGGGCTGTGGAGCTGCATGTGACAGTTGTTTAACGCTGCGCAGCACAGTTACACACAGCGCTGGCAGGGGAGAGCAAGAAAAGAGTTTACAATTGAATCTGCAGAGGAAATTTGGGTAAGTTGAATTATCCATCTGGAAGCTGGCCAGGGGCTGGGACTACTCCCAGAAGAGGCAACTGGTTGCGCTCGTCCTTTGAAAGGCAGCACCTCTGAGCTTCCCGTGGCTCTCGCTTGCTGCGCCCATGAGTGCAGGGCCAGCACATCCTCTGTGCTCCTCCTGGCAGGGAGGCTTTCCTGGGATCCAGGCATCTTGTCCTGCTGCTGAGAGATCCATCAGTGGTGACAAGTGGCTGAGGGAACTGATACCCTGCAGTGTTTCTGCGAGGGGGGTGGCAGTTTGAGCCTGGGAAGCTCAATAAAAAGTGAGATGGAAAAAGGAACTGATAGCAAAAACCACAGGTAAAAGCAAACCAGTCATCATCAGGTGCATTCACTGCTCTGGGCACTGCACACCAGAGAAACTCCAGAGCCCTTTGGGTGGTTCCCAGGTCTCTCCATCCCTGGTGTCGTCACAACCAGCGTGTGTCACCCCAAAACTTCCTGCCCAGAGATGCCACCAACTATTGACACAGGCCTTGTGTGCTTCTTTTTCAGACCTGTGGTTTTGTAGTTTGTCAAAACAGGATACTATTTAAATTTAAAATGTTACAATTTAAACAAAGGTGAAATAGTTACTGCTGTTTTAGCAACCAGAGGTCAGGCTCTGCTCAAGCATACACACATTTTTTTTGTTTTTAAAAGACCTCAGTCCACTTTGCCAGCACACTCTCCTTGCAAACCTGGATGCGAAGACAAATGTCTAAGCAAAACAACACTCACTTTCTATGAATTACTGAACATGTGTAATTCATTTATCTGTAATATTGTGCTAAACTCAGCTCCAATTAAACAAACGAAAACACCTGCTTAGCACACATAGATCTTTCCATACCTCAGGGGAAGACACATCAGTGTGCTCTGTAGTACAATCTGGCTCAGAAGCCTACACTAACAAAGCAAAGCTGGGATTTTTCTTTTTTTCCTAAATGCACATAGGCAAGGAGATTAAAAAAAAAATACAGACAGATTTTGGGGATGGAGTATTTGTGTTTCGCATTTCTGTCTATAGCACGTGCAGTTCTGTGATGCTTAAGTGCTCACTGGGGGCTTCTCATGGGCAGCTGCACCTGAGGGCATGCAGCACTCCAGGGAAAAAAGTGGGATAATGAAAACTTTAGAACACACATAACTGGCCCCAGATATCATGATACTATAAAACTACCAAGGAGACCTCGTGTTGACAAATTTATTGAGCTGGGGAGAAGACGTTTCCTTTTCTTGTTCTGCTTCTGGACCACAGGCATCCAGCAGCTCCATGGGACATCCCTGCTGTCCCCCCACATAAACGGGTCGGAAACACAGTGACACACAGTGAAAATCGCCGTGACACACTAAAGAGGGGCTGAGACCACCCCCAGCACCCCAGGTGTCCCAGCAGCAGAAATGAGACAAAACCTCATCTGACACACATTTTGGACCAACAGAGGGGTGTCCCTTTGGGGGTGCCATGGAAAGAGGGGGTGCCACATTTGGTTTGGGAGCCTGGGGTGCTTGGCCAGGTGCAGCAGCCGCCATCAGCAGAGCCTGCAGCCTGCCAGATCCCCTACACTTAACTCATTTCCTATGCTTTACTCACTGCCTGCAGACAATAAGCTGTCAATCAGATCCCCAGCAGAACATTTACAATTATCTTTCCTCTCCCGCACCTCAGCATGGCCCCGTGCGAGCAGCTCCATCCCAAAGTGCTCACACACGAGCCATTTGCAGCTCTTCTGTCGCCAAAACTGCCCCGGCTCCAGGGTGAGGAAATTGAATTTCCTCGTGTTTTCAAATAAAAGTACTGCGGTGGCAAAGCACAGAAGCAAAAAAGCAGGCTTCCTACAGGTGTGAGGCAAAAGCAACCAGGAATGGAAAACCCGCCCCAGTAATTATTATGGCATTCTGGGCAAGGCTGTTTACTGCCTTTTTTTTTTTTTTTTTTTTTTTTTTAAACAAAATCAAAGTTACAAACTGAAAGGGGTTTTTTAAAAATTATTTTTGTTTTGTTTTTCTTCTCCTTTTTTTTTTTTTTTGTTTAGGACAGGGTGGTCCCCTCCACTCACTCCTGCAGAATTAGCAACAAACCACCACCACAATTTTGCAGCTGGCCTTGTGACCATTGCTGAGTTCTCCCACAAGAAATTGGTTTGTTTTTCCTCTGGGTAGACACAGCTGAGTGAAGGACTCAAAATGAGCACACTTTCCAAGCAAAAAAATAACAGTGCTGCAAGTCAGAACCATACCTTCCCCTTGTAGTGGCAGTTGCTGACAACGTGATTTAAAAATATCTGAACTATGTTCTGCATGATGTTAATGCTCCTATTCCAGAGAGAAATCCCCAATACCTTCGGGGCACTTTCCAAACACTGAAGCCTGAGAAACTGTCCAGGATGGGCCCATTCGTAATAGCACTGAAATCACTGCCATTGCTAAATTAGGAGAAAATCCGTACAGTCATCATTCACTGCACTGTGACTTCACTGATTTTCTGCTCCACTGTCTGCTCAAGGGTCACCGTGGTTAACAGCAAGGAGATATTCCCTCTCCTATTAATTGATCTGGACACATCTTTGATGGCTGTCAAACAGAAAGGTAACTAGTGCCATTATGGCTTTTTTTTTTTTTTTTTCCCCTTTTACTTTTTAACTCTTGCACAGGAAATTTCTACAACCTTTTCTGATGAAAAATAACCTGTCTGATATTTCCCCTCTCCTTTAAAATGTTTATCCTGCTCCGAATCTGCAAAGTGTGATATCATCAAGGAAGGTCAAGCTTCACAGGAGCTAATAGCTCTGCTGTGTGCTCCCACCACTTTGAAAAGACGAACAATAGTCCCTCAAGTGCTGCTGCCGGTGGCACAGCAGCAATTCGCCATGGAGGGTAAGAAATCTGAAATTAAAATAAACTGCTTAAAACCTGCAGATAGACGGGGGGGATGCAGGAGACAGAATAAAACGGGACAATCTCTGAACCCAATCAACAAAGCCCTCATTGTTCCAGTTTATGGCAAGTAATACAGCAATAAATATTGAGCCAAGGAAGTTAACCTGTATCCGCAACCTTTGAATAAACACCAAAGCTGAAAGTAAAATCAATGCCAGGCCTTTGGCTCTTGCCAACTTGTGCTTTACTCCTTGCTTGGCTTTGTTTTTACTTTTGGGGATTTTCTTTGCCTTCTCTCCTGTTATTCATACCTTCCTGTAGGAACTCCTTATCACACAGGAAAAGGACAAACAGAAGGAACTGCCAAGCACTCAAATAAACTCAGTCGTGTTCTGCAAATCTACCTGGGTGCAGGTAACTGGGAAGGAAAGGGCTGGGCAATTCATGGATTCACAGCCTCTGTGAAGCCAGGGGAGTCCCCATCTCCTTCCCACACCCCTTCTCCTCACGGGTGACCTGATGCAGTCCTGCAGACCTCTCTAACCATCAAATCCAGCTCGGTGTTTACCCTGCAGGGTAGCACAGGCAGCATGAGGCATCTCTGCAAGATACAGGCATGTTTATCTCTCTTACAGAAGTTTGAGCATTCAGCCCTTGATCTGAGTACAAATAAACGTCCTGGTTAGTTCTCATTTTTCCTCAAGTGGTTTATCCACTCCCATGCCAACACCTCAGCCAGTAATACAGGTTTTCACAGCAAGTATTAATTCTGACTTCACTTTTAAATCACATTTTCTTCATTTGAGCATATTATATTCCAGAGAACCAGGCGTGAGCATCATGCAAAAGGCATTCTGGTCCACAGTTGTGAATACAGCTGTGTAGGCAGAGGAATATTTGTTTTCCAAGTAATTTGTGCACATTCACAAAATTACAGCTGTCTGCAGTTCTCCCGAAATATCTGTCCTGATGTTTACAATGCCATAAAATATAATCTGCCTTTTCTAGAGTTTCAACTGATAGAATTGGAAATTCATATATTTATACGTACATTATTATTTTTCTTACAGATTGGCTACTCCCCATTACATACTGCCTATTAAGCCCACATAACATCAACATTAACTTGAGGAGCCACTGCCCTTAGACAACAGTGGACCAACCTCTGTGAGAGGCAGAAGGGCCTCTCTAAAACACTTCATGGATCACTCAGCACGTTGCATTTCTTTCTTATCTCACAGGAACCATCTCCTGAAGACCACATGAAACGAAGGTCTGGGTTACAAACCAGCTTAGGGCGACAGGCCTTGACACAAAAAGAGCTCATGTTGAGATGGACAGGGAAGGTTTCATCAACTTAACATGTGTACACTGACAACACTGACCAACCATCAACCATCTTCATGCATCAGTTCTTTTAGGCAAAATGAACAGGATTAAAATGATTAAATTTGCACTTTAGCCATGAACTGGGCTAGGTTGGTGCTTGGCATCTCCCAACAGATTTGCTTCAGATGTTTATCTGAGCTATTAGGTGTTAGCCAAAGGAAGTGCATTCATCTTGGTTTTTGGTGTTGGTTTTTTTCCCCCCATGAAAGATGGGAAATGTTTCACAAGTGTTTCTGATTTTTGCTTTTTTCATGACAAGGTCCTGATTCCTTTCAGTTCTATTCCTACCTATCTGAATGCACAAAACACTGCTCCCTAGGACAGCAAAGTCCTTGGGATAAAATTTTCCAAGCGAATGTGGAAATGTGCACTGCACCTGCTCAATGTCCAGGAGGCTAACCACAAGTAACTCTTTCACCCAGAGTTTTGATGAGCAACGAAACGCACAAAACCAAAAAAGAATCATCAGAGAATCACAAAATGGTCTGGGTTGCAAGGGATCTTCTGGCCCATCCAGTTATATCCCCTCTGCCATGGGCAGAGACACCTTCCATTAGACCAGGTTGCTCCAAACCCCATCCAGCCTGGCCTTGAAAGCTTTCAGGGACTCCTGCTACTGGAGTGACTTTGGCGTAAAACTGATTTGAAAGAAAAATCAGACGTAGGAAGTTATATCCATCTCAGTGGGATCCCTCAATTCCAACATACTCCCTGGATGGCTGTCACTTAAACCCAGAACAAATCTGGCCCAAGCTGTTCAACTCAGTGCTGCAACCCACCCGAGAGGTCCACATGGATGCACTAATGTGTCACGGAAGACCCAGCACTGAGATAAACCACAGGTTCATAACTTAAATCTGTTAAATGCTTTAAAAATGTCGGACAGTGACAGAACTGGCAAGGAAGCACTGAGCTTTGATAATCTGTACTGCTTTTAACACCCTCAACCCCTGTGCTCCGCTGCATTACCTCCTCCATGCACACTGGCACATGGCATGAGCTGCACAGCTGCAACTTGGCTCTCACGATGCAACACAATGGAAAAAACTTTCTGGGGGGCCAATGGTACCAAACTACTGCACCAGTGACCTCGGTGGCATCGGTGACCTCAGCAGCTCCAGCACGAGTGTCGCTGTCTCCTGGCTCCCCTCTCTGGCACCCATCGCTACCTGAGCTCCTCCCGTCATCTTCCTACCCCGCTCCAAAGCAATTTCCAAACTTTTTCAGCTAGACACGCTAAACCCAGGATGTAGATTTTCCAATTAGTCTCTGTTTAAACATCTGTTGGTAGACTGCATTTAACATCAGTTATTTGAGCAAAGTGCAATTTGATTAGGCTGTCTGAAACGGAGCCAAAGTCTGCAAAATAATAGCTCAATTAAATTTTGTTTTGCTTTCATTTGTCTTATACTTTCCTGAGTGTGATACAGTTGCATATAATCAAGTAAACTAATTCCTTTCAAAATGAGATATTTCAGTGCTTTTTCCATCTCCTCCTAAAGTTTATTTAATAATCTATTCCATCTTCTCCATGCTTCACCGAACTTCAGCCTGACACAAAGTACATTTCTTTCTTGTGCCTTCAGTCTACTTTAATTTTCCAGGCTTTCAGTGACTTGAGATTATGCGCCATTAATGTTACACCTTAAATAGATTAGTAATTTATAAAAGGCAGATTACACTTATCAGGCAAATAAAAACATTTCAGCAACACAACAGCCTTTTCTTTGCACACACCACAAAATATTTTGCCAACCTGACGACACAGCTGTAAAACTGTCAAGCTCCAAAGCCACATGCAAGCAGCATTTTCATTTGTTTCTCTGGGTTTCGTTTCTACTTATTCTATGTTGCACTTGTTGCCCTGAAACTTCAATATTAGCTCTAGAGATTTAAACACATGAGGCAAACAGCTGCTCTCCTCCACTCCAACAAGCCAGATCAAAATGCCTTCTCTCTTTCTCTCCTGCCTTTTTTTTTTCTTTCTTTTTAAACAAATTGCTGTAAATCAAGTATTTCTGGCAAAGTTGATGGTTTCAGGGCAAAATTCAGCTCTGTGCTCATCACTGCAGACTCCTCCAGTGCAAACTCCTCTCAGTCAGCTTGTTAGGAACACCAGCACTTCCCCATCCTGACTAAAGAAACTTTGGCTTGAGAATTAAAAAAAAAATAAATAAAAAAGTCACAGTAACTTAGCTGCTATGTAGATGAGTCTAAGATTTAAATTAAAACATTAAACATTTAAACATTAACTTGTTTCACACGTCTGTTAAAAAAAAAAAAAAAGGCGCCAGCACGTACTCTTTGAGAGAATTCTTTTATCGGAGATTTTTGATACACAGTACTTTTCCTTCAGTGTTTTTTTAACATATTTGTTGCAAAGTGTGAACACAAAGGGACAAGCTGAAATAGGTATCTGGCAGGCTCTTCCCAGCGCGTGCTGCCGAAAGCCACAAGTACTACTGCAGTTGTGACAAACCTGTTATTTTGCTGCACGAAGAGAGCGACTCCTCCAGCACTCCCTGCCCTGTCACTCTTTAAAATATTCCTGCCACAAAATAACCTTGAAAACCAAGAGGCATCTCAAGTCCGTGGAAGTTCAAAATGGGATATGTCCTATTTAAAATGTAGAGAGCTACTAAATATGACAACCATTTGATGTATGAAAATTATTCACAACCGAAAACAGACAGTCTGGAAATAGCTGGGATGACTTCATTTAGACAGAATTACCCAAATCTGTTTCTAATATACACAGTACACATAATAAATTTTTACAATATGACAAGGAAAACAAACTTAATAAAAGTTCCTGATCTTTTGTTACACAAGCAAGCTATAGCCATGCTATGTTTATAATATTTTGCCCATGATATCACAGCTCAGTAACAAAAGCTAAGCACCACACAGAACAGTTTCTAGGTATGACTTCACCTCGCTGTGCCAGCACTGCACCCATCAGCCCGGCAGTACCACCTTTCCCAGCTCACAGCCCATGCTTGCTGGGCTGTTTTTGACTAAGAGTTCCCTTTTCTCCTTCTCCCAGGCTCCCTCTGCTCTGGGAAGCTGTGGATCTCTGTGACGGGAGTTTGTTTTTTTCCAACTACACCAGGACTCATCTGAACGGTAAGAGATTTTTAGCCTGTTTCCTTCACTCCTGGTTATTTGACAAGTGCTTGAAAACCCTGTTATAAACAATCTCTGTAGGAAAACAGATGATGTCTTACGATCACAGAAGGTAATTTTTTCAAGAACCCAACTTTTTGAGCATTTCCCAGATGCACCGCGTCAATCTTCCCCGCGTTTGACTATCTCAGCTGGTTTTCCAGCCCGGGCATCGTGCCAGGCGGGCCGGACTGCCCCTCATTGTCACTTCTGTTCGATGGCACTTGCACCCACTGCTGTTATTCCAGGCTTCAGGAAATTTTCTAACCACTGGACAGGCTCCAGCACTGTGCACTAATAAGTTGCAGATTGCAGCACTCTAAGTGTGTGTGTGTGTGTGTGTGTGTGTGTGTGTGTGCATGCGTGTGTCAGATCGGGGCCACACTTTGTAGGAGGGGGGGAAAAAAACAGTAGTTCAAAAATGCTGCCTACTCAAATTGACAGAAAAGTGACCCCTGCACTTCATCAGAAATTCCTGCAGACTGACAAAATAAAGGAGTTTGCTTTTATCACACACAGTAAGACTCATATGGAAAAATGGAAACACTACATCACTCGACCTTAGGTTGCCCCCTTTTCAACTGCAGATGAATATTATGTATAAAAATTGTAAATCAATTTGAGATGTATTAAAGGAGATTCTCTTTTTCTGTATTAAAGGTAATACCTTTTAATCTCAAGATTTATTTTGTAATGTCAAGTAAATGAGACAGACTTAATTTCTGTAACTGAATTTTGTTACTCTTAAGTCTCTTTAGCATCTCTCTGCGTGGTGTTCACAGAATTTCCTACCCTTTGCTTTGCATCAGGAAATAATGAGCAAGCGGCACTTACCCAACACTGAGTCACAAATATTTGCCTACATTAACAGAGCATTAAAAGCCATTTTAAACAACTTAAGGAAATTGTGCTAGCCTTTGAACTGTGATTCACTGCTAGGAGAAATTAGGAAACTTTTCCTCTTCTAAAGGCAAAAATCAGCTGCTGTAACCTCCTTGTAATATCATTAGGTCCTAGTGCAGATTTTCCTCTTACAGATCCTCACACAATAGATTCCTTTGCTTAATGAAACTACTTCTAAAATTTTCCTACACTCAGTGTTAGGTACTTTGAAATTTCAATCCTTTCACATCCTTGAACTCTCATCAACATTTTTTTCCAGACTGTGTCAATAAAATTGATTACTTGCAGTTCTGAACTCTGTTCTGCACATGGAAATAAAACAATTTGTTTTAAAGTATTGTCTGAAGAAAGCAGAACTTCGCAATCACATCTCCAAGATCAAAAAATAAAAAAAGAAGAAAGAGGGACAATCCAACCAAGCGAGCCTTGCCCATGAAAAGCAAAACTAAGAGAAACCTCTCCAGCAAACAAAAGAGAAGCAAGGTTCTGATTTCACGATTTTATCACGGCAGCGACGCAGGCTCAATCCCCGACATCCCCACATCATCAGGCTGGCTGCTGTCCTCCTGATTGATGTATCTCCCTGTCGGATGCGCACGATCTTTTCGGATCATTAATGTGTTCATTAATTTGTTATCAATTGTGGCTCGCTGTACTCACAGCGCTCGGCGCCGCGGCTCGCGCGTGCCGCGGCAGCGCCGTGCAACCACACACGGACGGACCCCTGGCTCCCCGGTCGTAGAGATGCCTCATACCTACAACCAATCTGTTGCTTTTACAAGTTTAATCTCGGTATTAAGGAGCTGATTGTGGAACCATGTCGCTATAACATCTTCAACCCAGCTGTACATCATATAAACCGCTATAGGAGGGGGCAGTCTCCCATCATTCCTGGCAGCAGCACATACCTTTAACTCTCTAATCTGTAATACTACAAAATACCGCTCTCATTTCTTCCCAAGCACAAGTGGACTACCAGCAAGGGTCCAACAGTGTTATTCCTAATTACCTTTTTTTCACTCTTGATCCTGTGGCGCTCATAATTAGTTACCTGGGGCTGCAATCCAATTTGAAGTGATGACAAGAAAGTGATCCATGAAAAAGTAATAAGTTAAATCCAATTTCAGCCTTCCTCTAATTAAATGCACATGGAACTAATGACTCAAACCCTACCATTTCAGTGATAATGGTAATTAGCGAGGTGGGAGTCACTCTCTTTTTTCAACACTGTAGGTGTAAACCACAAGGTAAAATGGCAGCAGCACTCTTAATTACATGTGTCATTTTGTCAGCAATTTACACATTTCTGACCAGTCAGGAAGGTTTCATTTGTTTTCCCCTTCCCCGAGGTGGGTAAGGCACGTTCAGGCTCTGGCACTGCTCGCCCCACATCCCCGCTCCCAACCTGGGCAGAAATCACAGTTTGTACAAACCTGTTCTGTAAATGCTTAATGTCAAAGCAGAAAATGATACTCGGGAAGCTGAAAATGAGGGATCCTGGCTTCTACTTTGCCCCTCAAGACTGACTTCTTTCCAAGAGTCAGATGCCAAACTCCCAAATATCCCAGCAGAGCTGCAGAGCTCAACACCACGGAAGGCCTGCAGCTCTCCAACCTTGGGCGAGTCACTTAATATCTCTCTGTCAGGGTTTACATGGCTATAAAATGAGGATAATCATGTTTGCTGACAGTACCTCACACTCTCCAGCTCTCCCAATATACTGGTATTTTCCTAGAAGTCTCATTTTTTTGAATCATGGTATTACAGGATAATCACAGGCTTCTTTTCAGCATAAACGTATTTGTCACCTTTCTGCTCAGCCTAAAAAGCTGGAAAAACTGAACAATAAATCCTTTAAAAAATATAAAAAGACAGCAAAAAAGGCCCATAGGGGTAATGAAAAAAAACCTCTTAGTATCAAAATTTTCAAGCTGATCATGTAATTTTGAGGATCTGACTCAGATTTTGTTCTGTTTGTGGGGTGGATGATGTCTGCGTTTCACAGACATTCTGAGAACTGACTAACACATTATAATTGGGCTTAGGGGTGAAAAATAAATAAGAACTAAGGAGTTCTTTCATAGAAACCAGCAAATTTCAACTTTGCTTAATTTCCAAAGTCAAAAGCAGATAATGAAAGATTCAAGTGAAATTTTCATAGGCTAACTTCAAACCCCGCAGAAGCAAAATCTTGATCCAAGCTGAGTTGGTGCCAAAATTCCCATTGGCTTGACTGAGGCTAAATTCTGATCAATTCCTGTATTAAAGAGTGAAACAGAGAGATACTCATACAAATAGAATAAATACGATTGTGAATTTACTTCTTCTGCCAAATTATCAGCTGAGACAATCTCTCTACCAGCTGTTAAATTTACCACTATGTAAAAAAGGTTCCCTGGGTGTAAAACACGAGACAACATTAACTGAGACTTGTGTGCTCCAAGTGAAACAGAGCATACTCTGCCCTTCACCTCTCAGTGTTTATTGCGTTGTCAAACTAACGATTTCTAATTTCATAAAAAACCAATAATAATTGCCCCCAACATCAAGCTACAATGATTTTTTTTTTCCTCTCGCTCTCTTCTATTTCTCAAGATACTGGAAAGATATATTAAGATAATATAGCATGCAAATTAAATTCTACAAAAGCCCAGCCAAAAGGCTGCTTTAAAAAGCAGCGGTATGCAAAGGCGAGGACAGCTCTGTCCTCTCAGCCTCCCCCAGTCTCACCCTGAGAATTTAAACCAAACCCAAATTCTTTTCTTGGCTGTGACTTAAAGGGAAGATTTATTTTTTTGTTTTGCCAGGCAAAAACAAAAGTTTCCATCCCAGTAATTTTATTATTTCTTCTCTCCAAACACACGCAGGTTAATGATCTCAAGAAATCTCATTTAATCACAAAAAAAATGTCAAGTGATGGGTTTCAGTTGCAAGATACCGATTTGGACATCCTAAATTTGTTTTCAGTCCAGTATCCAACTTCCAGTTCAATGCAACACATAACATTTACATCTTTTTAAAAAATTGTATTTTTAGTATTGCCAAAACACACATGCACTTTTACTTTCTTGGGAGAAAAATGTGTCTCTTGATTTGTTTCCAATCTGTGGGCTCTTGCCAGCAACTAAAATGCTTGAAGAACCAAAATGAATAATCGGTAAGAGCATCGGCAATTAAAGCTGCAAATTTTAATCAATACATCTATTAATACAGATATATTTATCTTGGCCAGGAAAAATGTGCACATTTTCAAAATCCTAAGCATACCTGATCTGTTAAATTATTTGTTTCACAGACTCAAGGAAATCCAATGTCTATGGCAAATATATTATCAAACAGCCTTTAGTCTTTTTTTCACTTCTAGTCATTTTTGTGGGACCGGTATTTTTTATGTTCTTTCCCCAACTGCTGGTTATTAAATCCATTTCTTAACTTTCAATTTTCTTTTGTTTGTGTCATCAGGCTGCGAAACCGGAGGTCACTGCCAAATCTAAACCACGGCAGTGTGCGATAGGCTCAAAATGTGAGTCATCGTGTATTTGGAGATTTGGGGTTTTTCAGCTATCAGCAGAGCACATCTCCAGTCCTGTGTCCAAGTTCTTACACACTGAGTATCTCACGATTTGCTAAAAGCAGATCCTCAGGTAGAGCTGCCAAGATCAAGAGACCCCCAATAGGATTGCAGGAGCCCACTGTCATTTAAACACTACTGAAGACACAGTGTCCCAGTGTGGCCACAGGACGCTGGGATATATTTAAGTAACTTGGCTATTTAACCAGGGAATAAAGAAGGCATAGAGGAAATCATCCATGAGGTGATAACAGATTAGCTACACAGTATATATCAGAACAATCTTCTGCATCTGTTTGTGGTGGTGGGGTTTAGAGGGTGCATTTCCAGCCCCAGTACTGGCCTCCCCTCCTGAGGCAGGCAGGGCCATGGAGCATTTTAGTGGGAGAAGCAGGAGCCCAGGCAGACAGCATCCCTCCCTGTTCCACACAAAGCTCCCCAGCACTCGTGCTGGGCGCTGCTCACCAGTGCCCTCACCAAGCACAGCAGGGATGAGCGACGCCTATGGTGTTCTTGTTATACATGAAGCCTGTTTGTCACAAAAAACCCCCAGGTGATTGCTAACTGCTGTGGCCATTGAATGAGACATTTATCTTTCTAAGTGAAGCCCAAACGTAACTTGTTCATTATTTAAACAAACTTACAGAAAACTGGCATGTTTCCCCCACCCTTGATATTTATTCTATGTACTGTCAGCAAAAGGTATCACCTCGTCAGCATGGCCCCATCTGACTTCGGGGGGTGTGGGTGCTTGTGTGGCTGCAGTTTTACTCAAAAATTCTACCCCCAGAAGCACCATTTCCTTTCAGCAACAGATTTTCATTACAGGGATGCACTTGGGGGTGTTACATCCAAGAGGACTTCCAGTATGTTTCAGACCGCAAAAGCATCAGGAGTGAGAAGGGGAAAAAAAAAAAAAAAGACTGGGCAGTCATTTGAATCAGTGAGTGACAGGCTGGGCCAGCTCTCTGTATACATTAATAAATTAGAATTTTAATTGTGTCTCTGACTGCAGGAGCTGCTCC
Source organism: Brachypodius melanocephalos (assembly GCA_013398615.1). NCBI lineage: Eukaryota > Metazoa > Chordata > Aves > Passeriformes > Pycnonotidae > Brachypodius > Brachypodius melanocephalos. Next base: position 7,712,096 of record VZSR01001459.1, read on the forward strand.
AGTACTTTAATACGTACCAACAATTGGCTATGTTATGGAATCCACGATGTGGCCTTCACTGTTGACCTCTGCAACACAATTCCCAGTCTGACTACGGAAACTGTTTGGTTTGATCCTTTCAACTTATTTGAATCCTGACAAATAAGCTCACAGCTGAAAGGTCAACACAGTCATATTTCATCCTCTGGAGCTATTCTTAAGACATCTGCACAACAAAGCACTTCTTTTAGTACCTGACACTGGACCTAGCCAGCACAATCTCTCATTAAAAATGTCCCCAGTGGAAGAGTCTATTAAAAGGCATATGGATCAGCTATGGATTTACCAAATAAAATATTTTTGAAAGCATTAATGTAACGCTTTGGATTACGGCTCTCGACGCTGCCAATAAAACGTATATTTGCCCAATGACAAAATGCTTCATACTTTCCAAAAGAATAATAGCCCGGCTGTAAAGTGTGAGGTGTTGTCCAGCAGCCGGAGCACAGGGGTGGGAGCCAGGAACTCATGAATCTTAATCCTACCTCTAAACCCAATTCCCTCTGTGATCCTAAGTGAGTTGCTTAACTTGCATCCCTCAGTTTCCCAGTCCAGAACTGGGATAATGCTACTTTACTTATCAGACTTTCCTTCTGGAGATGTTTTGGAGATTAGTATTTGCAAAATGCTTTGAAGATGAAATCACTACACCAAAGCTCGATGTTGTCCACGCTGGGCCAAGGGCTGCAGTTAACAGCTATTCCTCACTCAGGCAAAACTCCCTTTTGAAGTCCCCATCAGCTTTATTCACAGAATCGGGCCCTATCACTTTACTGTCAAGGCCTCTAGCAATGTTGGCTTTACTTTCCATATTCTACTACATATTTAAAGAGCCTAGCATCCGTATCTTTGTAGGAAAATAATCTGAAGCACATATAAAAGGCAAGAGAAGCAGCAATGCTGTCAGAGAGCTCATGGTGATAGTATATCAAACTAAGAAAAAAAAAAAAAAAAGTAGAAAGAGCAAAACAGACATGAGTTTGACAACGTGCTATGACAACAAGAGGAAAAAAAAAATCCGGAAAGAATTTGGGGCTACAGAGGCTGAAGCATCAGATATAGAAGAACGAGATAAGATAAATGTCCCAGCTACAGGGCTTTGTGCAACTGCAGCTGAAGTGCTGCATTCAGGACCTTATTATCAAAAATCCACTGACATGCTGCAATTGCAGAGAGCAGTAATAAAAGCAATAACCAGCTGCAAACCAGCAAAGTGGTCAAGGGTCTGGAAGTGCCAGTTTACGAAATACATAAAGAACTAGATACATATAATTTGCCAAAACTGGCAAGTACATGTTAGTATCTCAGATGTTTGAGGAGTGTGAACACGAGGCAAGGCAAGGGACTGACTCAGTATTTATACAAGCAGTATTACTTGGAGCAAGAGGATGGAATTAAAGTGGAAAGTTCCTGAGCGTGTGCTTTGTTATGGAAAACTATATGAAGGAAAATAACAGCAGTCCCACCATCACTTGGGATTTCTAAGACTAGAATAGCAAAAAAAAAAAAAAAAAAAAAAAAAAAAAAAAAAAAAAAAAAAACCTGTGATACATGACCTAATAGGTCTTTCTTGTCTTTAACTCCCCGTGATTTATCCCACAAGACTAGCAGAATGTACTCCAAAGCCCCATATGTGTGCATACATCTTCTGTTTGGGAATGCTGTATTGGTTTTAGCTCTCTGAATTCATAACAGCACAAAGCCCTCTAATATTTAGATTTTATTTCTGAAGATGTCCATAAATCAGCAGACAATAAAAGGGGAAAAAAAACACACCGATGATATGATATCCTAGTATTTCCCAATATCCTTGACACAGCAAATCAACGGTTTGAGTGAACACAGACTACAAATGGAACAGCAATCAAACAGAAATGTTAATGCAAATCTCCTATGCACACTGACACAGTAACAAAAGCTATTCCATTTTGTCATGATCCAACCCTACCAGATGCTAATAAAAGTACACGCTCACGATCTGTAAATATGCCGTAGGTGGGACTTTCAAGAGCACCCAGCATCAATCCTGCTGCCACTTACACCAGCCACAGACCCTCTGTGGACACAGGGAGGAAGCTCCTGAAGGTTCCTTTCCAATGTTTGCATGGAAGACGCATTTATTCAGCTTTTACAAGCTGACCCTCACGGAGGCTCATAGGCTCCCTTACCTGAAGGGCTGGCTGTTTGTCATTCCTCTTCGGAGACTTTATTCCACTAACTTGCTGCTGCTGCTGCTGTTGCTGCTGCTGCTGCTGTTGCAGGAGAAGCTGTCGTGCCACCTGGAGAGCCTGTAGGGAGAAAGAGGTTGGAGAACTGAGTTCACAGCCAAAAGGGCATGGGGAGCTACAGAAACAGCAGAGGGGCAAGGCGATCCCTGGTCATGGGGTACTGCTCCACTCCTGATGCACCTCCACTGAGGAAAGCAGTGGCTTCCACAAAAATAACACCTTGCATGTAGTGGGGTGATATCCCATCACTGATTTCCCATTTTGACTAAGGAGAAAAACAGCAGCAGTTAAAGTTTGCCTCCTGAGTGGGAGCCTCAAGTGACTGCAGGAATCCTGGTGGTGAGCTCCACAGAGTAATTTCTATCCCCCTGGAGCAGCTCACAGCCCTCCTCACTAACGGGCAAGGCTCCTGTGCTTTCAGCTTTCCTCCTCTCCAGCAGATCAGGTTGGGTTTACAGAAGAGGGCAGTCATATATCACTGTCTGCTCCCCTGAGCACCAGAGAACATTAGGGAAGCTTCTGGAAGGCCATGGTAGGAGAAAGAGCAGAGGCAGCAGTAGGCAGAGCCATACTGAAGGCTGAGAAAGCTGCAAGGAGCTGGAGAGAATGCAAAGAAAAGCAGGGACAGCCCTTCACCTCACCAAAATCCAGGACTTGGATGATCCTTGTGCGTCCCTTCCAGCTCAGGATATTCTATCATCCTATGAAAATCATTGTCAGTGCATGACAGACCAGCTGTGGGGTCTCACTGGGAGGGGGCACAGCAGTAAAAGGACAGTGTGACAGCGGAGGGGCAAGGGACATGACCCTGAAAGCATGAGCAGGCAGGATGTGGGGCAATTATTGCAAAATGTCATGCAAAGCAGAGAAGAGTCCCTCAACACTGGAGCCTGCTGCTCTGCAAGGTCTGATTTCTCCACCAAGTGGGGAAAAGAAAGCAAGAGGAGATAAAAGAGGAAAAGACGAGGACCAAGTCCCTGTCCTGGCTCCCTACCCAGGGGACAGCAAGGATGATCCCCGCAAGGCAGACTGTGGCACAGCTGAGGCTCTGCTGGCAAGACCCCAGCCTGCTGCTCCCTGAGGATTCACCAGCACCGGACCCAGGCCTCCTTGGTCTCCTTGGAGACGTTCAGTACATGTGTAGGTGGAAAAGTGGGAAGGCTGAAGACTTCATTAATGTAAAACAAGAAAAATAGTCCCTTTGCAAGATGCCTACATGGAAGGAGAGAAAAAACCTTCCCCACTCCTACTGTGTATGTTCTCTGAGTGATTTAATTAATACCTATTTAATTAAGAAGTCAGATATGCTTCAGGTTTCACTTGCTCCTTCAAGTTGTGGAGTGTTTAATCTCAGCGCAGAACTGCTTGGAAAGGTTTGATATCAAGGTCTGCGAAGTCAAGTCCCAACCCCCCACCCCTCCCGCAGTAAAACCTTGTTATTTTATGGCCTAGACCCATCTTTTTACTTTTGGAGAGACACTGGTCAACTCAGTGGTCTGAAGAACCACTACTGCTGACCAGAGCAAGTGGGCAGGAGAGACCTTATAATGCTCTGGCAACAAGCCCACCTTTCCAATTCTTTCCAATTTAATAACAAGTCTCCAGTGGATCAGAAAAGCTCTCAAAGGGTGCATACAATTTCCAGCAGAGCTTGGTACGATGCAGGTAAAATTAGATTTTGCATTTCAAGCTGGTTGGAGCTTAGTGCACCCATAACATCTCTGAACTGGTCCATGTCCCTGCAATGGGTGCAAGGAGCTGCTGGGCACAGATCTGGGCTGACACACACACAGCCACCACCCCACAATGGTGCACCATCAAGAACCAGAAAACCCTACAGCCTACCAAAGAATTCAATGCAACAAAAGAAACCTTTGTACAGAAAGTGCTAAGGACGGTTAAAAAATACCTTATTTTTATTGAATTAACTTATTTAGCTGTTAAAGCATCTTCAAGGGTGGGCAGAGGCAGCAAAAATAAAACCTACAAGACTTAAGGGGATGGGCAACAAATACTCACTTATTTAGCAGGGGTGTTGTATGGCTTATTTAATTAATGAATACTTGTAAAGCACTCTGAGTTGCTCAGACAAGAAGCTCTATACAGTACAAGCGCAACATATTATTATATATTATTAAGACTGGCTCTGCAGAAGAATAATTCCAGGTAAATGTGCAATCAAATGATCATTTTAGTTCCCAGTAATTAGATTCAATAGGCCAAAAAAACCACAGAAGCCTTTCTTTAATCATACACTAAACAATCAGAACATCCCTAACCTTTCAAGCTACAGCCTTTTTGAATAAAACATCATCAACTTATAGATATTATTCCAAAAAAGAACCAGTCACCATATGTGTTGTCTCTTTGAAATACAGTTGCTATAGCAGACCCTGCATGCATTTCATGTGATATGATCATATTCTATCCGTTCTGGCAGCTGAGAGGTTGCACAATTAAACTAGCTGCCAGAAATTTTTGAAGATTCCCAGAACAAGTAGCCATGCAAGAAATGCCTGCTCTCCCACACTCGAGCTGGCCATGAAGCTCCGTGCAGCTTGGTGGGGTGGCCACTGCCACCATAAACCCTTACCATGACTGACCCCACACCAATGAGGGTCTCTGGCTGTGGGGACAGGCTGGCACTGGCAGAGCTTTGCTGGAATAAATCCAGAGCTATGTCCCTGCTCCAGTCCAGCTGCACAGCACCCACATCCCTCACACCCACCACTGTGAGGGTCTCCTTTCAAGGTGACATCTACACCACCCCATTCCATGTCTAGCTGTCACCTGTGCTGGCACAAACCTGGTGGGACGAGAGATGGCAAGAGGGAAGGACCAGAGAGAGGGTGAAGCAGGGCAGGAAAGGATTAGAAAGAATAAAAGTGGGCTAGAAGGAGCATCAGGGGTACAAGCAGCCAGGATGGACAGGAACATCAAAGGGAAAAAATGAGGTAGATGCGAGTGAGATGGCAACATGCTGACATTCCAGGGATTTCAACTTGAAATGGCATTTCCCATATCTCAAGACTTCACTTTTTCACTTACAAATAACTGACAGCAGTAAAAGCTGAGCATCAGCTGAGCTCAGGTTTAAGATGTGGAAGATTGTTTATAGCTCAGATATGGTCCTTACTGAGCATCTGCACCAAGGAGCTACATGTCCTTGGTGGTACAGTGAACCTAGGGATCCCACATCCCTCTGCCTTTCTATTCTCCCTGCTCAGCCTTTCCTCTGTCCTACCTCAGACCAAGCCCTGTCCTTGCCACTTCCACGCCTCATCCATACTCCTCACACACGACAGAACACGCACAAGAAAAATGGCTGGCTTGGGATAAACCGACCCTCCTTCCTCTCACACACAAAATACTCCAAGCCCGTTTGGAGTTTGCCTTCATGGGATAACTTTGCTGATGTCAGTTCCAGCCCGGTGGACACTCATTCAATCCAAGCCCAGAAGCCTCACACCTCTACCCCCTTCCCTGGTTCCAGGCAGTGCCGCTCCCGCACGGAGCTGATCCCTGGATGCCGGCGTGGGAGCCCTGCTGAGGCTGCCGGTGCTGCACAGTGCTCAGGCGAGGATAGACAGGGAAATTCATTTGAGTGAAGTCAGTCCCACAACCTTCATCAGCGCGGAGATTCGCAAGCAGGCCTGTACATTAATAACGCTTCCTGTGGGAGTAGATGTTGCCTTTGATTTGCATGTGAATTCAATGCTAGTGAGAAGTGCCAGACTGTCAGACATGGAGACCAAAGTCTCTTATCTTTCCAAAAGCTTCTGTAGCAGTTTCCCCACATTTCCTTAATCATCTGCCTTGTCCTCAACTTACTGAACAGGCAGTAGAGAGTAAAGCTGGATTCGGTTCAACTCCTGCTGCTGCCAAGTCCTGAAACAAGGGTGCCAGGACTGTTTACTTCTAGCCAACAGCTCTGCTAACGTGGCCCTCTCCTCACAAGCAGGTGCTCTGACATCTCCAAGCTCTTTTCACACATTCCTCCCCACTGCCGTAGTTACATCCTAAATCTCCAGCACGTGCTTGCTAGGGAACAATTGCCAGGGGCTGTGAAAAACCAGCTCGTGTTTGTGTGTCCAGACAACAGCGTGTTCCTTCATGGATGGGCAGGTGGAGATGCCAAAAGCCCCCCAAAACCACAGAGGTGCTTCAAATGTCTGGCTCTGTATTTACCAGCAGCCACGTTATCTGCACTGCTCAAAGAGCCTGCCAGCCTGGACAAAGCTTCTTGGGACACCCAGAGAAACCAATCCTGGCCTCCAGCAGTGAATCACAGAGCAGCAGCAACCATCCTCCTCTCTGCACTAAAACACAGAGGGGAAATCCTCTCACTTACTGGAAAAAAAGAAGAGAAAGGAAAGTATCCCCCAGAAAATTAATGTTCCATGGGTTTTGGTCACTATAAACGTGGATTTGGAAGGACAATATCAGGAAAAGGCTCCTTACCGACCAAGTCATCCTATGCCTAAATGCAAGATACAGTAAATAAATTCCCAAGGTGTTTTCTTATCCATTAGGAAATTACCCAGACATAAGGAGATTTTCTGGTGTAATACAGAGACCAGTAAAAAGGCAACTGAAATACAGCACTTGAGAGACATTGCACAAACTTGGAATGGTATTTGAGAGTCAACACTGGGTGACACCTAACCCAGGAAAAATGTTAACAGTACATTAACTGTGAGATGAATCAAGCCTGTTTCATTCACAGCGTAAGTGGGAAGCCCCACTGAAAAGCCCTGTCCCTGTGCTTAGGGAAGTGGCAACCATTTATTATTTCCCAACCACTTAAGCACCAGGAGGGGAAAAAAAAGTACACATATTTGAGATGACCAAGACAATTTTATTGCAAGACAGACAGAACGTGACTTGTTTGCCCAGCTGTTGTTTGCCCAGAACACTGGGCACTGTTATCACCCCAGTTACTGTTGTAATTCGACATTTCCATGCAAGCACCTTGACCTTTCAGTTTCACCATCCTCTTTGGGCAAGCTCTGATGGAAGGGTAAAAAATGCAGCCCTGCCTCTGATTTCATGTAGCCAGAAACTCCTGATTCGGGAAGAGGGCTGGGGAAGGGAAATACACTGGAAAAAGAGGGTAGAACTTTAAAAATAGAAATGCTGCTTAAATGCCATATACTTGCTTACAGTGTCAGTACATGAGGAAAGCAGTAACAGGATCCAGTCTCATGGAGCCTCTTGCTAACTTGTTCCACCACTGCAGCCAGTACAAGGCAGCAACTCTCCAACTTTTTTCCATCATCCTATTCCTACTGAAGAAAAAAGTGCTCCAGCTCCTCCCTTCCCATCTGCTCCAACCGGTATTAATATCCATCAGTTATTAATGAAATATGATGACCTACAGCTATAACAGGCCTGACTTTAATGCCAGGGGAAGCTTTTTTCTGAATCTGAGGTTTACCAGGCACGGAAAGATCAATCCAAGGAACTTTAGGATGTATGGAGAGGTACATACACAGGAAGGTGGGGAAAGGAGCAGCAGCCCTGAGGATGCAAAAGAAAGGGGTGTCCTGTCCAACTGCCAGTTGCCAGGGCAGTTGGGCAGTGATGAATGGGCTGCCTCTGAAATATCTGGATAAACATGCACCCAGAAGCTGCAAGGAAGGCACAAAACAAAATCCCACGTATTTTTTACAGATTCCTAAGGATTCTGGGCCTTTCCAGGTGGATGAAGTTGCTTATCAGGAAAGCAACTTGAGAAAGGAGGAAGGACGAGTTCCCTGAAATCAGAGGTGGTCCTGCAGCCATCTGAAGTGTCCAAGCACTAAATCTGGAAAGCTAGTTGCCAGCCAACATCATATTCTGTCCATAATTTCAGTTATGGTCATTAAACAGCAAAATAGAACGAAACAAGCAAGCAGAGAGAGATGAGAAGGGAGAAACTTTAAGGGCAAAATCTGCCCTTGGAGCAAACATAACACTACGCCGGTCCCAGATCTTGTGTGTCGACCTCTGACAGCCGTACCCTTGCAAGCTACCACTGCTGCTCAACTTCCCCACTGAGGTTTGGGCAAAGCACAGCTCTGCAGCAGCAGGCATGCAGTCCTCCCATTGTCTATATCTCCCCAAATTTCATGCTGACTTCAGGCCCTGAGGAATTGCCCCATCACAGCTCCAGGCATCTCTCCCAACAGAGCATGGCCCACCTCCCAAAAGGGCTTCTTCCTTCCCTTCAGTCTCACAAGGCAAGTACCTTTGTTTCTCCTGGGTGGGACGAGGGGGAATTTAGACTCAGCCAGCAATCTCTCTTCCTTCTCAGCTCCCATCTGTCCTCACACCCCGCTCCACTCCACAGCTGCTCCCAGCAGAGCGGCAAGATGCAGCTCTCAAGCTCGGAAGCCCGGATGCACCCGAGCTTCAGAGATGCTTCATGTCTCTCCCACTCCTGCCTCCTCTACCTCCTCTCTTGCGACACTCTCCTCTCCTGGAGCAGCAGATGTAGAGGAGCGGTGGTAGGAGGCAGACACATTGGAGGGGAGCCCTGCTGCAGTTCTCCTCCGGCAGGCTCAGGAGCCGCACAATGTGTGGAAACCAGCGAGGAGCGGAGCAGTATGCAAAGGGAAAAAAATAAAAAATAGTGCAAAGCGACAGCAGTGGGTAGTGCTGTTCCTCTGGGAGGAACAGAACAGGGGGAGGTGAGATGAAGCAACTAGAGAATAGGAAAGGAACCAAAATGAAGAGGAGGAATAAAATGTAGAAGATGCAAAAAAGAGAAGCAGATGTTCTTGCAGCACTTATTCCCTCTGACATTCGTGCCCAGCTCTTCAATCTTCCTCCAGAACTGGGAAATGAGCTGCTACGTGCTCCCTTTCCCATTGCCACTAACTACCCTGACCCTGTGCCACACACAGAATGACACAGCCAAGAGCTCTTTGCACCACAGCAGGGAAGTTTTAGGATAGCTACAGGCAGGACATGGGGCTCTGCTATGAGACACAGCTAGGACGCAACAAAACCTGGTGAAGCATTCCTGCTGTCCAGCCTTCTCAACCACCTTGGATTCAAACAATCCCCATCCCCATCTCATCCTCTACTTCCCTGTTTCATTAAACAATCCTCCTCCACCCACCCTGTTCCCAGCTCCACTGGTGCAGCAGAAGGATGCCCTGAGCCTGGGGAGATGCTGCTGGTTGGCTGTACCCAGCGCCTCAGTTGGCTGCAGCAAATCCGCAAGGCTGGTTCCATCCAAGGGCTACCAGCCAGCTCGTCACGGAGGAGAGCTTTAGCAGCAATCCTTCACTCAATAAAATGGTCAGCTGGCCACGAAGACCTCAGCAGACTGGTCTGGACAAGTGACTAATGGGTGATTCCTAGGCTGGAAAAGGAGAAGGGACCTGAGGTCCACACGTACAAACCCTGGCTCACATCCTGTCCCTGATGTGACAGGGGCACACTTGGAGCAAGGGAGCTGGCAGTGTGCCTCATGCTGAAGCATCTCCTAGAATAGTTCAGTCATAAGGAAAGAAGATGAATCTTTATTTTTCTTCCAGCAGGCTTAGTTTCTTTCCTCTGGAATAGATCCTGGCTACCAGTTAAGGAGATTCCCTCCAGAAAAAGGCACTGGAAACAGAAACCCTTTCTTCCAAACCCACAGGGTGGAGCTGCCTGTGTCCCAGCTCTGCTGCACTTCATGCTCGTGGGCACTGAGGTTACTCCTGCCAGTGGGAGGACGAGTGGACTCCATGCCCCAGCCCTGCCATCCCACAGCCCATCCCATAGCTGGCAAGGTCCCTGCCTGTGAGGCCCCAGCACCACATAGGGGGAGAACAGAGTTTACATCCCAAAAAACCGATTTCTGTTTTGTAACTTATTCATGAACTCCACCAATTTCAGGAAAAAGGTGGGTGAGGTATGGTCTTCAATACCTGGAGACACTACAGGGATGAAGGGGGTAGGCAGCAAGGGACAGCAGGGTGAGAGATCAGCTTCAGCCAACACTGGGAACCTGCAAACCCTGAAGCAGCTACAACAGGGACAACGGCTACAAAAATCCCTTTTTTGAAGCATAAATGAAATCCTCAGGCGGTTACACTGCAAAAACACCTTCTGTCCCTTCTTTTAAAGAGTCACAGTCAGGACTCATCAAAGCCACTTGAAAAAGTATCTGGCAAAAAGTTCCCAAACATTAAAAATGGTTCTCTTTATTTTGGCATGCCAAGACTCACAGCATGTAGCGGTCTGTACCAGCAAGAAAGGAGGGATGGGCCAACACATCCTGGTAAAATGAGAAAGGATACAAATCTTGGCTCCCCGTTCAAACTGAACCAGAACTGAACTGTTCCTGAGTGATGAAAAAAATCTTATGGGATTTCCAGCTCATTTCTGTAGGCTCGAGATCAGATTCTGAACTACTGTGTTTATGCAAAAGTGAACCAGACCTTTGAATATTTGGAGGAGTATTCACTGCTGAGACGCGTTTTTCTTGGATGTCAAAAGAACGGGAAGTTCTCATATTTTTTAAAAGAGAAGAGAAGAGGGATAAGGTGGGGGGGGAGAAGGAAGAGGGCCTTTTTGTTGCTACAACATAAATAGTATATTGCATACAGCTGCTTGCGCGCTTCCCTGTGTGGTCAACAAAACAGGGAACATATTTTAAGCTTGTTTTCCAAAACACTGCATGACAAACTTGTACTCAGAGGCCCATGAAATACAGCCCCTGACTGTGGACATCTCACCACGCTCCATCAGACACTCGCTGCTGCTGCTGGGTGAATGAAGGAAGCAAAACACTGGGACAGCCCAAAACATGGAAAACTAAAGCTGCAAATCACATCTCTGCACTTCTACGGCACAACCTAATTTAGAATCGCTCGTAAAAACCTTAATTTTAACAGATTCTGGTAAAGCAAAAATAGGCAAGGTTCAGATGGAGGCGACAAAAATGATTAGAGGGCTCAGCAGAGATGAGGCAAGATTGATAAGGGTGGGAGTGTTTAGTTTAGTGAGAGATGAGTAAGAGGGGAGATGATAACAAGTACACAAATTGTGACTTGGCCTGAGAGGGTACATCTGGTGCTTTTGCCATTTCTCATAACGCAAGAGAAAGAGGACATTGAATGAAGTCAGGAAGCAACAGCCACCAAAAACAAAACAAAAACAAAAAAAATAAAGCAGATAAAAGGATTTTTTCTTCCTTTTCTTAATACACAACTCATAATTACTCTCTGGAACTTACTGTCACAAGGTATCACCAGGACCGAGAGCATGGGGAGGATGCAAAGAAAGGATTAGACACTTGCAGAGATAGTCATGAGAGCACTTAAAGCTACCTTTGGAAAACAAAAATAGAAATCAAGGTACAAATGTTTATGCTTCAGGGCACAAACATTTAATTGCTGGAGACTGGGAGGACAATTTTCCCCCATGGAAAGGTCCTTCACGGGCTTCTGCCCAAGGACTTCTGCCACGGCTGGAGGGATCCCCTGTCCAAAAAAGATGCAACTGCTCCTGCTCCTGTCTTCCCAGGTACCTCAATCTGCACCTCTGATCCCAAAGCCCATTCCTCAGCCCATCCTGAGCCTCCCCAACCCTCTGGAAGCTTCTGGGCAAGGGGGGCCAGCCACGTCCCCCCAGCCCATCCCCTGCTCATATCACCTGGCCCCAAGCTGCTCATTTCCTCTTTCTTCTTTACATCCCACTTAAGTTTCAGGTCCTTATTTTGCCAGCCCTTCCTCTCTCTGCTATTTCGACTGCCATTTTTTGCTCCCTCAAGCCCAAACTCTCCAGTTCCAGCCCCTGCCATCCACTTGGGCTCTCCAGGGAGCGCCGAGCCCCCGGAGCCAGAAAGCGAAGCATCCTCCTGCCCAGACCCACCAGACTTGATCACAACTTCAGGATGTCAGGCAAATTTTCCCTTTCTCGATGTGAAGCCATTCCTCAGAGGAAACCTACATCCCTGAGGAGGAGGATGAGGAGGAGGAGGAGGACCCTCTTGCCGACCCAGCACCTGCGGGGCAGCGGCAGTCAGGCGCTATTACAGACCGCGGAGCTCATCAGCGCGCTGGAACTGACACGCGACTCGGGGAGACAAAGAGAGGTTCTGAAAGCAAGTCAGTCTATTAAATTTATACCTACCTGCACAATGTGAAGCAAACCACATCTCGGTTTCCTTTCATGTGCATGACAGTCTTAACTTGTTTCTTTTAATCCCATAAAAGCAGCTAAAAGCATGCAACATGCTTCCCGGAGATGAAGCAAACCTGTATTTTACTTCCTGACAGTGATTTAGTTTATAGGGTGTTGGTTGGGATTTTTTTTTTGTTTTTTGGGGGTTTTTTTTCAGGGAAGATAATGAGCATTGTCCAAAGCTGGTATTACAAAGGAAATACTACATGCTACATGCTACACACCTGGCATTTAAAAGAGAATCCCATAAATTGACACTGTCTGTAACGGACCAAACACAGCTGCAACCCCTCACGCTGCACAGACACCAGCACTGGAGGCTGGAAGATCCCAGCATCTCTTGCCAAGGTTTTCTTTGGAAATCAGCACCCTTCTGAAAATTCAAAGCATCTCTCATTTAGTCAGTCACACCCCAAGTAGGACCGGGGAGACAACCAGGGCTGTATGACTATGCAATAAATCCAGCAAATCCAAAGGGCTGGAGCAGTAATCCATGGAAACGTTCCAGGCAAGAGGGGGGTTTAAGTGCCTTTAATTCTCAGCTGCAAGCCCAATAAGCTGCCAAAAGGCGGAGACCACCGAACACAAGGGGTTAATGGCCTTGCTAAAGAAAATGATACACATAATTTCCTTTTATCATAAAACAATACGTTTATTATTTTCTGTATATCTGTTAAAGGGCATGGCCTTCTGAGTGGAAAACAAAACACAGCTTGGTCACATGTTTATTTGCTTCAGCTACTCCCTTTCCCTTCTGATAAATAATCAAACATGCCATCCAGAAAAAACAAAACCAGTGAGCTGGGAAATTTGATGGTCATCAAATAGACTAAGATACCAAGAAAAGCAGCCCACTGTTCCCACAGAGAGTTTTCTGCCCCACACCTACACTAACATCTGAGTAAATAACTTCAGTCACTCTTTCCATTTTCCCCATGAAATTACTCCTACTGTTAAACAAATTGTCCTTAAGGCAGTTGCAAACACCCTTTTTTTTCCTGCAAAGTAGAACAACTTCTGAACATTAAAAAGCCAGACTAGCAATATATTTTCAAAATATGTTTGTTGTACATGTGGTTTGGCTGAACACACAGCTTGATTTCTCTCCCTCTCGCTCTCTTTTCTAGGAAGCTGGGGGTTTACAGTTTAAAATTTTAAAGTGTATTTGGATTTTGGAGAGGCAGGAAAAACCTCATGGAAGATGGGTTTTCACCACAGGGCAGGCAAAATATTTTCCATTTTCTCTTATGTTTCATACTATAAGAGCACCATGAATGCTTGCCAAAAAAAAAAAAAAGTTACCTGCTATTTGAGGGAGGGGGGGGAGAAACCATCGAGAAATATCAAGCAGTTTTTTAAGTCACTTGACCAGAGGGGGGAAAACCCAGCATCCGTGTTGTGACATGGATTACCCAGAGGATCTACACTATCTTCCAACAACCCCTGAAGACCATTCATACAACAATCATTAATACTGAAAAACTGCAGAGAAAATCCCTCACGTGAGAAGTTAACAACCATTACCCGGCGTGAGCATGCTTTCCCTTTCCTTTTGTAGTACCACAGGTCTAAACAATAGTCATATGAATGAGATAATAGCCATGCTTGTCTCAGCAGCCTGATTTTTATTAGCATGAAATTGGTACAAATATTAGCGAGGCTGGTTTGCATGCGGTGCCAGAGCCACGATGCAAACAATTTGCAGAAAAACAAAACAAAACAAAACAAAACAAAAAAAAAACCCAACAAAAAAAATCATTTGGTGGGTTTGCGCCACTTTTGCTCCCCAGAGCAGCAGCCACGTTTCCCTTTCTTGGGGGGGTTTGTTGTTTAGGCATTTTTGGCAGTTGTGTAAGGATAAGCTGCAGCATCTGGCGGGGATGGTGGCACATGGCTGCTCCCGTGCCAGAGGGGCATCGCAAGGTGACAGACGCCCCAAAAGAGGACTCAGTCCTCGCCACAGTTCTCCAAAGCCATGCCAAAAACCCCACCCTTGTCAACATCGCCATAAACAACCTGAACTGCCTGCTTTTGCTTCAATCCAAAGCAATTCCCCTCTCCTGTGCTCCGAGCTGCCTGCGCAAGGCAGCGCGTTAAAAGTTCAGCCCTGCCTGCACACTCCTTTCCTCTGAGCGCTCGCAGAGAAAATGAAGAGTTTAACAGAGTGAGCTCTTACTGTCTGCCTTTAGATTTCCGTCTTCGCGCTGGAGATGTTTCTGGCTGTTTCTGTGAAGCGGGGGCTGAAGAATGGTAAAAAGATGTTTGAATAAACAGGAAGTGCCGTGCAGCCGGAGCACAGGCTGGAGGGAGACGCTGGAGCACTGCCCTTCGCGGCAGCCACCGGGCTCTGCCTCCACAGTAGCAACCTCTGCTTTTACTAAATGACAAAGAAACCGCAAAGCATTCCTTCCCTAATTCTTCCCTTAAAAAGTGGTGAGATCAGCCGGAGCTCACAGGTAATCTCAAAGTTGGGTTTAGCACTACACCCAGCACAAAAATCTTAGTGGCTTTGCACTGTTAAACCCCCCCATCTGTGAGCAGAAACAAGCAGAACTAATTATGTCCCCAACTAGACCGAACAGCAGCCAAAAGCACACCTCGCTTCTGTTATCTAAGGCAAATTCGGATTTGCACGGAAGTCCAGCCAAGCTTGACGTTCCTACCCTCGACAGTGCTGTGACTTGCTCTGGAAGCTGGCTCGGGAGGGAGGCTGGCCGGGCTGCAGAGCTGTTTTCTCTAACTGCGTGAACTGAAATATAAACAACCGCCCAAAAAACTCAACTTGTCTCGGGCGCAGGGACTCGCATTCAGCATCTCCCAAAGTGTAACTTCAGCATTTCGGCAGATGCCACCCCTCCTTCGTCATCTCCTTCCCCTCCCTAAAACAAACTACCTATTTAACTGGAGATGACTAACTAACCATCTCCCCACCCAACTATCAAAGCCCTGTCTGCTGTCATATTGGTGACATGACACAGATATTGTCAAGAAAAAGTAAACTGAGGCTGGCACTCAAAGGCAGCTCGTGAAGAGATGAGCAGTCGAACAGCCATATTCAATAAAAAAGAGGAACAGGATTCCTTTAGAAAATGTATTGCTGTTGTGGCAACGTGCTGCTGCCACTGAAGGGACTGATTTGTTATTTAGCATGTAGTCTTGGACTGTCTGTCATTCTGGGTGCTAATGCTCTGCTAAAATAACTCATTGGGAGCTGTCAGTGGGATGTTTACATAGGCCCCCAATCTTTTCTTCATACAAGGAAATTTTTTACTGGAATTCATCTTCTTTTGATCTCACATTCAAAGCAACAGCAGCTTGATAGACATGCAAGTCTGAAAGCAAATCCAGACGCTGAAGATAAACCGCCAGAGTATGACAGGCAGGAGCATCTAAAGCTTATAAAAATGAAGAGAACAGCATGTCGTCTGAGTATTACAATAGCAGAAATCAAGAGACATATTAGGTGGAACTGATCAGCCACAAAAACAGTTCAAAAGGCAGATCATAGAAACAGAAGACTAAGCTAGAAAAAAAAATAAAATTGGAAGGATCTGCTTTACAGAGGCATCACCTCCTTTCTGAGCACCGCGGCGTTTCCGCTCCAGCATGTAAACTTGAGGGGAAAAAAAGAACAGGGCTGGTGCTGTCTCTACTAACTCAGCAGTTCTTACCTTCAACTCACCAATTAATTTGCCGAGTGTACGTTTCAATTACGTGTTATTCAAAGTGAAATAAAAACAGGACACTGTGCCACTCACATCTGCAGCCCATCCCTCCCCAACACCACAGGGATGGGGAAACTGGTGCCTCTTCGTTAGGAACTGCATCCCCCTGCAAGGTGCAAAAGGGGCCCTGGCCTGAGCCCCTGCCACCATTTTGGCTTGTTCATCTTTCCAAGGGTCTTGGGATGCTCCTGAGCTCTGCCTCTGCCACTGGTGCAGAAATATTAGTTCAGAAGGTAATTTTATTTAAATTTAATTACGTGTGCCACGGAGTCCACAGCTATGTTCCGAAGGCGACACTTGCCAGGAAACAATTGCTGAAACTTTCTCTAGAAACCCATACATTTTTAATTTTTCTTCCCCAAATAAGCTTCTTATTCTAATTGAAGTCAGCAAATATAATGAAAAAGTAATTCTCAAACAATTTTGTACTTAGAGCTATTTGTTAACAAACACTGAACGAGCAGCAGTGTTAGGTTAAAGGGCAGCAGGATTCCACATTATAATTTAGCCTGCGGTTATTTCTGATTAAGAACACCCTCCAGGACGGCAAAGCAAGATCTTCTTTTGCAGCAGGCATAGCTTTTAAAATTAGCCTCTTCTCAATAATAAAACCAACAGGAAAACTGTGGATTTAAAACTGTATTAACCAATTTGAAGTGGTGCAATCAGTTTATGTCTTGCTTTCTGCAAACCACTGTTCCCTGCCTTAGTCAAGTTTCAAACGTAAAAATGCTGCCTGGATTCTGAAACTGTTGTAAGAAAGTCACCTTCTGTCATGCTTATGTAGCTATCTAATGTGCTAAAGGCTGATTATTTATCTTTAAACTGTACTAGTTTAATCTTTTAAGGTCACCACTAATCTGCTCCAACCTTTTAAAAAATAGCAGCTTTCAAGACTTACTGCTGGAATCACTAAACTCTGAGCTGAATGTCATTGTAAGGGATACATTAGCCAGAGTGAGTGTAGTTTTACAATGTAAACACCAAATATAAATCCCCACCTAAACGAGAAGAAAAATACGATGTCCATGCCAGGAGAAATATCAGTAAACAAGGCCAACGCCGTATTATTTCACACAAATATCGTTCCAAATCATGTTGCCGTTTCTCTCTCCTCCCCCCCCCCTCCCTTTTCCTGTGCAAAACTTGGGTATAATTTAAAGGATCATTAGGTGTTTTTTCTTTATCTTTTCCCTTTCTCAGCAGCAACTTTGCCTGCCTGCTGTGAAGCCTCCTGACCGCATTTGGAAGTTGTTGTAAAGTCCAAACCCCCCTCCATAGGTTATTTGTGTGCATGTGCTGCATGCTTCTTTTTCCTTTTCCCCTAGACTTCTTCTGGACTTGAATGTCACAGTAGACCTTGAATGTGAAATGGCTTCCAGCTAATTGCTTTAATTGCTTGAAGATGTGCAGGCAGGTGAAACCTGATCCCCTTGGCCATTGTAGAGACCAGGAACAACACAGGAATGTTTACATAGTGGTTTGAGTTTAATAGACAGTAGAGCTGAGTTTCAGACAGCTAGCAAAAACACAGCTAATAGGTGACCTCTTAATGTAGTCCTCCTTTTTAAAAACAAAATACAATTTCGTTTTATACAAGGCAGTGTCCCTAAATGCCAAGGTTATCTGCTTGACTTTTTGAGTGAGCATGCACTGCGTTGCACCTGACATTTATACCAGAAACTCTATCCTGAATGCATTTCCCTCTACCTTAAAACAAAAAGCACTTTATGTGTCAGTCACCTTACAAACAGATTAGAGCTGGATGGGGTTTCCTCGTAAGTGCAGTCATTTTAATTTAAAATTGAGTGTTTCTCACCACTGTCATATTCCTTCCCCCTCATCCCCTGGGCACTCCTACCCTCTGGTGGGCACTGGCACAAGTCCTTGGAAGGGTCTTCTGGAAAGACCAAGTACTTTTACTGCTTTTCCAGAGCTTTTACTGCTTTTCCAGAGCTTCCAGTGCCTTTGCACCACACTGCTAAGATACAGACTGGCTGTGATGCAGTTTTGCAAAGGCACAAATTCAGCTGCTCTTCCTCAGGCAAAACTCCTCCTTACTGAGAATTGCAGCATTCAGGGTCACTGACGATCAGTTTTGCTTTCCAAGAATCATGAGGTAAGTAAAACACACTTGAAACCAGCCAAAGACCAGGGAGCAGGTACAGCACAAGTGTAGAAAGCAAAGACTGAATTTGGCAGCAGCAGTGGCATAAAGGTATTTACTGTCGGTCTAGTCCAAAAAACAAACACTGAAAACAGGTAATACCAAATAGTCACTTTCCTGGCACAGGAACTTCAAGTTTTGTTGCCAATCCTAAAAAACAGTTAAAATCACTTGTATTGAGTGAATACCAGCCGAGAAATTACATGTGTTGTATCCCAGTCAAAAAGGAACAAATAAAGTAACATTTATGGGGGAAGGAAAAAGGGAAGGCAATCTGAGAATAAGACTAGAAAACGCACAAACACACTGAGGCAGAGGAGATGAGGCCAAACTAACACGTATTTGACATGAACGAGAAAGGAAAGCAATTCTCTGCCACACAGCCCTGCAAATAAAGGCCATTTCCAGTCTGATCTTGGCAATTCCACTCAAAAAGTTTTGAACTCTCTAGTACTTTTCACTGGAGCTACCAACCCCTTGAACAGAAGCAAACAGAAGCAGGAGGGAGGCTGCTCCAGCCATTCTGGATGCAAACTGTGGCTCCCAGGAAGACAATAGATGCTGGCTGCTCTGCTCTGCTCTACCTTGCCTGCTATTCCCAATCCTCTGAAGCAAATGAGTAACTGATCTTAAATAATACAGAACAAAGGGAACAATAGGAGCTGGAAAGCAAGCTAGGATACTTGGGAACATGCCTCTTTCTTTTGAGAGAAAAATCTCGCCGGCACACATGCACACACAGAGTTATAGAATCACAGAAGTTGTTGTCCTGTGTCGTCCCCCCGCCCATCACCTCCTTAAAAACTCAAATTCCAGCCACTGTGGGATTTTAACAGATTTTTTTTTTTTTTCCTGTATGGCCTGAAAGATTAAGAAAAAAAGGAGAAAGTTCAGAATAGCGGAGCGGGGAAGGAAAAAAAAAAAAAAATAGAACAGTGTCAATTTAAAGATTTAGTATAAACTAGTCCAAGCCTGTGGGAGGAACGCTAAGTGGAAAAAGTAAACACGGTCCCCCCAAGAAGTTCCCCTGGAAGCTGAGCAGGCAGCCAGTGCCTGGTACCCGCTGCCCCGCGCCCGGGGAGGTCAGCCCAGCTATGCTAAACTGACAGGTTCAGTTTACAGCAGGCCAGCACTTTGTTTGGATATACTGGCCTTGCTCACCGCCAGCTTAACAACAGATGGCTCGAAAACTTTCATTATGTTGCAGAGGGCTGAACTGCAAACAATCGGGAAAACTGTGAAAAGTTTAACTCCCTGCGAGCCGAGCGGGGAAGCGCTGCCCTCGCCAGCCGGCGTTTCCACGCGCCCCGGCCATGGGCGCCTTTAAATTAATTAAAGCGGGATGGGATGATTAATCATACCTGCGCACGGTCCTGGGGATGCCTGGGAAAAAAGAATTTGCGATTTGACAAGGTCATTTCAATAAAAGTAGCATTCCAGGAGAAAATGGACTTTGACGGATTGCAAAGCTGATTTTAAACCTTCCTCAAGCCTCTGGCTCTAGGAAAGTTATAGAAAGTTTCTGCAATAATCCTCTAATCGGCGTTTATCAGGAGCTTTCTGATGAGAGTTCTTCCACCTACGGAAACAGAGCCTCTGTCCCTCACATTCCCACTTCAAACTTTCACCCTCCACGGCAAGAGAAGGCCACCAAATAATCTAACATGCAGATCTGAAAATGATTTATCCAAATCTGTGTATAATTTAAATATTCATCTAACTGATGTGATTCATATGCACCCTAATACCTTTTAACGCTCTAAGGCAGGTTATAAATGCACCTTCCGAGGTTTAATTCAATTGACAGTCTTATATACATCTCATCACTGAAAACGCATTATTTTATATTCTTCAAGAAACGAACAAATCTGTTTTCCACAAATGTATTTTAAAAGCGACTCTTTCCTGTTATTGAAAGAAAATTGTGTTTATTACTCCTTTAGCATAGTGTAAACTCATAAACGTCAACAGAGAGTACAAGGAAAACTGTCAACTAAATATTGTTTCCTTCATGAGCTGCTCTTCCAAGTCAATTACGCCTTTCAACTTCTGGGGCATTGTATGATAAACTGGCAGTAAAAATCATTCACATTAATATACCATGGTGCCTTGCCTGCAAAAGGTAATTAAAGAAGTAAATGACTCATAAGAATAGACATATTAGCTGCAAAATGAAAGGCAACTGAGCTGCCACATGAAAATATGTACCATTAAGATACTGCATTTTCATATTCCTGTAATCAGCTTCAGTAGACTAATGCTTATTTAATCCAGTTCTTGCCTAAGTCCATCAACAACTGTTTTTTGCTGTTTTCTCCTTGACTGAACATTATGTGTGCAGGTTTGGAATAAATACTGCAATAAGATTTTTGCATAGTCAATTGAAGAACAGGTTTTTTATCTTTTAAAAACTATTTTTCTTTCCCACCAAGAGGAATACGGCAGAGAAGGATACCAAGAAACCCCACGTTTCCTGGGGTTCTTTCAGTGTCGACATGCTTTGAGTGAAATACACATCCCGGTCTAGCACTAACCATTTTCATTTGTGGAATACAGCAGGAAATCAAGCCTCATCTTCCAACTTTCCTGTTCTTCATGTGGGAAAGGTTTGCCTTGTTAATGCATGTTTTCATTAGGGTTAGAAAAATCAAACAAAAAAAGACTTTCTCTTTCTTAAATCTTTGACACAAGATGGGGCAAGGAGAGGAGTGGGCACTGCTGGATTTGTGGGAGAGATGGAGCTGCAGGCTCAGGAGCCACAGGGGCATCACCCACAATGATTTGCTCTGCCCAGCCCAGCCTTAGCTGACAAGACCCAAATTCCAAACCCACACAGGCACCATCCTGGCAGTAGGACTGTCAAACGCAGCACAACACACTCCTGATTTTTGGGAAGGGCCGTTGCTGGGAGTTCACCCTGTGGTGCACATCTCAGCCCACCCCGTTTCTGTAGCCACCACATAAACCTTTTGGTGAAGGATCTTGGGTTGAACTTCCCAAGTCCACCCTTCTTCTCCCACGGGGATGGCAGGGAGATGGTGATATTCAGGGAACAAAATACCGTTGTCTCCAAGAGAAAACACCCCGCAAAATACTCAAACATTTATAACTCATCCTGTTTGTGAGCAATAATTAAAATATTCTTTTCATCACAATAATAGCTCTGTAAGGCCAAGATCCAAACTGCTTTTGACTGCACAGCTCTCACAATTATTTCATTTTCTAAAGTATGGGGTGGAGTGAACTGCAGTATCTCAGCTATTGCCACGGTGCTCTGTTGACAAATGCTAACTTTCCTAAACGGCAGACAATGTGTATGTACCATCCATCCTTTATTTATTGTGCCCGACACAGGTTTATCCTTGCAAAAAGAGATTTTTCAATAAAAATCTTCGCACATTGCTTCGCAACCTGCATTATATGTTGCTTATTTATCACTATCAGTACGAAATAGTGTAAGACTTAAAATGTAGGATCAATCATTATTTAAACTGTATTATTGCTTCTCCATTTGAGCAGACATCACTTTGTACCCACAATTAATGAGCTCTAGTCCTTTTTCTAATTAAGGAACAAAGGTTCTTGTGTGCAGAGTATAGAGTGACACTGTCTAGAGAACACATTTAAATAGAAGAGAATCCTTCTAATTACCTTACAATAGGATTTTTCATATCCAGGAACATAATAGGATCAAGAAATTAAAGCATTTCCAACAGCATTTACAAATAAGTCATTACAAAACACTGTTAAAAGGTAATAATGCATCCCTAAAAACAAGGGGACCTTATGGAGACTAGTGTCTAACATTTCAGTATTTACAGAATTAACCTCTGAGCATTGATACAGGGAAAATGCAACACAGAAATTATTTTATAGATGTGTATACACAGAGGTAAATCAAAAAAAAGAGGAGTCAGCTATTAGAGCCTAAACCACTTTAGGCTCACACAGATTAGGATCCAAACACGTAATTAAGAAAGTCAGAAAGGTAACCTCGCTTTATCCAGTAATTAGGGCTGTTAGAAATCGGATACTGTCTCTTAAAAGTGTTACAAATACAAGGCACTACTAAATAACCTGCACTGCTGGGAAAGTATACTCGCTATCAAGGGCAAAGCTGCTATACACTGAGGTAACAGTAAATGACAGACTGTTGTTCAAGTCCATTAGCTGCTATGTGATAGGAGCACATTCACTAGCACACGACCTGTGAAAAATCTTAGATCTCTTTAAATCTTTGAATTGGATTGCTGCATTAATTCTTAAGAACTGCAATCCTTCAACCAAGTCAAATTACCCTCATTAACAGGGGAAAAACTGCCTCTGCAATAAGTTAAAAAAAAGGAGATATTTATTACCTATAATCACTTTCACGTACTTCACCTGGAAGTGTGACAAACTGGGGCAACAACTTCCAGAGGCTGGCACCAGTTCAGCTGCTGGTGGGGCCGGGGTGGAGGGGACACGCCGTGCACGTGTCACCCTCTGCGCCGGTGCGCGCTCCTGCGCCGACATTCATCGTGTGCTTCTTGGGGAAAAACCTCAATGAATGTTCTAAGAAAAGAAAAATCACTAAGAATAAGCACAGGCACCGAAGCGATCTCTGTGTGTGCCACTGAAATAACCGCAAAAGAGGAGGGGAAATTCTTCAGTTATTCAAGGCTTGATTAGAACACTACTTCATAATTAGGCATGTTACAAGTATTGTCATCAACCAGAAAATTCATGTACTAACTCAAAGGTCTCAGAAGCTGGCTCAAGCCTTCTATTCATTAACAACATCTGCTATTAATGTTTAACCCTCATAAACTTGTACCAAACATTCAGCATTCAACAAAGCTTAAAAATAAATATTTTGTTGAGCTGTTTTATCCGCGTGGTGATCTGCTCTGTTCTGTGGATATCAAGAACCACTACAATGGCCAGAGAGATAACAGACAAATATTTGGTCTTTGTTGGAAAGAAGATATTCCTTTCTCCAGTCACTGCTTCTCTGCACTTCAGATGTTACGAGCTCCCGAGCCAGGCCAGTGCAGCACAATAAACAGCAATGCAGACATACAGATATACATGCACCTATACAATAGTATGAATCATTTATTTTGAAGATGAAACTCCCTGGAACGATTTTCAGGATGAGTGTTCTAAAGGACCCTCTGTTTAAATTTTTTTCCTAATTTAAAAATGAGGATTCCTGGGACAAAAGATTCCCTGTGAAATGGGAAGCTGATAAGTCCAGGATCCAGAAATGAGAAACAGAGCGTTTCATCTTCATTTTACTGCTGTGAGTCCAGATGAGAGCCCTGATCTCGCATTCAGATCCTAATGGGCAGATCCTTGGAAGAGTCTTTGGAAAGACTCATTTCCACCAGTGTGGTTTTAATGTAAGCATTGCAATCTGCTTGTGCAGGCTCATTTACAGCGTGGAGACAGAGCTAAGTGGTGAGCTAATGCGACCCTCTAATGGCTCCTGGAAGCACATCCGGACATCCCCCATCCCCGCTGCTCTTCCCAGGGATGGATGTCGGTAGCACAGCCCCTACTGGGCCCATCCTGGCTCACAGGGGCAGCCCTGGAGCACTGGTCCCACAGCTCCCTGCCTTCCCTGCTCCCTCCTGCCCACACCGACGGCTGCGCAAGCCGACCCCCAAGCCTCCACAGAGCCTGGAATTCCAGCATCAGGCGGGTGAAGATCCCCCCTGCACTCATCTCACCATCATTTTCTAATCTGCACCAACGCCAAGATACAAACCAAGCCACAAAAGTAATGAAAAATACAGCTCTTTTTGTCTTCAAACATGACATTCATGGCGGATTCACTGTCTGCATGTTGCAGCACGCTCTATTCTTAGCACCGTGCCTTTTAAAGTTAGGCCCATTATTTTCTACGGTGTATCAAGATCAGTATGTATAACATATGCCATATTGTTGACACTTCCCTGGATGTACTGCACACCATATGCCTAAAGCACTAAAAGGGGTGATGAACAGAGTGGCAATACTGAAAGGAGAACAAGATACACCGAGCATGTTGAATGAATTCAGTTATATAATTCAGCCAATAAGGGTTTCCATACATTTAACAATCTCCTCTTTTCCGCCCCCCCCCTTTTTTCTTCCCCCCCTCCCCCTTGTATAAAAATGAATTTAACAACTTTCCACTGTGAAAAGTTAACAAGCTGGACACGTATTCAAAGCAAACATTTAATCACAGTGGGCCCACCAGGTCCAGAAAGTATACATGTAAAGATAGATCATATATAATCACACCAATAAAACAAACAAAAAAGGACTATTCATACATTTTAGCAATAAACTAAAAAAATAAAACATACAGGTCTGCTCCTGCTTCCACTTGTCCTTTATTTTACCTTGCATAAATCTATACCCCAAGTCCAATTCCTAGAACTAGGGAACATGTCATCTTGCCCATCTTCAGAGCTTTATTTACTAGTTTCTCCACTAAGAATTATTATTTGAAGAACCCAGAAACTAATGCTCTCTTACACTACAGTATTTTTGTCCAAATCTTCTGGAACGGATTATAAAATTGAAATGTAAGAAGGAACACAGCCGAGCTATATTTATAACACGAATGCTGCTCTTCAGCAGCTGATACATACACATGTGTATCCTCATTTCTATGCCATCCCTCAGCACGCTCTAATGGGTACACTAGCTGCATACTCGTCATTAAAATAAAAGAAAAAAGAAGAAAAAAAAGGGAACTGACTCATCACTGAGAACAGTTTTGACAGTACTTGCATGCAAAGCCCTGGCAGAGGGGTTCAAGCTATTTGGTTGTGACCGGATACAAATCACAAACTTTGGACCGAATTAATAATTAGAGGGGAAAAAAATCCAAACGTGCAAACTCTCAGCAGAGGTACAGGCTGATGCACAGGTGAACCCAGGTCTAATCCCTGAGTTTAGTCCTTGGAGTTATGTGGTACCTGGAGGAAGGAAAAGATCTGGAAAGCAAGTATCACTGCAGGGAATTCCCACCGACACTGACAGGGTCAGGAAAAGAGAAGAGTGACGCAGAAACACCCGGCAGGAACACACAGGACCCTTCCAGGGGGAGAAACCCAGCTGGCATCAAGCACAGGGGAGGTGTAGGGAAGCAGGCTGCTCTCCTGGCACACCAGGAGCAGGGCCAGCTCCTCACAGGGATGCTGCTAATTCTGTGGAGCTAATGATGCCACGCAAAGCTGAAGCTTCCCCTGTCCTCTGTCGTTAGTGCCACTACGCACCCACAGGCAATGGATCAAAGGGGCTATGAGAAGATAAGGACAATCCATTTTAATTTCGAAACATGAAAATTCTGGCACAGGAGATCACTACAAAAGATCAGTTCTGTTATGTATCCATGGTGTGTTGAAGGGGAATGTTGCATTTTAAATGTACACACACACACACATACCTATTTATCTGAGTAAGCAATATCATTAGCAGAATAAAACAACCTAAAAGGAACATGGGCATTTTGTTAAAGTGGAAGACAGACTCTTCTTTGTGAAAAACATCAAAGAAAAGGAACACATGCTCATGTTTAAAAACAGTCTACGCCTAATACAGAACATCAAGATGTTTAAAAAAAACCCCAAAAAAACAAAACCAACACAAACCAACAAAAACTCCCTCTTTGCTTCACAATATTTTCCTTAGAAACAAACTTAGTTTGTTTCCTGCTGACCAAGAAAGGGCTGCCAGTGCCCATTTAAAGCACTGGCTGTGCAATCCACTGAGAACTCAGATAAGAATTAATATGCAGAAATTTCACATAGTCTAAATTAGGACAAGTGGAAGTTTTTTGAGTGGAAACACTTGCACTGCATCAGTATTAGGCCAGAAGGTAAACAAGAGGAGAATGTTCCAAAAAATTAGAAAAGGAAGGGGTTTAGACAGGCACGCCAATGCCTGCTCTATTCCTGTTCTGAGCTTTCTCTAGAGGAAAACAAAACAAAACAAAGCAAAACAAAACAGCTTCATTTTGCAAAAGCCACAACTGTACAGCTATTTGCAGAGGGAAGTGGTGAGCAGGCAACACCTCCTGTCAGCATCCCCAGGGCTGTGCCTTCAGTACATCAACACTGGCCATGAGATGTCAAGTGAGGGTGTGAAAAAGCCTTTTTACCTTCTGGTCTCTAGCTCGGGGCTGGTCCAAGCAGAGCACAGCCAAACTTTCTACTGGCTGTTGGCGACGTTAGTTTGATGGACTTCATCCAGTTGCTTGTGGACTACTGTCCATATTAGGAAAAAATCCCCACTTGATGCTGGCACCGAGATCCAGCCCTATCCACAGACACCAGCAGCACTACAGACTTTGCCTCAGCAGCCAGGTTGAGACACAAGGATCACAGCCATGTCAGTGTGCCCAGGATCCTTAATAAACAGGACCACATAAAGCCAAAAACAATTCTATCATGGCTAATTAAAACATCTCTTGTGCTTGCTCTGTAAGAAAACCCACACAGCAACACATGAGCAACAAACACAAAAGCAAAAAAAATCCCCTAAACCACCCTGTGGTGAACTTTGTTTCCTTTTCCGAGCGGCGCTGGTGACGTTTGCAGGGGAGCTCAGGAGGGTAAAAGGGCATCACCACCACGGCAGCTTTTAATTGTGCCAGGCAGATTCCCCCAGACCTGTAATGAGCGTCTGCTTCCTACCCACCAGGCCATTAATCACCCAGACTCCTAAAAGGTTCAATTCATGTGCCCACTCAGGGAACTCATGAGATGCCTGATAGTCATGTGTCATTCGAGAAGGGAACAAAACTGTATTCTTCTCTGAACTGAGGTAGCTCCTATTACCAAGAGACTGTCTCCCCTGGGAGCGACCAGAAGAGCGAAATGAAGGAGAGCTGACTCAAAGCTCTGCTCACAAAGACACGTAATTGATGCAGAAGGCAAAGAGAGTTATTAGGAATCTGCCGCTACCCTTATTTTGCCAATAATCTGGGGAATTGGTGAAAGGGTTTTTAAAGTGGTGAAAGATATCTCCAATTTTTACTAGATAAATCCCAGACAAACAGGCTGCTCTCCAGGAAAGAGTGCCCTCCTCCTTGGATAAGAGCTTGGCAAAAGCAAAGGAGGTTTTTGCCACCTTAAAGTTGGACCATTTCTTCTAATGATTAACTTCACTCTTCCAGGGACCTTTCGAGCAGCTGGAAGTGATGCCTGGCCTCTTATGTGTGCTCACAAATCTTTTGCTTCTCTTGATATTCCCCGCTTCAAAATCTTGATCCTTATCTACTGATGCTCTTAAAAGCCTGGGAGATACCAGCCTTGGTCTACGTGAAACCCCCAGACTGGGCTGAAACGTGACACACAAATATATCATTTGACACTGCCATTTCCTGTACATGACAGCTGGGAAGAAAAGGGTACGATAAATGGAAATAGGCACTTTTGCAGCTTAAAAAATAAATGGTTATATTGCTCTGCATTTGATAGAAAATTAAGGAAAAACAAGCAGGAAAAATCCTGCCCTCCTGCTGCCTCTTAGTGCTTTTCTTCCTTTAATTACTGATCTACTAGGTAAACTAATGGATAAAACTGAGAAAAATATAAAAACCTATGAGCACCCAGCAATTGCTTCACATCCTTGTTATTTTCCTGGCAATACCCATGCCTCAATAGAAATGTTATCCACATTCTCTTTTTTCAAATTTTTCCCCTTACAAAATTCAACTACAAACTAGAGTGTGCAAATAAGTTTCAGGCAGCCTGGCACATTCACTGCCACTCGATGTTTTACCTTTCTGACTAGCACCTTTTGATCTCTCAGGCTTTGGGAACACTAAGCTGAACTGATCTCCTGCTGTAATTCATAATTACCAATTCACAGCTATTTCAGCACTCTGTAGATGCCAGCCTGCTGCTTGGGTATCAATACAGAATTGAAAAATCCTGAATTTTTTTGGCCAGTTGAGATTTTTTTTCAAAATTTTCCCCATTCCTCCACAGTGCTACAAAAACAGTGCTGAGCTGCCGCTGTTACCCAGGAGCCAACCTGGATGCACAGAGTAAAGAGGAGGCTGCTTTCAAAGGGTTTACAGCGTTGAAAAGGGGGTTATGAGACATAAACAGCCCTTTTCAGGTTCAAAAAAATCTTCTCTTCCCATTCAGCATCGCCATTATCCCTATTGGTTTCCTCTGCCTGCAGCTGCTCCCCAGCAGGCAGATACAAAACGCGGCTCCGCGGGTGACAGCCATGCTCAGCCCTCTCCCCTTGGCAGGAACGTGTCGCCACGATGATCTCGCTCCAGCACAGGAGAAAAACAGCCATGGGCCACAAAAACCAGCCACTGTGGGCCACAGCTTGGTCCCAGCCCGAGGAGGGGGCAGAGCTGCCTGGGCTAATGGGGCTGTCCCGGTGGCCACCTCCATAGCCACAACACAATCTCGGCTATTGTGCTATGGACGTGAAAAATTAGGCTGGATGGTTAAAGTTTCCCACTCCAAGTGTTGATATGAGGCCCTGTAGTATATTTTGGTCTCGTGGCTTACCTATGGGACTTTCAGCAAAGGAAGTCCATGCTGGGAGTGAATGTAAAATATGGGACTGTGCAGCCTGGAGAGAAAGTCTTAAGCAGAGTGTTTGAATTAAAGTGTTTCACCAGCAATCCTTCATTAAGCCTTTGCTCCAGGTTCTCTTACAAACTACTAGCAACATATATTCCCTTCAAATGTCCTTCAACAAAACTAAAAAGACTCTTGTCCACCATCTGGGTTTTACAGACGGGGCAATGAAAACACAGAGATGAGACAAATTCAACACTGAACACAAACAATACTCATGAACTACAAACAGGCAAGTAGTTCTGAACATTCAGAAGTTGAATTAGATGCAAAAAGCATTTTCTTTTATTGCTTATTACCACAACTAAAACCCTTTCTGGTCCTCTCTTCAATATAGTCAGTGAATTTACAAATTGGTAAATCGTTGTGTTCAATTTTTTGTCCTGAAAACGAAACGGAAAATGAGCCTTTTAATTTTCAAACAACCTTAAGACAGAAACACTTCACTATTTCCCTGTTTGGTGGGGAAACATGCCAAAATACCAGCAACCCCGGCTGAAGCTTGACCGTGCTGCAGTTTAACACTACGTGTAAGTCCTCCAGACCATCACATGCAAAGAGAGGTCTCACAACAAAATCCCAGCCTGAAATACTCCCCAGACACTGGAAAAGTTCAGGTCCAGATCCACATCCAGGTTTTTTATCTTAGGTTTATATCTAAACCAAATATAAGGATTCTCTTGACTTCTTCCACAGAATAGTCTTTTAAGACAATAAGACTCCAGAACCAATAAAAAAGGTAATTTAACAATATCTCTAGTGTGTCACCAATCATTTAAAGGGCCTTGAGGCTGCTGCATTCCCACTACAGTACAGCAGCTTTCCCACCCTGCTGGTTTTCAATTGACACCCTCTGTGTTGATATTTTTTTCCAAGTTAAGCCTGATGGCATTTTTTAAGTTTCCTCTCACAGCTGATGTCCTCGGCTTGTGCCACCGCTGGGTCCCAGCAGTGCTGTCGAGGGCAGTGCCAGGCAGGGCACAGCTCTGCTGGAACCCACAGTGGTGGGACCAGGGGTCTCCTCCTCCCTATCCCCCAGGAAACAAGATCCAGGAGAATATGAGAAACTTAACTTTCAGACAAGAAGTCAAAAGCAGAAGAAAAGATTTTTAGAAAAACCTGAAAAGGAAACCCCTATGAGGAGGTTGTTGATCAGGATCTCATAGCAATAACTAACTTCAGAAACTTGCCAGTGTATCCATCATTTATTGACCAATCTGCTATGTTTTGCCAAAAAGGCAACAAAAAATGACCCTTGTGTACATTTTGCTGGTCTGAGTCTGAACACTGCTTGGAAAATAGAATATCTGAGACAAGGGAAACACTCCTCTCACCTTCACTTGGCGTGAGTGGGACTGTCATCAATTCATTCTTGTTCTCAGAAATCCTGGGCACAGCCCAAAAGGCCAGGAACTGCTGGCAGACAGAGCTGCAGCCTGAGACACCACCAGCCTGTGCCACCACAGCCTCCCAACCAGCTCCTGCACAAGAGGTGAGCACAAGACAGGCACATCTACTCCTGAACACCTACAACCTCTAATCATTTTGCAGTGCCCATCAAACACAACCATGCTGGCTCCCCATCTCAGTTTCTGATGCAGAGCAGCAAAAGGTGTGATTAACAGAAAAGGGTGGAACACCACCAATTAAAATGCACTTACCTGCTGCAAGTGAAATTAACAGTCATTAAAAAAAAAAATAAATTCTTCAAAAAGTTTTCCTTTACAAATACCTAAAGCATACGCCACCACCAGAGTCAGGAGGAAGTTTTCAAATGGGCAACTGCTAAATGAATATATCTGCTAAAGGAATCAGGAGTTTTCTTGCACTCCTAGGTTATGTGTTTAGCAGGCTTTTGATACTTCAATGAAAAATTGAGGTGGCAATGATTTGCAGACTAAATTAATGTTAAATACTTCAAAGAACTGGACAAACAAGTCAGCAGCAAAAATTTTATAGGTTCACTTCCTTCAAGGGAACTTAAAGAGCCAGCATTTTATTGCTGCGAATTCTAGTCACTCCTTTTACCCCTCAGCATCTGTTTGAAATATGTAGTAGACAATTGCTTTTTTGGCTCTGACTCAGGTGGTTGAAATACAGGACAAACAGACTACTGTATATAAGCTTTCCTCCAGCAATGAAAATTTTTATTAACTCTCTTGCATAGCAAACTCGGCTGCCTAGCTTCCAATCCCTACAGAATCATCAAGGAATGTGGCTACTTATTAATTCCGGTGGTCAAGCACAGGGTGGATATGTTGAGACTTGTCTGCAATATGTAACCTCGCATTTCAAAAAAATAAGAGGAAAAAAGGAAAGCTACAGAGGAAAGGAAAAACATAAATGAGTTCTGTTTAGTTCATCATTCCTAAGTGTAAAATTCCAAGCTAAATACTAGCTCTGTACATAAATATGTCAGCCCTGTCAGACTTTCCAGCCAAAGAAAACAAGGCCCACGGTGGTGGGGTTCAGAATTACCCTCAGAGCCATGAACCTGCCCCACCTTCCACTGCTGTGTCAAATTCAGGAGTTTTCTCACATTGGTGCTTCGCAAAAACACCCGGCAGACACTGCCTAAAAATTACTCCTCTCACCCCACCCAGCTGAGGAAAAGAAAGGACTGAGGAAAAGAAAAGAACAAGGACAGAGGTACATAACACAGAAAGGAAGGTTCTTGTTCCCCAGGAGACTTTATTTAGAATGATCCTGGCCACTTGAAACTCCTACATTTCATTGCTTCTGCATCCTCAACGCTGCTTGTGTAATGGTGACCACTCTTGCAAAGCTTTTGATCCCTGAGAAGCGCTGTGAGGTGTTTTCCAGCATTTGGATAAAACTCCCTCTTCCAGTTGTGGTTACAGGCCGATTTGAGCCAACCTTAGGCTGTTGTGGTGCTTTTAGCCTTCTGTTGTGTTTCCAATGTCATAAATACCTAATAGCAGTGGTCAACATTTAAAAATAAACACTTGCCACGTATTTTCTACACAAAACAGCTCCAACTGCCCGAAATCTGCAGATATTATCCATTTTCGCAATATTTGCCACACAGATTATTAAATAGCTGGACTTTACTTAAAGCTCCCCTTGAGTTGTGTTATATTGTTTGGGAAAGAAGGCCACAGTCTACAGCTAGCTGTCAATTTGCTCCAGCTAATTCCCACACCAACAAATTCAATAGTCTTTCCACCAAAGCCATAAATCAGAGAACAACTGCTACATGAAGAGTGTGAAGAGCCATCAAGGGCTGCCTGTAGCCCAAACCTCTGTATTATGACATGTCCCATGAGACTGAATCTCCCTGGTCCAATCCACCACAACCTGAAGCAAAGCCCTTACATAATTTTCTGGTCACCACACCCTATAGGTGTCCATTTGACTTGGGTATTTCTTCTAGATTCTCCAGAGGAAAGCACAGAGGAAGATGCTTCTCATCCCTTTACTACAATTGCAGCTGCTGGGTGAGAAGAATGTGACTCTTATTTCTTCTATTTCTTACTGCCAGTACAAAGCAGGGTTTCCCTTCCAGCTTTCAGCTCCTGCTTGCTGTCTCCCTTGGAGCAGAGGCTCTCCAGCACCTCTGTTCATCTGGCGAGCACTCCTGGTGCTGCAGAATGTCAGCTCACGCAGGGAGCACCCAGCCCCTCCAGCAGCCCCCCTTGCAGACAGATATGATTACAAGCATCACATGTGGCTCTCCCAGATGGTGCCCAAATAGCAGAGATCCCTGCCCTGAGGATCGTTTCTGCATGGACAGTGAGTATCCCGACAGCTCTGAGCACACCGGGTACCTGGGCCACCATCCACCTCCAGCTCCCAGCTGGGCAGCCGTGGCCACCAGCCCTCAGAACTGTGCCCAGGCTCCCTGGAAAGCTCATCAGGAAGCACTGCAAGTGTGCAGCCTCACAGAAACGTGACCACTGCAACTCACCCGTGTCCAATTTCTTAGAAAGGAATTGTTCAAAGCTGCAATCCGCTGGACCAAAAAAGGTAAAGCCCTGTGACCCTCAGGAGACAACCTCAAACCCTCTCTCCAAACAAAGCCTGCCATGCACAGGCTCTAACAGGGAAGTAATTTTGGTGCACAGCCACATCTGGCTTTTCTATGTCTTCCAAGTCATTCTTAATCCAAAAGAAGTATCCTCTCCATAAAAAGACAGGTGCCAGATGAAAAAAATGCAGATTCCCAATGAAATCTTGGAAAATGAGATACACAATCACATTGGAAAAGGCTATTCATAACATTTGTTGAATTTTTCTCAACCATTTATCCAAAATCACTTATCCAAAACAGCCAGCAAATCACAGCAGTATCATACAATAATGGTACTCCAACCAAGTGTTTGAAAGCCGTACCCAGAGTAAATCCAGAGTAAATGCTGTATCCTCCTCAGTAATTAACATATGGCCTTTTGTCACTACATAGGTAAAGAAAGGAAGGAAAGTATACCTTATCATACAGTCTGCAACCTTCCCCAACATATGAAACGCCAGAAAATCCAGAGAGAGACAATTACGGTTTAGAGAGCCCAGTCAACCATTTAATCCTTTCCATGCTATACTTGGGAGCAATACATATACTGAAACCACAGCTAGATATAACTGGTCCTAGATGCAGAAGAATACTTAAACAGGAAAACAGGCAGCATTTTCTGCTTAAGCTGGTTTATGCAGTAGCATGGCATGGCCTGAGATCTTCAGTCACCACCACAGGGCTCTGGACCTCTCCAGCCCCTCACACTTCCAAGGTGTCTGAAGCAATCATATAAGTGCTTTACAGGAAGTTGTGTTATCTGTGTCTTGGGCAAATGAAGCACTAAACAGAAGTATCAGATTAAACACCACACATAAATCTCATAATAAACTGTAAAAACAGTTAAAGGCAGAAGCATTGTAATAAACTGCTCCTGGAATTGCCTGATCTTGCAGTCCTGAGTCTTCAGTGCTAGTGCTGCCTTGTCCAGTTACACAGGGTGTAAGAGGACCACGGAATCACAGATTATCCTGAGCTGGAAGGGACCCACAGGGATCAGACACTTGTGTCTGGACAGGAAGGTGTGCAGGAGAAACCTGAGGGTGAGATTAGCTACAGGACCACAAGCAGCTTTGCCTGGCAAATGCTTGTTCTGGCTTTAACACCTTGTGCTTGCCAAGTACCATACTGAGAAGGAGACAGGGCAGGTGACCACACCTTGCTGGTGTAACACTTTGGTGAAGGTGCCCTGAGAGGCTTCTGTCACCCCATCTCATAGAGACGAAACTGGAGCAGTGCAGGACAAAGGACACGCCAGGCTGGAGATGGACTGACTAGTTCTATCAGCAGCATGTCACACACACACTTGTGAGGGGAACACCCATCTTCAGAATTTCTTAAAATTGTGCTAAGGCAGTTATTTTCTAGCGCAAAAGGACCTCTGGAAAAACACAGCAAAAATCCTGCCTGATTCGCTCATATTCCATTTTCTGTATAAAAATATGGCCTTTTAATTAAAATGTTGCCACCTGTCATTCTTTACCTTTTTTTCCTTTGTTTTTTGGTGCCTTCACTCTTAATTCTCATTTAAGATCCAATTTCAATTCTCAGAATAAAGCTGGATCCTGCAGCTTGCATTTGGGATGCTCAGCCCAACAGTTCTAGGAGTTGCCAAAGCAGCAAATCACCTCAGATAGGTGCATAACTTAATAACATTTATCTGATAAAATGCCACCTTCTTACAGGACACCCCAAATAACGTGCTTTCCAGAGTCTGATACATCTGTTTTACCCCTGCCTTATGCTGGCTTAGCACCACTGGAAAACAGCAGCAGCGTTACACAGATGTAAAGCTGAAATAAATCCAGGGAGACACAGACACACAGCAAGCACACCAAAATTAATGTGCTTTTCACTGCTCTTCGTGTACCAACACACAGGGAAAAGGAGGAATAAAAAAATTTTTCTTTTCTTCCTCGCTTTTCGCAAGTTCCTGGCTATCATTCTGAAATGTAGATATTCCCATCATGCCTCGGTGTTTTTCAGCCCCATGATGCCCTCACTTTTGATTGTATAGATGAAGTTGAAGTGCACAGGGTATTTACTGATCCAGTTATCTTGTTCTGTGACAGGCAGAATCAATCAATCAAGGGGCCAGCTTTATGCTTACGTATTCCAGGCACATCTCCGCACTTCAGGATACGAGATCACAGTGTTATCCAGCCAAATTTGATCAACAAATGCAGTTCCCCTGTGCCACAGCAATCTCAGATGAAGATGTTATTATGTGGAACTGAGCAAAGTGATAAAGACAGTACAGAAAAGGGAGGAAAAGTCAAGCTGGACCTTTCTGACAGCCTCTATATACTACAGCTGCAGCATCCCTCTTTCCAAGGCTAACAAAAATAGCACATTCCCAAGAAGCTGTTGCAAAATGCTTTCTGGCCACCCTGTATCTGTTGGTACTTAATGAAAGAAACGTTATGCCACAGAGTTTGCTAACATGTTTTTAAATGTTCGACAACAGATTACACCCCTTGCCACTGTATTTATGGAGATATTTATAACACAGGGTCACACACTGCATTTTTCATCACGCTGTTGAGAACAAGCATATCAAAACCTGCAAGTCCAAAAATGTATTTTAAAATCACAGCTGGTTTAAGCAACCTTTAAGTATTTTTATTTTAAATCTCAGCTACAAAAAAGATGTAGTTTTATGTGTAAATGTTGAAATCTGTCTCAAGGAGAGCTGACATGATGCTTTTATTTTGCCAATAGCTTTTCACTTTGCTATTGCCCTACAGTTTTTTTTACATTATTTAATCCAAAATACCATCTTTTTGATTCTACCTTTCTTTGCATTTTAAATCTTTAATGGGAGCCTTTGGCAGTCCATGGGCACAATTATTAGATATCTGCTGAGAGAAATTGAAAAATTAATCATACTTTCCATTTTATATTTCAGTACTATACATAAAAATTATCTGGTCTTAAAGCTGCATTCTGCGGTCTGTTGATATGCTTTCCCCAACATGGTAAATACTATGCAAGAATCTGTGTATCTCATATTCAAATCTCTCCAGCTAAACAGATACATGGAGAATGCCATGTTCTCTTTTCAAGTGCAAAATTTATTTCAGATCATTTTTCAATTAAAAGGCATCTGCTGCTATTTCTTCTGTTATGGACTGCCTAAAAAAATCACTGTAAAAAGTACCCTAGACTAATCATATGGATGATACTGAAGTTGTTTATTACCCTTTTATAGACTTGGGTACTTAAATTACAGTTTTTCACAACTGTATGCAAAATGTGTAACATAATCTTTATGCAGTTTATTATAGAAACTGATATATGCATTAATCTGACCTTTGTCTAAATAGACCCTTAACCACAGAGAAAAAAAATCCAAAGGCATCTATCAGCATGTGAGCAGTATCAAAACTGCTAAATCTATTAACTTTGTTTTCCTTTCACTATTATTAAACTGGAAAGCAAAATTCAGCTGGAAAATTATGCCATTTGGGTTCTCTTGTCATCATGTAGTAACTATGAGAAATATATGTGGAATAGCCAAATGGCCAATAGACAAAACACCCACTCCAAGTGACGTACTGTTTTCCATACCACTCAGACAAAATCAAAACAACAGAGCTGTTGCAAACAAAAACAAAATAACATTTCCCATAAGCATTCCAGACAGAGAAAATTTACAGGAAAAGAAAGCTGGGAAAAGACCCAGAGTGATGTGAGTGTTTGTACCTCCAGCCATAAAACCCGCTTCTGGTCGAGCTGGTAAACAACAGTTTAACATTAAAAACACATAAAGGCTCACCATCGATTAATTGTCAAACTTTGGAGTTAAAGATTTA
Source organism: Brachypodius melanocephalos (assembly GCA_013398615.1). Lineage (NCBI taxonomy): Eukaryota > Metazoa > Chordata > Aves > Passeriformes > Pycnonotidae > Brachypodius > Brachypodius melanocephalos. The sequence goes on from VZSR01001459.1 coordinate 7,748,847, forward strand.
CAGCAGCTGAAAGGCTGCTGGTGCTGCTGCCCTGGGCCAGATCTCGTCCCTGATGCCCTGCACTAGGGCAGAGGCAGCCAAGGAACCTCATTTCATTCAGAAAAGAGCAGGATCCAGCATGGAGAAAAGCTCCAGTGCTAGAGCAAGGAGGGGAAAGTAAACAATCAGGTTGATTGCTTCAGAGCAGTGTGTTCTGCAGAGTAAAAAAAAAAAAAAAAAAAATAGAAAATCCAGCTTTTTTTTTCTCTTCTTTCCGGAAAGTCCTTCCAACTCTCAGTGCAGCCTGGCGGAATAACAACTTTAAAAAGTGAAGATGTCGCTTTTTTATAGCTGACTCACATTTATATAACTTTGTTAATGCATCTGCTCCCTGGAAGTTACAGTATCTGTGTTCAGCGGCGGTACCTGCCCATAAATCGCGGCAGCGCGGCGAATATCAACAGCTGCATTTTACTATTTCAGCCCGTCAGTTTACAGTGTCTCCATCACGGCGAATTCCTGTCAGCTGCACTCTCGCTAACACAATTCCTATGTTTTGCCTGGCAGTAAATGGACGCTCCTGCCCCAGCATCATCTAAACAACTCTGTTAACATTTGCCCCCGAGCGTCTCTCTCTTTGTCCAGTCCCTGTCTTCTAACAGATGTCATCCAAGTCTAATCAAGCATAAAATGGTCATAAATATTTCTTTCTGGTAGATTTCACATTCGCATTTCATGCAGGGACATGATATTTTTCTGCTACCTCCAGGGAGTACCTAATGCAAAAACCAGTTACTTACATTCAAGGCTCATGTTCCTTTACTAAAATGCAGCACATGTTCTCAGTTCAAAGACATAAAAAGGTGCAAGACTTTATCTTCTTTTGTTTAACTGCACCCTTTTTTTTATAATAACGTGTGCCACAGCTTCCATCTAGGTATGACATTGTCATTTGCTTACCAGGCAAACACACAATGCTGAATTTTGACCCTGCCACTCTCTCAAGCACAAACATTTTTGAATCTCCTACTCCCATTCCTTAATTATTGCACAAAATATAGATTTTTTTTTCCTCAGCTGTTTCATTTGCCAAGCTATTTAAAGAATGCACATGAAAAAGGCACTTCACTATTTTGGTTCTTTTATGAAAGATTTTGTAACCTACCTCATCTTCTTTCATTAAAAACAATTAAATGATTCTAGGATACAAATTTAGGGTTCATGCCTATTTAACAGTTGATAATCACGAGACATAAGCAATTTCCAGTGCTTAAACTTTGAAACTATTTTCAAGATAATTAATTCTTCTTGATGTTAGAATCATCAGAAAAATTATATCTACCCTTGGTAAACTTGGCAAATAATGTCAGACTGGAAAATAAAACTAACCTTAGATTATTCATAAAGCCGCGTGTCTTATCATTTTTTCCCCTTTATGTTTGGCACAGCAGAAATATGCCACAGCTATTTAAAGTGAACCACACAACACTTAAGGATATAGATCACAACAGTGAAGCTGTTTTTCCTCTTCCTTCTCCACTGAGCCTAATATTTGATTACTGTTAGTCAAATCAAGCTTTCAGGCAAATAATCTCCATTTCTTAAGTTAATGAGATGTGGTCATGTCGACAACAGCTTGCAGAAACTTTTAATTCCAATTCCTGCAGGCTGTGCTGGCCTCTTTTACAGCAACCACGGTATGAATGAGTCAAATTTGCCAAAATGGCTTATGTAGACAAGTGCACACTTTAAAGAGGCACTAATTAAAAATACCCACTGGTATCATAATTTAAATACCATGAAAATAAACTGTAAAAGTAGCTCAGCTACAATCTTACGACTTTCCTTAGAGCTCGTTTACTTTAACTAGATGATGCTTTATTGCAGATGTATTCCTAGCTAAAAACAATTTTACGTCTTGGAGGAATTCAAGATTTTGATATAATTAAACAATTTATGTTAATATTTGTTTCACATAAGCTATTAAGCAAGCCCCCCAGAACAAGTGCTAATTGAGAAAGATGCAAAGAAGTAGACTGCTGAAGTAAGCAGCAAATTTATACTGTGGATTTACTGCTCTATCTGTAACTTCCCCCCTCATTACAGCCCTCTTTCTCCCTCTCGCTCTCTGCTATAAGGCTCCCAGCTGTACTGAATCCCATTAAAACACTCTCCTTGGATGCTGTTATCTACTGCTTTCCTCAAAAAAAGGAAGAAAAGGAGAAGGGAGAAGGAGAGGTGGAGCTTGGTATTATTCTCGATGCACTTCCCTGGCCACAACTTCTCCAAAATCCCTTTTGTCTTTCTGGTTTTTTGGCAGGGAATGAGAGCAGCACAGCTGTAGTGTAACAAAAGCAGACGTGAGACCAAAAATAAAATAAAAAAAAGTTGGTGCTGAGAGGGTTAAACCCATTTAAGGGGTTAAATATGCAATTACCACTGACTAAAACCAGAGAGACATATAGATAAATAGAAGAAATGAAGTCCCCAGGTTCCATTCAGAAGCCTTCATCACATTACTACCAGACAGAAAACTCTTTAAGTACCATTTTCAGATGTTAAATCATTGTTCGTGCAGCACATATTCTCACTATTCCTGGGGGAACAATATCTGAAGACAGCGTGCTAACAAATGCAATCCAGTAAACAGGCATTTTTCCTCTTGTTGTTAGTACCTTTGTGTTCCAGCTCCCAGCTCTGTCATCCATGCCTTCTCTCTGCTTTGAAGTTAAAGTACTGAATGAGCGTTGTCATCTATTATCCAGAGTGTGCATGTAGATTATAAATAAGAAATAAAAGTGACTTTCAGTACACTGCTTTTGCATTAGCAAGTTGCCTTCTCTGTTACCTCCTCTGTCCTTCATACTTTGCTACCAACATTATATTAAAAATATGACTTTAAGTGTTTCTTCCAGAATGCTATAAAATATGTACACAGCAGAGACGAAAGTTTTATTGAAACAAACAAGTCCAGCAGTTTAACCAGGTTCATGAGTTCGGCTTCAACAGACTGTTTAACCCTTATCTGCAGATGTCCTTCAGGCCCTCGACACATTAATTGCATCCCCAGCTTCTTTTGCATGCACACTACTGAGCACAGAGCTATTAATTACACCGGAGTTTATTTACAGAAAGAGCCTTTTCCACTATTGATCAATTATTTATTAATATTTTCTGATGTAACGATTTTTTATTTTTAAGGCCACAAATAAACACTTTTCCCTACAAGTAACAGCACTGACCTATTTCAACTGCATCCCCTTGTACCTGGTAAGCAAACTCATCTCCGTGAACAGAACTGTGAGACTTAAAAACATTTCTCCCGTTGCTTCATCTGAAGGAAGATGTGAGCACAATCTGCACTTTAAGTGATCAATCAATCCCTTTAATCTTCACAGAATCCTATCACAGAATCCTACAATGGTTTGGGTTGGAAGATCATCTACTTCATATCCCCCTGCTATGGGCAGGGACACCTTCCACTTCCCTCTGCCTTCTGCTGGCTTCAACAAGCACCACTTTGAGTGTCTTAATCCACACGTGCTACCTAAATTAGGTCATCTTAGGAAGGAAGGAGAAATGTGTTTGAAGCCCTGAGGGGTGGTGGGCAGCTAGGATGTGAGTAGAGATCTTTGTCCTGGTCCTGCTCCAGTGGGGAGTGCCCAGGGCCACCTCTGGACAAGGACACAGTGGTCTCAGGTCTCACACATCATCTGCCCAGATGTGCCTCTGCTAAACTTTTGGGGAAATCCAAGCAGAACCAAACCTAGCAGAGTCCAAAGCCAGCACTGCATGACAAGCTGGAACCATAGAATAATTTATGTTGGAAAAGACCTTTAGCATCATCAAGTCCAACTCTTGATTGCACTGCCAAGTCACAAAGCCAGCTTCAAAAGAGTAAGCACAAGCCTGGGAACAATACATTTCTAAATAAATAGTAACAACTCTCTTACACGTAATAATTTTCTCATTATTCAGTGGAATGTCCATTTTAGATGACTAAAAGCATACTCATGCACCTAGCTCCCCTTCAATTCCATATTCAGGTCAAAGCCTTGGCAGACATTAACCCTTGCACAGTATCTGTGTTGTTTCAGATGAGGGGAGCACAAAGACCTGAGGACCAAAGCTCCTCTGGAGAGAGAAAAGGCTGGATGGGACACACCACTGGCAGTGCTCTGGCTGCTACCTGCAAAACAATGGTATCAGCAAGATGTCCTGAAAATCAAGCCCCTTGGTACAGCTCCCTGTCTCTGCAGATGGCAGCAACTTTTGAGGCAGAAGGGGAATTGCCTTTTGGCTTTTCTGGCTGGGCAACAAGATTTGCAGTCCACTTGTGGCTCAGTATGGGCTGGTCAGGTAAGGAATCTGCAAGGCAGGCACAGAGGAGCTCTGCTTCCCTTCATCCCTCCAGGTGTCCTGGATCTTTCTTCCTTTCATCCTTTTGGATAAACAATAATGATATAAGGAGGTTCAAGCACAGTCCAGTGTTTTTCACTCGGACATATGGGAGCCAGTCCTTTTATAAAATGCTTTTGGTAAACGGTTCAAGTCCCTGTAAAGACTGGGGCGATCCAGTAATGATCTGCAAGGCTTTCATAGAATACGCTGAATTGGAAGAGACCCATCAGGATCATCGAGTCCAACTCCTGGCCATGTACAGGACACCCCAAAAATCCCAGCATGTGTCTGTCACCTACTGCCTGTCTGGAATATCACCAAGAAAAAAAAGAGATGAAGAAAAATGGAATAGAAAGAGAGGCACTCCTTCCCTCCACCAAGACGAGGTGGAAATGTGATGGAACCTAACAGTCCTTCATTGGTAGATACCACATCTGCAGGCAACTCAAGCAACCTGGAGAGCTCCATTCTTCTTCCCTTAGGTAAGGTATAAGTGAAATCTCTGGATGCAGATGGAGTATCAGAAACCCCATATAAATGTGAAGGGCATGCTGGTGAGCCCTTCACTCGTGCCAGCCCAGGCACAGGAGTCCCTCCAGCTCTGGGAAAGCACCATGTGCAGGACTTGACCGTGCCTTACCCTGGGCAAAGAGGCAGCCCTTGTGTCCTTGGCATTCACTGCAGGATGCCTGTCAAAAGGGGTGATTTTCCCCTGCTAGGGGTCAGTTTTCCATCCAGCTCCTGTCCACAGGACTGAACAAACTGAGCCCCAGCCCAGCTCCCTTACTCAGCAAGTTCGTGACTTGCCCAAGATGACTAACAGGTAAATACTCCCAGGTTTCACAAGTTCATTTAACAAGAGCTCTACCTCCCCAGCACAAGGGGATCAGCTCCTAGAGACAAGATGAGAGGAGGTGAAAAGCTGGTCTTAGGAAACATGAGATCAGGTACAAAAGGGATTCTTTGCTGTCAAAGCATAATATGTCAGCTTGTGATAAACCTGAATTACTTCATATACCAAGGATCACTAGACATTAGCTGCTTTTTATATGGCAATATGGTGCAGAGGTTTCAGACAGAATATTGTTTTATGTTGATCATGATAAAACTCCCTGTAGCTTTGATAAAGCCTGCACAGGCTTTTCATTCAAACTAATGAGTGATACTGGCTGTTGGATGCCAAGGCACGCTCTTGATGCTTTCTACTGGTTCAACTCGTAACCAGGAATCAATTCAGCCTGGATAAGCAAGGGTGTTACTCATCTAAAGGGTTTTGAATGATGATCCTGCTCCCTGTGCTTTCCCCAGGTACATCTGAAAAGGCGCAGTGACAAAGGGGGCACCACATGTTGGCAAAGTACATCTCTCACCAGGGGATCTCCTGGGTGCAGCCTGCTCTGAAGGAACAGTTGGCTCACTCTGTGATCAGCCATCAAACAGCCCCGGCCCGATGGGCGATTCACTCAGCACAAGCCTGTTGCTGCTCTGCTTTCCAACATCTGTTTCAATGCTTGTCATCTCCCCGCTTTAAACAAATGCACTGCAGATGTCTTGTCTTGTGGACGACAGGGACTTGGCAGAGACAGGAACAGAGGCCTCCAAATGACAGAGGCGTGGCTAAGGCAGTTATTGGGGGGTTCTGGATGGACTCTGTGCACTGAACATGAAATGAGATTTTCACTCACACCCCCATCCCATGTCCCCCTTTGAACCTCCTGTTTTCTCCTTCAGATTTAAGAGAGTGATGAAGGACAGGGATTGGGATGGAGACTGAAGTGCAGCTTCCTCAGAAAGATGTGGCCTGAGTCTTGTCAAAAGATTTACCATTGACACACACAATTAAACAGGGAAACACACTCATTGGCTCATCTTTTGTTTCAAGGACAACCTGATACAAGACTGGACATGGAGGGACACAATGTGTAGCAAAGACAGTAGCTTCCCAGACCAGATTGTGGCCTGGAAACAACAGCAAAGAGACTTTCTTGGGCTAAAATTACACTTCTGTAAGAACCAATATATGAAATGGGATATACAACAAGGAACATGATGGATTACTGTGAGGCGTCTCCAGGCACATCCATTCTAGGGTGTTCTTTTCATGTAAATCCAATTTGAGTTTCCTCTAGGAAAACCAATTAATTGAGGCCGGACATTTTGTATTTTCTGAGTGCTACTTTTGTCCCTTTCAACCCATCCTACCTACAGCTGTTTGAGGTTTAGCTGGGGTGAGCTATGTAGTCAGTAAGATTCCAACAATCTCATTTTTCCTTAACTTGGGTTCTTGGTGCAAGAGCTGTGAAAAAGCTGGAAGAAGCCAGGTGCTTCCTGGCTGCTCTTCCTTCTCAGCAAAGGCAACATGAGTTTATCCACACTGTTTTGAACTCAAAGTGCTGGTCAGCCCAAGATGCAGGTGATCCAAGATTGAAGTGTCCAAGGTCTGGCTGGACAGGGCTTGGAGCAACCAGGTCTAGTGGAAGGTGTCCCTGCCCATAGCAGGGGGGTTTAATGAGATGATCTTTAAGGTTTCGTGCCACCCAAGCCATTCTGTGATTCCGTGATAAGACTTTTTGGTCAGGCACTGGGGAAAAACTTCCTAATGGAGAGTTGAGCACGAAAGACCTGGTCAGGACTGAAAGCTCCACTGACAGACTGCTGAGACACAGATCAGACAGACTCAGGAGTGTCAAATACACACTCTACTCCAGCCTTCGGTCTGCATGGAAAGACAGAAGGGAAAAAAAGTCTGTTTTTTCAAAACCCATAAAGACAGATGTTAAGACTGGAGAGGAGTTCCCAGCAAACAGGGGCTAGTGGGCTGCCCTATCCTGAGCGTGGCTGCAGCCCAGCTAGGCCACCAGCCAGCGCTGGAGGAGTTCCTACAGCGGGCTCTCCGTGACCTTGGAAGGATCCCCAAACGTGAACACGGCACGCGCTTCCCTGCCCCCAGGGAGAGGCACATATTTTTGCTCACAGTTTATGAATCTTTGACGTACAGTCCCTATGACACAGCCTTGGAAGGCCATATCTTTTATTTATTATGCCTAGCAATTGTCCTTGTAACCAATTATGAAAAAAAGCAGGTGGTCAACAGAAACTCTGTAAAATAAAACCCCTCGGCAAAGCAAACACCGTACCTTTCAGAGCAAGAAAAAATACTGTAAACAGAGCTAATCACTGTTAAACCCTTATAATCCAGTCCTTGCCCAAGTTAAGAGACTGAAACCAACAGTAGAACACTTCAAAAAGCCTTAATCGGAGGGATTGGTGAATCATTTCTCAACAAAAAGAAGTCAGAACTATTTTAAACTCCAAACGCTCACTGTGTTGTAAAAAGGGGCTCAGACCCATCCTGCCAGACTGGACTAAGGGACAAGAGTCCCACACCACCTGCTGGGATGGCTGCTCCAGGAACAGCTGCTCCAGGGACCTGGGGAAAGGCTGCCAATATGGGCATCACCCCCGTAGTCATAAAGGAAGATGTGGAACACCAAAGAGCCCTCTTTTAGCTCCTCCATAAAACAGCTACAGTTACCAGCATTCCCTGCACCTTCTTGAGTATTATATTCAATAATATTAATAGGCTCATATTTACCGTATCTTAAAAGCTAACAATCCCATTGCCAGCGCTAATTAAAAAGACAAGAAGCAGAAAAGAAGCAGTGGATTATTTCTTCAATATGGATTCACGCCTAGATTTAATAAAACCTGCTTTAGTGTTATAACCTTACATTTGTTTCAAGAACACTATAAAAGATAAGTCTGCTTTTTGTTGTTTATTGACTTGGAGGGTTTTCTCTCAGATCTATAATACAGCATTACAGCTATGGGAAGGCGAGGAAGAGGACTGTTTTCCCTGAACAAAACAACTACTTCTGCTACCCAAATACCATGTCTGGGATGAAGAAATCAGCACAGCTATTGAGAGAGAAGAACAGGCACTAAAATGAAGCACTGGGGAGATTTAGCTGTACCAAACCCTCCCTGTGACCTTACAGAAAACACTTTACCTACAGCTATGAGTGGATGCCACAGCCAGCTGTTCCAGAAGATAGATTTTTGGGGTTTCTTCCAGACACAGAGCTCCCACACCTGCACACTGAGCACATTGCATGCTTTCAACTTTAGCTTTCCAACAAAATCCGGAACAGTTGCTTTCCACATACACCTGTCCACCCTGCTCTGAGCCTGAAGATGAGGGATGACATAGCAGAGCGGGTATGCAATGCAACACAACAAAGTCAAGATAAACTGCAGCCACTCTCCCCAAAACCAGAGCTATTCCTAGGTGAGCTCATCTGTAGATCAAGTTTCTCATTTAAGCAGAGGCCAGAAGAAGTCTCCTGGAGACTGCTGAGACCGGACTGTGACGATCTGAGTGCTCCAAATGCTTTCCTATCCACGAGAAAAACTACGTTCCATCTTGTTTCTAATTTTTGCTGCAAGACGCTGGGCCCCACTACTTCTATCAAGTTCCATTCTCCTTCCCTGTGCCTGTCTGACCTTTCTCTAGAGTGAATCACTTAACTATGTGGAAACAGAAATACAAAACAGTGATGGTTTAAGAACACAAATGCTCCAGCTTCATCCATGAGAGAGCAGCCAACCCTCCCAGAGTTGTGGGTCTGCAGCTGACAATTCAGGATGCCAGAAGGTACTTGGGAAGATCCACCCTCTTCCCACACAGTCCTTGGGAACAGCTAGGGACCTTACCCCTATTTCTGCACATATCTCACTGATTACTGGAAAAAGGAGGAAAAAAAGCAAGAATGTCAGACAGTCAGTGGTCTTACAACATTTCACTGGTGTTGCAGTTCTTTCCTGGCAGACGTTTCTCCGTATCGGTGATAATAACAAGGAAAATTTAAGGAAAACTTGATTTGAGCACGCCAACAGCAACCACATTCCTTTAGCTTGTGATCACTCTAGCTCAAATAGACAAGATTTTTTTCCCCCTCTCCCTTGCTGCACTTAATTTCCAGGTAGAGTTTGTTAAAGCCTGAAATCCCACCTGAACTTTGGAAAGTCTTTTAAAAAAAAAAAAAAAAAAAAAAAAGAAGAAAAAAGACCCATACACAAATATTTGGCTAAGTGACCCATAGCAAATTGCGTAATGCCAGTTAAAAGTTGTGTTTTCTAAGTATCAGCCCCAGAGGTTTTATCTGAAATAAAATCCTGATTACTTCAGATTCTGGAGGCAAACTGTGACCTTGCTCTGCATCTCCAAATTTGAAACATTTGTGTTGTGCCCCTCAATAACGATGCCTCTTGCTAGAAAGGAACAAAAGCCTTTCAAAAACTTGCTTATTTTATTTAATAAGGTAAGAAGGCCCCAAACACGCATATAAGGATTAGTTCAGCCTTGAAGCTTGATCAAAAGAGGTCACCTAAACGTGGAACTGCAGTGCTCTACCATGTAAAAATGACCCATCTCCAGGCATGTAGCTGCATGCCCAGCAACGTTTCTGTCTGTAACCATCCCAGTCCTCAATCCTGTGGTCATTAAATGAGAACCAGTATCAGGTCAGCACACAGAACACAAGGAATTATATCCATTTCTTGCATCCTTCTCTTTGGTTTGCCTGGGAACACGCTCAGAGAGCTGGGGGCAAAGGGGAGAAGTGCACTGATGAGTTTTACAACACATTGTCAGAGAGATTAAATAGCCCAACTCTCCTCAACCTTCACTTTACCAGCCCTACTTTCAGTAGCCTGGAAAAAAAAAAAAAAGGGAAAAAAACCCAAACCAAAACAAAAAGCAAACAAAAACCTTTAAAAGAAAAAGAAGAAATATGATTCAAAATAAATTGAAAAGCCCAACTTGTAATAAACCTGGCACTTGCCCCAGGCTTCAGGGATGTCTGAGACTATACACTCCACAGACACAATCTGTAGCTTTTATAGGGAAAAAAGAGATATATTTGCACTATTTAAAACAGGTTGCAAATATAGTTTATGTTTTGGAAATGTAGGGAGCACGGCTAACAAAATACAGAATGCAGCAACAAAACAAGCAACACTATCCTACAAAACTGTCATTATATAATGTCACTGTTTACACTAAGCCTCCAAAAGATACCTTCTGTTAATTTTTTTTTAATTAATGGGGTGCTATGCAGTTAAATAAACTCATGAAGAGTATTCACAACTTCTGCATTTTTACTTCAAATCCCAATCTTTATTTACAACATCACTGTTATAAATTACAACAGTACTGTTAACATTCTTCTCACTTGCTGGGATACCCAGTGGAGCTCCCCAAGAGAAAGAACATAATGCAGGAAACCATGGCATTTGATTCTGTTCTTATTTAAATATTTTAAAGTCAGACAAAACTCCACTGAAATCAAGGGCTACATTACTGAAAACAGCTGCAATTCCGCCGCTGCTCCTCAGGCACTGCCAAACAATCTCCCTACATGCAGCATGTCTCCAAATAAAGTTAAATTAGTTCTAAAATATCAGCAATCCATGCAACTTCGTATTAGTGTGAAATTACTTAAGCCTTAATTCAGCAAGGTACTTAAGCACATTCCTAATTTTACAGGCATGAGACGTACCAGTGACCTTAATCAGACTAGTCACGCACCCACATTTAGGCACATGCTTAAGCATCTTGCAACGTTAAAAGCCATGATGACGAACAGTTCCATGTGAATTAAAGGCTGCTTTACACCTTGAAAGGCACACTACCATTTTAAGTTTGAGATATATGTGTGTATATATATATATATGTATTTGCTACAAATAAGTGGTTGCACCACTTATAAAACAGCCCTTAAAGTATGAGGATCACTGGAGGAGGAACAGTCTTTAATAATCTGAATAACATCAATCACTTGAAATAGACTTTTAATTCGTATCTGATGCTTGCTGGAAGCCTCTTGCAGTGTATACACGTCCTGGCTAACAGCTTTAAAGCATTCCTTTGCGGGCTTTCCCTAAACAGCACTCCTGAATGTGGAACTTTATTGCTTATGAGTAAGCATAAGCAAATATAAGGGGAGAGTGCACACCTACGAAAACAGCTGGGAACAAACACACCACTGCTGAATTTTCACAGAGATGCAAGGCTAAAAATCAACCCAGCAAACATATTTCAGAAGCTCCATCCCTTCAAAGAGCCCACAGAAACCAAAATGATTACTGCCTGATCCCGATTTACCAGGTGAAGTAAAAGCAGCTATTGTAAAACAATAAATAAATACAGAAATAGACATGGACAGCCTACAGAGGACTTCTGGATTTGGATGTGCACATAACCCAGGTGATTACATGTCTAATGACCCAGCTTCTGCATGTCCATGCATGTACCAGCACACACAACAGCAGAGCTCTGGGTGCCAGCGTCAAGGTGCTCTGAGGATTCGGCTTTATGCAGCTATTTATCAAAGACCTCAGGAGCAAAATAAAACAAAACCAAGACAAAGAGAAAACAATAATCTCAGCAAGTGCAACTAAGTAGCAGTTTCCCCTTACCCTTCAACAGTTAGAGAAAATCTAGGGCTTGTTGGTGTCAATAAGTAGTTATAACAAAGACATTAGCAATAGTGAGGATAGAGAATGCTGCATGAATGTTCTCAGCATGGTTCATTGACAACTGATCTAAAAATTGAATTATTAAGGAAAAAAATCATTGATTCTAAAACCCAGCCAAGGTAGCCAGCCTATGTTAAAACTTATTTAATTTTTCCAGTGCTGCTTCATTCCTAAGCTCTCAGAGCCACAGCTTTTCCATTGAAAAGCAAAAGACATTTTACGCACAATTTTCCCTCTACTAGAAAGGGGTATATTGTGCCCTTCAGTGAACATAAAATTGATATTATCGTCTCTTAGTTTATATCTCACTACTTAACCTTCAGATTAAAAGTTATTAGATTTGAATGACTAAAAAGACATCATGTCACCTTCCGTTCAATGCTGGGAGATGGCAGAACTTGAGGGAAAAGTCTGAATGATAAAAACCACAAAGTTACTGGGAGCACAAAGTTGTTTTTCGCAATCTCTGATGAAACAGCAGAAGCTCTACAAATGCAGTCATCTTTTCACCATGTTGTAATCTTCAATTATGAGGGTACTACAATACAAAATCAGACACAATCCAATAGCCTGCATGGAGTTTGATCTATACTTTCAAATGGCTCCTTCAATAGCAACAGCAGTTTAACAATTAGGCTTTGTGTCTCTTTGGACAAAATGACTCAACACGGACGCTCCCTTAAAGTGTAACAAACAATTTTGGTCTAACCCAGTTATGTCAATACAAAACAAAGACATTATCTTGGATCTAATTTAGCAGTTTTGCTCTACAGAGATAAGTCCACATCATGATCAATGGGACTGTAAAACTCCTGATGCGGTTTGTAACCTCTCCTCACGGGTTTGCAAAATAACATGAGACTCACCAATAAAAAAAAGAAAAAAGGCATTTCTTTCATTTACACTGTAATATTTTCAGATTTCTTTCTTGTCAAATTTTCTTTTTGATGTGCCCAATTAAAACAGCCTCTCAACAATGCACCAAATCCCCCATTTTCCTTGTCTTTGAACATGAACAAAATCTGAAGAACCCACATATTCCCTCTGGAGTTCGATTCCCTCAATCTAACAATTCACATCTCAACACTTCATGAAACAACTACTGCCAAAGGGCCCAACTATGGCATCTTCACAGAGACACCACAAACAGCCCAACTGCAGGCACTGACTTGGGCACAGACCACAATCTAGTCCAAATTTCTTTTGCCTATCAAAGCTTCTTTTATATGTGAACGAAATTGGATTTTTCACTTGCATACATTTACTGGAATAAAAGTACAAAACAGGATATAACACCATCGGGTTTTTTTCAAGGAAAACCCCCTTCTTTCCTTACTTGGTGGACACATGGCAAAACTAGTATTTATCTAAATTCTTCAGAAAGCTTGAAGTGACACTTCATAATTATAGTATTATAGTATAGTTCAGCTCGAAGACGAAATGAAAAAAAGAAACTTCCCCACAATTCTTTACATAAACCTCCTCCTTCTTTCTCACATACCAGTTACGTTTGTATTTCTATTCCAGTTTGTCATAAACACGGCCACCTTGTAACCCTTTTTATCAAGCAATCTATGCACTACCTAAAAGTACACTACACTCCATCAGACAAGCTATAGGTTTACATTATCCAAACATTCCGATTCTGCCTGCTCAGCGCAGGTTGTCAATAAATGCAAGCAATTGCAAAACAGCAGTGTGTGTTTTTTTTTCCTTAAGAGAACACTGATAGGAGCCTGCCAGTTCTGCAAAATAAACCCTTTGCAATCTCTGCAGCTAATCTGTCAACAAATTACTATTAAAGTCATACCTCCTCAAAGTTCAAAAGCATTCTGGATTAGACAAAGACACTGAGTTTTATACTCGTGGGGCAGTACTTGAAGTTACGGTATCAAAGTGGATCTGGCTATTGATGTGGAGAGGTTTGTATTTCTGCCACCATGCAACACAGCACTTGGTGTCTCGCTGCTATACATCAGGATTCAACTTTGTAATCATTCTCTTTGTTCAATTCATAGCCTTGTTTCACTGCTAACAACGTGAAGAACACTTTAATGAGTAGTCCTGAGGATAAAAATAAAATGCAATAAATAATATTTATTTTATAAGCTTTTTAAAAAAAAAACCTGTCTAGGACTGAGGCATCAAACCTTCTATTCGAGTAGACATCAGAAACCGCCGAAGCAACTACAGCTGTGATCATGAACATTAAAAGGCAGTTTGTCCCTATGAGTCTTTATTTATTACTGCTTGGTAGGCAGGAGTCACCCCATCATTACATCCCTTCTGCCCAAACTTCCCTTGCCCAACCTGACCTTCAGCTTGTGGGTCACTCCAACACCCATTCTGCACCTCCCAGATGTTTTCCATGATGCCTCAGAGCCAACAGATGTTGACAGACTCTGCCTGATACCCTGTTCCCAGGTTTTCTGTTCTGTTGCTTGGTTTTGTCTCTGTGGGTGCTCTGCGACAAAGCTCCTGAGCCCCACGACCTGACCCCCACACCAAATCCCAGTGTCACCTCTTCAGGAAGTACAATGATCAAGGTAACCTTCACGCCTACTCCAGACTTCATAAGCAGGTCACCAAACCCCTGCCCACTCCACCTCACCGTGACAGTCATTGCCACGAGATGCTCACCTCTGGCATCTGTGGAGCCAGCAGCAGTGGGAAGGCCACCTCTCCCACCCCCACAGGGGCCAAAATACTGTCAGAGAAGGTTCTCGTTCCCTTATAGCTTGGTTCTGAGGGTGATTTCTATATGCATTTCCACTTTTACCCAACTCTTCCACAGACATACTGTCCCTGAAGAGCCACTCATATTGCTTTGCCTTCTTACTTTACCAACATAAACACCAGTTGGAGTTACTTGGCTTTATTATAAATACCAGAACTCATCTCCACATTTGCTACTCCCAGCTTAACAGTACATTTTATGAGATTCCTAATGCTAAAATAATTGAGCATCACATCACTCTCTATCTCCTCGCATGGCAGAATCACCCTAACATGACATGGGAAGCATAAAACTTGTCCTACAAATCCTCCCTCTACTCACAGCAAGAGTGAACACACCATTCACTTCTCCTGCAAATACATGAACATCTGTGGTGCTCCGTATTTTTCCATGGTAAAATATTTACAAGTTTGCAAACCCATTAAAACTTCCTAAAAAAACCCTGAAGTATTTCTGTTTTCCTCTCTCATACTAACAAAGCTATTAATCCTAATAAATTCATAAATGTCACCAAAAAAGTGACCTTAAATTCAGCACAGATGCTTTCACAAGCCATTGTACACGCAGGTTTCACTGTTCTGCCATGTTCATCATGGGAACACAAAACTAACCACAGCAGCAAAGCTCAAACTACCCACCACTGAATTTTTTTTTTTCCAGACAAAACAAGTGCCAGGTGGCAAAATGAAAAGATTTGAATGAAATGCTCTTAAGAAATAGCTGTTTAATTCAGAACTCATTCATTTGTATTGAAGGAGTGTTTTGTAGAACGCATTCTGTTAAGTGACCTGAGAGCATATGTTGTATACGGAGAAACATCTAAACATTATGCTCCATGTTGTATGTGTATCTGTAAATGCTTGCATTAGCTGTCTGAAAACAACGGGGTTTTCTTCTTTTCAGCATTTAGAAATGTTTTCCAAACACCAAGATTGATATTTTTATGCTAGCTCTGATTACCCTCTCATTGTTATCAGGATTGGGTCTGTTGGTTGTTTTTTTACTTAATAACTGTTTTAAACTTTGCAATCAACTTGCTTTATGAAAGAGAAACTCCATGGAGAAGTTAGTCATCAAAACCAATTAACAGCAGAATTGAAACACAGAACATAAAGGTCTTTGAAGAACTTGGAGAAAAGCAAGATCCCCAACCACACTCACTGTACTGGCAGACGATAAATAAACTCCAAGCTAAAATCAGAGCTGTGTGAAAGCAATCCTGAGCCTGGCAATCCCGTTCCCAGCCCTAAGCACACGGGTCTGTGCTGGGCACTGCTTGGGGAGGGCTGCAGAACTGGGAATAAACGGGTGCCACCCCTTCATTGACCAAATAGGTGGCTGAATGACACCAGCCATTACATGCGAGGTGACGACATCATCTGAGACACCCTGGGCTCTTGGGATGGCTATGGAGAAGCCCTGGCACAGGGTTAGTTAGTGGTGGAGGAGCAGAGGTCTGAGCCATTCTGGTCCACAGTGTGCACATCTCTGCATGATGCCCCCTCCCTGTTTCTCTCTGCACAAAGCCTCACTGGAAAATTCCATAGTGCTCCTATGGAAAACACAGTGTAATTAACTCATTTTCATATGAAGCCTTTTTTAAGATGAGACCTTTGTGTTGAACATATTTTACTGTTCCACTCCTCTTCTACTGTCCTATATTAATCAAAGCTGTAACCCCTGTTGTCTTTGCACTACGAATCAGAATGTGCCCCTGGCAAAGAATGAGGGAAAAGTCAACAGGAATTAAGTTTCAGTGCAACTGTTTACTCAACTGTGGCCTGCAGTTATTGAAATTTTATCCGTGGTTTTGTGTGACTACTGCAGTAATGAATTCAGCATGGCTGTGATTTTCTCACTGATGGTATTCTCACTTCAAGTAAAAACCTGTAGGACGAAATGATTGAAACAACCAAAGTCTGTGCATTTAGTATCATCCATTTTTCTGACTTGATTAACTATGGCAGCTTTCTGTCTTAGGTTGGCAAACGGGGTGCCCCGGTCCTCCTCAAGCCTTTGCTTTGCTTTGTTTTTGAGCACAGGTTTTTTTTCTTCTCCACAACAACCTGCTAAAAAGATCACTGTACACTTAGGGGAGTCTTAACCAGCTGCCAATCGCTTATTTAAAAGGTTTTAAGAATCCTTATTGCATTAGAGAAAGTGAGGGTTAGGCGTGAGTGTATTCACCATGGCTCTGCTGCAGCCTTTGTTCCCAAACACATTAATGATACGTGCCCGGCACTTTGGTGTAAAATTTCCTCAGAGGGCTTCAGAATTTTATCAGGGAAAAGAAAAAGCCAAAACGTATTATGAAGATAATTTACACTGGTGAATTTGGTCACTTCCCAGAAAGTACACTAATTAAAATACCAAGGTAAAACGCACAGTTTGGTTCTGATTCTTCCAAGTTGAGGAACACTGACATGAATGTATTTATTTATTTATTCTGACGTTTTGCGCAGCAGATACCTCTGCAGCCTTCCTCACTAATAGAAAACACTCTGTTGATAGAGGTTGCTAGGTTATATTAAAATTTGTTGCAAAAACAAAACTTAACGTTGGTGTATTTTCCACCCAGTGACATATTTTGGAAACCAGTTATTTGTATACAGCAGTTCACCCAATCGCTGCCACCAGACTCAACACATGCAGGCAACGGAAGCAAGCCCTGATCTTTGGGTGTTTCCAGGGAATGATTAAAAAGGAGCCCCGGAAGAGAAGTCCAAGGTTTCCCTTTACACCAACAACTGCAATCCCCTATGGGGAAAAACGCACAGAATGTCACAGGCGAGTCCTAAAAGCATCCTCTGCCTGGCAAGTACAAAGGGTTTGCGGAGGGGAGGGGGGGCGGTTGTTTTAAAATGCTTCACGCTTTTCCTGTAGGTAGGAAACCTGTAATGCATCTTACAGTACCTGCTGTTGCTGGAGATGTGCTAAATCTGCAGCCCCAATTTCAACGGAAGGTGTCTCGCCGTTTGATCTCACTTCCCGCAGGCTGCACTCTAGTAAATGGTTGCCACCGCTCGCTCCATTCTGAATGGCTGAACCGTTACTTTTTGTCTCAGTCCCAGATTCTTGCATCATGACTCAAAAACCTGAAATAATTTAGGGGAGGGGAGGGAGGGGAAAAAAGAAAAAAAAAAAAAAAAAGGCAGCTGTTAAAACAGTTGCTGTATATAAGGAGACATGCCCTGTTTTAAATCCTGCCAAAACTGTAAACATATGTCATTTTCCTTCATACGATTTATCTTTCATTAATGGTTCATGCTACTAGTTTATGTTTATTTATCCGTTGGTACAGCTATAATTTTAGTAAGTTAGCTCTCTTCTAAATATAGTATTATTTGCTCAACATCTTTTTTCCCTTAGAGAAAAAAAAATATTTTTCAACGAACACACAGAATCCATAATTAAATTTCTCTAGTTACATCTGGATGCTTTTCTTTGAAACAGATGAGTCATTCTTGGCAACATATGATGGACAGTATCAAAAATGTGATATACACTGTGTAGGGGCATGGAGGTGAAGCAGAGCATTCACTATTTTGGTTTTCACTCATACCATGATAGTGCCGAATTAGCACCTTTTATTACTCTGCAGCAATTTAGGCTTAATCTGGGATGTGCTGAACCATCATCAGTTTTCATTTCAGGAGAACTGCTACAAATGCTCACAGAATTAGTCCTGTTGGCCAAGGTTTTGGCTACGGATTTGGTCTGGATTTGGATGCTCTTATGGCATTACAGTGAGAAGCCTCCTGTGTGACTTGGCTAAACATCATCTCAGCAGCCACAGCTCATTATCTCCTTCCAGCCAGCCCTCTCAGCTGGCTCTTGGTGTCAGCCTGACCCTGGATGCTTCACACTCTATGTTCACCAACAGTGCCAGTGGGTCACAAGCCTGCAACGAGGATGAGGACAAGTACCCATTTCCTCACCCTAGAACCCCTGGGATTTACACACCCTCAGGAACTAACATCAGCATTTGTACACAAGACTCCCCACACAAAGCACATATGCCAGTCTTCAGCTGCAAACTGCGACCTCAGAGATACTATGATGACTTGTTTTATAAGTATTTCCACCTGCAAAGCCCCAGCTTTCAGGATTTACATGCCATTAACCTGTCTGGCTTCCGCCAGCCCATCCCTCCTCTCCCGCTCATCCAGGGGAGATGGGGTATGGAAAGCCAAGCTGTGTGTCCCAAGCATGCTGCCTGCCCACACTAACCACATGGACATGTGAGCCAAATGCCCCTGTGCAGGGTAGTTCACCTCAGAAGGAAGACGCTTTACCTTCAAGGAAGAACCCATCTGAAAATTCAGTAAACCAAGCACATGGATGGTAGTAGGACAGATTCAAACATTCTCATTACAATTAAATAAATTTCAGCTGGTCTATGGAAACTTCTTTCAATCTGTTTTGTTAAACCTTCAAACTATGCCAGGTGACAAAAGGGCTTGGAGACTCATTATAAAGCTTCTGTCAACTCCCCTGTAAAAGCTCCAGAGATCTAAACAAACCTACAGCTTTCCCAACACCACTAGGAAATGCTTTTGGATTTTAACATGATCCTGCTCTGATACACACCAAGTATGGTGTGTTTTTCATTTTCAGCACTGTAAAGAAACCCCATAAGCATAATAAGGTCTAAATAAGTGTTTACATCTAAGAGGCAAGGCTGGATAACACACCAAGCAGTGATTACATGGCACGGGTTGCTTTGGAAGAAGAGACAGGAGTTAGAATCCACAGACAGCTCCCATGTCACTAAAAGATTTACCAGGAAATTTTTATATGCTACACTGCTAAAAAAAGGATTTACTTCTTTTACCCCACGACGAATCAAAAAGAAGTGCTTTTTTCTGCTTCCACCCAAATTCGGAGCCAGGTCTCAACTGGAGAAAATGGAGCACTACATTAATTCACCCCAGCAGCAGATGAGCACAAGGATGACGACCAAGAAAGACTGGGTTAGACGGTCAAACCCAGAGACTCATGCCTTTGACTGGTTTGGAGCACGACAGTAATGGTGGGTGGCATGTCCCCACCTCATAGACCAAAGCTGATGGAGGAAGGACACACACAAGAACTGATGGAAGGTGCCTCCAGCAGCCACTGTGGTGGAAAGAGATGCTAAAACCTACGTGCCAGAACAGTAAAGAAGTACATCTCCTTTCCCAGCACTTCTGATTCAACAAATGGGAAGTAAGAACCTGGATAAATAAGCAGTAGGGTCAGAGGAAGCACCAAGGAAAGCTCTGACAGCAGCAAGAAGAAGCATGTGCACCACTGAGGAGCAGATCCATCACTGCCTGATCACGATTTGTTGGCTTGCCCTTCTGAGCGAAATATCTCCAGAACACAGAAAATAATTCACAACTAAACTGGTCAAGAAATTATTTATTGTCTCTAGGAGTGCAAAATGGTCCTGGAAAAGAAAAAAACAGTAGAAATTGCAACCATTTTTCTAACCTATAGGACCAAGAAAAAGATGGATTATTTATTGTATATGGTCAGAAAAAGATCATAGTTCTTGAGAACCTTTTCCATGACAAATTTCATGCTCTTTTTTACCTTTTGAAGAATCCCAGCCAGGTACCAGCTCAGCTGCTCAGCTGGCCCCTCCACTGGTTGTCACAACCCTACAGATCCCAGCAGAATTGGCAACAGATACCAAAGAAATGAAGCTGGAAACAAGAGTTTGCCAAGGGACCATGTTTAAACTTTCAAAAAATTATTTTAAAAGCAGAAGTGAACGTCTTTAAGCAATTTTTTCTTTAAAAAGAGTAATTTACAAGCAGTCAACTTCTATATCGCTTAAACTAGATGCCTGTACAAAACAAAGGTGCTTTGTTAAAACACCTCCGATAGAAAACTGGTATTTCAAGGGAAGAAAAAAACTGTTTATTTCTTCACTGAAGTCAAATGTGAGTTGACATGAATAATCACAGTTTGGTTTGATCATTAAGTGTCATGTCATGAAAAATCAACCTGTGAGAGCTTTCTGCAAGAATGATTATTATTTGTCTTTTTGAGCACACCTAAATGAGCTGAGATGATGGTACACTGAGGATGGCTGAGATAATTGTCTCTTCCCGGCACAGAGGAGATGAACTTACAGGAGCCTATTACTGAAGTTTGTCATTCAAAATTGTGAAAGAAAAATGCAAAGCAAGGTTGACTTTATGCAACATAATTAGGTTCTGTGGGAAGTGAACTGAAACTCCAGGTGAAGTATCACAAACCGTGATTCTGGTCTGAATAGAACCAACACAGTGCTGGAGAAGCTGTTATGCATAGTGATTTATTATAAGAAATAATAATACCCCACAACTGCTTCCATGACAGACAGGAGACCTGGTTCTGACTTAAGAAATTTAATGGTAGAAGAGTCCACCTCCATCTCATGCGTTCTAGAAGGCAGAATGATTCTCTTATCTTATTCTCTTATTCTGCAAAGAAAAATGCATTTTTAAAGCTTCAAATATGCAGGTTATTACCAGTGCAAGTACATTTCTTTCATATATATATATATATATATATATATATATATATAAATTCTATGATGTTTCATGTTATGAGGGATACAGAATGTCTCTGAATTATTAAACATGACACAAGATGTTTTTCCCCCTAGGATGGGACCAAAGGTAGGCTGCAGTACCAACACAGCTTGTGAAACTTTATCCTGAAATCAAGGGGCACATAATAAAAGAACTGTTCTGACTTAATGTCGGCTTGGTTTAAAAATTTCAGAACAGTAATCAGTTTCTTCAGATTCCCATTTTAACCTGCACAGAACTTTTCCTAGCTTTGATGCACAGTCAAACACAAAGTCAAAGCCCTACAGCTGGGCCCATCACTTTAGTGAGTATCTTGTGTTCAAGGTAATGGAGCAAAATTTCAGTGAAGCGAAATCAAAAGAAGGCACTCTGTCAACAGGAGGACAACAGCTTATCATCTTCCAGATGACTCGGACAGAAGCAGGGAACAGCCAATTTCTTAGGGACGTGGTCAAAATTGAGAAAACACAGGTCAGATGTGAACCTTGCCTGAATCAAAATAATCTTTCTGCTGACTCCAGTGTCGGTGTTTTGAGGTAAAAAAATAGAACCAAAAGGAATCCTAATTCTGAAAAAGTTCTTTGCTAATGCATTAAAAATAAGTCCATAAAGTCCATAACACTGCCAAGACCAGATGCTGCCGATACACATCTCAGCTCCACTGGGCTATTAAGATGAGCAAGGTTAAGCATGGAGATTAGTAGGCAGGAGGTGGGCGCTGAAGTGTGCCACTGCTGCAATTCTGCTACCAGTATAGTTTCTGAAGACTAAGCAGCATTGTTTAATGTCAGCATGAGGGAGGATTTACTGACTGAAGCACCTGTCAGAAAAAGGACCCACTCCAAGTCTGAAAGACTAAGGGGCTGATATTCAGATGTCTTTAGATGCCTCATCATACACGGAGGCATCTGGTGAGGCATTTTTAAGATTCCTCAATAGGCACCAATCTATATCTTTAAGCATATAATCACCTTTAAAAAAACATCCCTGGAGTCTTCTGGCCTTAAAATCCCTGTTTATATATGCTTCCAGATTCAATGTGGACTACAAATTCACAACGTAGCCTGTGTGTTTCCAAGTTTCTTCGAGGCTGATGATTATATTTCAGATGTTAGTACTTGGAGGTGTTTACAAATACATATATGCATATAAGGATCATTAAGCATTTCTATCCCCTGGGATCAGTGGTAGAACAAAAATGTTGTCATAATACAACCCTTCTTTGCCACATTTCTGAAAGATTTTAAGCTAACAAAAAGTTCAGTCTTTATTCCAGGGCAGTTAATTAAGGTTGACCAAGTCAGGCAGAAGTAAATTAACTTGGCTGATCAATTATTTATATGAAGCAGAATAAATGCCCTTAAAGAACTTGGCCCAGCCATGAAAGGACATGTAAATTAAAACACAACACAGATTTATAAAATGTATTTCTACTTTTATAGGCAGAAGAGTCAATGCTAAAATCAGTTTTAAATGAGTGATCAAATCACACGATCCAGCCCAAAATTCTCCAGCAGGCATTCTATCCATACATACACGGTTTATAAATAGAAGTTCTACCTATTTGTCACAAGCAGCTCCCCAAAACAGGCTCAGGAATAATTACAGGCCATTTACCTGTGTAATTGTTAAAACCAAAACAAAGCAAAACAGAAAAACCCCAACACTGTTTGGAAGAATTCCACAACAACGTAACACCGCGAAGACAGGATTTTACCTCTCGAAAACGAAACGCGCTCCGGAGTGCGACCAGCAAGTGAACACAGAGAGCAGGAGCAAAGCTGCTGCCTCCCCACAGCACAGGGACAGCCAAACACCCTGCAGCATCAGCCTGGCACTGCCCTGATCCACAATGAGGACCCCACAGCTTTCCCAGGACACCGCGGCCCCACTCACAGGTGGTCTCTTTTAGTCCCGGTATCTTTGGAGCAAGTGCCCTGCCAGGGAAAGCACCTCAGGCTCCACATCTCACCACCAGTAGTGAATTTTTCCAGGAACGTGTTCTGATGTCCCCCAGCTGATGCCAAAACACCCATTTCCTCCAGCTGACACCCCGTGCCTAGGCTGGTGAGGCAGCCAGCGGCACCATCCCGCCATCCATGAGTTCAGTAAAAGAAAAGGGATTCACTAGTGGAAATTAAAAGCCTTGTGTAAGGTAAGGCTTGATGTGCCGTGGGGGAAGGCGTACAGATGTTCAGCTGCTCATTTACTAAATTACACCATGTCACAATTAACTGTGAATCAGCCAGCTTCACATGAGCAGCTCAAGGGCTGCCACCATGCTAAGGGCAGAAATAATGCCGGGGAGGGAAGTCCAAACTAGCCAGGTGGACCAGATGACTTCTCTTTGCCTGTGTTTGTGGTTAGCACGACTATTAGAGAAAGCTATCCCAACATATGGCATGATTTAACTAAATCAGATCATGCTGAACTCACCAGCCTTTCTCAACTTACAAACCCCTCCGCTCTCGTCATTGCAGATGGGTGAACACCCGTCATGCTTTTAGAGTTTTCAGTAGCCGTCATTTATCCTGCTGACAGGGTGTATTTTAGGTATAATTATGTACTAACTAACTATAGATCAACTGTCAGTACATTAGGGTACTTTTTGGATAAAACTTCATGCTTACCCCTTTGAAGGCCACTCGCCTACACACTACTGGTGGTTGCTGAATTGTGCAGGAGTAGGAGAAGGGAGAAGGGGATTCAAAGTGCAGTTAAGGATCATCTTTAGGAATCGACCAAAATAGTAGCAAACAGAGCAAATCAGGCTTCGCTGTCCTAAAAAGTGATGCTGAGTCACGTCTGACAGCGGGGTTTGGAGGAGGAGAGGCAAACCTGGAGCAAGGCAAGGGAAGGAACATGCACGGGATGTGTGGAAAGAGGAAACAAAGAGACAGCGACGAGGTGAAATCCTTTGATATTTCCTCAGCTTAAAGAGGTAATTCAATGCATTAAAATGGATCCTTGAAATTTCAAAGGATGAAACTCGCACAACAAAGATTGTTGAGAGTGCCATTTTCTAGGATTAGAACAAAAACGTACTGGGATTTGCTATATGATCTTACATCGCCGAGCAAGACTTTACACTTGCTGTTATGCAAGCACCATCTTCCAATAGAGAATTTTCATAATTATAACAGAAAGGCGTAAATTTTCTAATGCATGGCAGTTCAAAAAGTAATCAAGAGAATGAGCCTGAGGGCTATTTTAATGTATGCAAAGCTAGTGACCCACAGTAAATGGGAGGTAGGCTTCAATGAATGCAAAGTAATGCACACATACTAAAGACCTGGTCTGATGAGGGACGGCTAAAATTAACACCCAATTAATTTCCGAATTGACAAACAAATGAAAGCCATAAATCTACTTTCTCATTAATTTTCTTGTGGTATAATTTAAAGCAGTAATATGAGGGCAAAAACTGAGCATTATCCATCATAAATATCAAAAAAGATAGCACTGTAACACCATAAATTATGCATATTACCTGTTGTTAAAAATGATTAATGTATTATCAACTTTATCGTGCACTGTATATGTCTAGACGTATCTGAAATCTGAAAATTTCATTTAGTGCTTAGGAAATAAAGGCTCCAGAAGAAATGGGATTACCCACAGCACATCCTTGGCTCTGCCTCCTGACGCTCTCACCTCGGCTGGACTTATCCCAAGCCTTGGGCCGGTGGAGTTTGAGCACACAGCAGAGGTGATGTGCTGGTTTCCCAGGAAGGGAAACAAATCACACCGCTCCTGGAGCATCCCTGCAGCCCACAGCCCTGGCACTTGGTTTACACAGGGCTGCTCCCCTTCCCTGCCCTGCTGATGTTGGGGTAGAGCTACTCAGTGATGCAGAGCCGTGGGGAGGGGACAGAAGTAAAAGCAAGGAGCAGGAAAAAGTGAAGCTGTAACTAAATTCAGTGAATGACAAGCCCGTGCTTTCCAAAAGTACAACACCTTGGCCAAAAGAAGGACATGGGTTGTTGCCTTACATCCTCCCTGTGGGTCATGATGGTGACCAGCCTGGCTTGTTACCACCTATGATGAGTTTATGTTCACTTGACATCCTCAAGTCTCCTGAATGGCAGCTTCATCTACTCCTGTCTAGAAGCAGCCAACCACAATTTTTAATTTATTTAACGATATGCAATGGCACAACCTGTTTCACTGTTGGGGTGCATGGCTCACACTGCCTGGGTTCCTGCTTTCCAGCAGCAGGGCCACAGCAACCAGAAATCATTTAGAGACAGCTCAGTGAAAGGCTGACTGATGCTCTGCAGGAGCTGAAATTTAGGACTGCTGCAGTGAGGAGAAGGGAAGGGGAATCAGGAGCCTAATCCTACTTGTGCCACACTGACTTATTGTAAAATCATGGTCAAAAAACTTGAGTTGTCAGAGAACCAGTCAGTGCAGTTACCCCTAAGGAAGTCTCTTCTGCTGAGGGTGTTGCTGACCACCATCACTAAGAACAGAGATTAGGCAAATCCAAGAAGACTTAATTGAAACAGACATTAAAAGGTTGGCATTTGCTCCATTCAAAAGAGCTGGAGTTGACCACCAAGAAAAAACAGTGCACTAAAACATACCAAGCTGTGGAGACAACAGGTCTCACTGCCTTCCATGAGGTAAGACCCAAAGCATTAGACAGACAATGGACAATTCAACTTCCCTCAAATCAATTTTCACGTTCTCCCTTCATTTCACACACACACACAGAAGTTACTCCCAGTCTCACCTTGGATAAACAAACCCCCTTTGCAAAGCCAGCTCTGTCTCAATCTATGCCTCTCAGCTTGACAGCTATTAAACCCATATTCAGCATGAAGCTCATGCCATGGATGCATAAAAGCTCTAGAGCTGGGCCACTTCCAAGTGACTGGCAAATATGATGTAATCATTTACATACCATCATCGGCAGAGTGAGGTTCCTTCCTCTCTCTTGGGGAGAGCTGTCTTTCAGCCATGAGCTTGATAGAAATCATCCTTACCACCACTGGGATCATCGTTTATTTAGAAGAAAAGCAATGGAAAGTGGCCAAAAAAACCCCCCAAGCCAAATCAGGAGCTGTAGTTCACTGCACCATGCAACTCTGTGACTGCTACCCCATGGACACGAGCAACGTGGCACCAGAGGAGTGACTCCTCCAGAAGGAAGCTCACCAGAGCAGCATGGTGAGGTGCAGAGTCCCCCCTGTGCTGTGGTGGGCGTCCCTGGGGAGGTACCCACCTGCTCATCCCAGCCCAGGCATCACAGCAGCGTGGGGCTCCCTGCCGTTCCGTGCAGAACAGGAACAGAAACTGCAGAGCTGTTCTCACAGCCAGGACTTATTTGTTTGCATGCACACTGCTCTGAGCTTGCATCACAAACTCTTGCAGTCTGCCTCACAGAAAAACAGGTGACTGTTCAACCAAATAAAAGACAAAGTTGCATTTAGTAAATACAGTCAGTTCGTGCCAGACAGCAGCAGCACTGCTACAACAAGATAACATGAAACCTCGTACCAAGAGCTGGCTGTAGATGAATTAGACTCCCACCCTCCATGCACATCTCCATTAAACCATATCTAAACTCTCTAGCAGCCTCCAGAAGTCAAAAACCACCTCAAAGCCAGGTGCAACTCTAACAATTCTGCACGATGCCATTTTCACTTCACTATTTTCACTTCGTTCGAGGTAGCAAAGGTTTGATTCATGGCAGTAACAAAAGTCAGTTAATGACCAGCTTGTCCACTTACACACTTCAGGTACCTCCTGCTCCCCCCCTGCCCTGACACTGCTCCAGCAGCCCAAACGAGCAGTATGTTTGGATCATTGATCCAAACTAGGGAATACAGTGGATCACATTTTTATGCATTTTGTTGTCTTCTTTGCCAAGGGATGAAGAGGACAATTATTTAATTTTATCCTTTCTAAGAATGTGTATCCAAGTTATCTTAATAAATGAATGCACACATAAAGGAACAGACAACCCCTTCACACTTTAACAAATGAATTCACAGACACAGGAATAGACAACACCTTCACATACAAAGAGTTAATGTTTCTTTCTCAAGGTCACTCAAAGAGGGTTTACTCCCTTTGTGCGAAAAGCCCTAGCCATTTACTGTTAGTGCTAACAGGTCCTGCCTGGCATTTGAAATTCAAGCCCCACTCAGAAACAACAACAAACAATAATTTTGAAAAACAAAGATGGTGTGAGCGAGTTTTTCTTGCTCGTTTTCAAAACAACCCAAAAGCAACAACTACCAGGATGGTAATTAGGACTCCCAGAAACCAAAGAACAAACAGGCAGCACAGAGAAATTAGCAGATGTAAACGCAGTTTTCCAGTTATAAAAAGAAGAAAAGCAGCTTCATCATCTCACTTGCAGGAGGAGGAGCAACAAAGCGTGTTTTTAAATTTGGTATTTTCTCTCCATTCAAAAGGCTCTGCTTCTAAAACAGATTTTCCTCAGATCTCCTCAGAAGTAAAACTGAAAGCTTTGCCTTTACCAACTCCATCGAGGGCACATGCATCAATTAAAATCCAACACGAGAAAAGAGGGAAACCAAAAAGCCCCCGACCAAACGCTGACAAAAGAACACAAGGTTGTACTTTTGGGGTGATTACCTGGTTTATAGCCCTATACCTTTTTCCTAGACCTTCTACCTCCTTGTTTGCTCCATGCAGGATTTTCTAGCCATCAGCCTTCTACTGCTGTGCTAGTCGTCTTGCAGGAGTGCTCTCTCCCTTCTGAAAAAAGCAAACAACTGGATAGATATCATTACACTAAGGAAATCTCTTGGAAAAACCAAACAACTTGCTAATCTTTCTAGCCCCTTCACCCAAGTTAAAGATAAGCAAAGCAAACCAAAGTGAGTTTCAGCCACATTCCAGGGACAAGCTCCCCTTTTTCTCCTTTATCAAAATCCCAGCATTTAAAGGTTTTTTTCCAGACCTTGCAGGATAAACTGCTGCTCACACCCGCAAACAAAGCAATATTTGTTTAATAACTGATTGCTGCCATGGGTACAGTAAACAAGGGGCCCAGCATTTGTGTTTATGAACAAACACATCATCTTGCAAGAGCAATTTAACATTAACCAGGTGGAATAATCAACAGATTTCATAGGTGACACTCGGGGCAGGACTAATGTAAACAGAGCAGGGAGGAGAAAGGGGCCACTCTTAGGGAATCAAGGTTGAGGCAAATGCATTACAGAGTAAACAGCTGGGAAGAACTCAAGACAAACAAATAGTCATTCTTCTGACATTTCGAGAAGCAGAAAGGTTGTATGTTACATGCATCAGCTGCTGACCACCATGAAATCAAACCAGTTGGGGACCAGGCCTTCTTGTTTACACAGTGCCATGTTTGCTTATAAACAACAATTTGCTGTTACCAACCTCGCATTACTCATTGCATAAACGAGCAGATCAAGTGAAATCCTGTTAACTCTTCTGTGGATTGAGGGTTTTTTCCCTCCCCTTCAACAACAACAAACAAAAAAGCCTTTGCAGTCTTGCTGTGCAACCTCAAGACAACAGGCAGCAGGGGAAAATACAGAGCTGTGCATCTGTTCCGATAAAGGGGAAAGAAAGGAGCTGAAAACACTTGAAAGTGTTTCACAAAACAAGATTTACCGGCCAAACCACTGATGTGAGAGATCCATTTGCATTTAAAAAAAAAATAAAAAAATCAAACCCCAGAAAAACAACAACTGCAAAAGGTGGGGTGCAGAATTTTCATTTCACTCCTAGAACAACCAACCAAAACAACAGCTTTCGACACAGCCCAACCTGCCCAGCACGACCATGGGCACGTGTCATTTACACACACACACCCATGGCCGTGCCAGGGCCCTGCAGCAGCAATGAAGCCATGGTTCAGCTCTTCTTCCCCCTCCTTTCTCTCTCCCACCCTCAGTCCCTTTGCCTCTGCCTCCCATCACCATTCTCTGATCTTTGTAGATCTCTCCAGCTCCTCTTTGTTAACCCAGGAGTCCCTTGGACGTCTTCTTGCAACCAAAACCTCCGGCCCCCAACTGCTCCCCACCCAACATCCCTCCCTTGGCCCCGAGGCTTTGTGACTTTAGTTCTCAAGGTACTCAGGACACCCAGATCCCCTGGGTCTGCCACCTTCCAGAAACCCTTTCCTTCCCCATCTCTCATCCCTCTAACACTCATGAAATTTCCTATCGCAGCGTTCCTCCAGGGAGGTTTCTCTAAGTTGTCTATCCTGAACATGGATTTCGGGAAAGATCTGAAGTACAGGGAGAGAAGATGGATGGTCCTTAACGGTAGAGGTTAATCCAGGGCTCCGGGTTACATTCCTGCCCTGACACAATCCCTGCATGGGACCTCCATGGATCTCTTCACCCCTCTCCTATGTAAAATAAGCCCTTTAAGATGTTGTACCAGTCAGGTGGGGTTAGTGGATGTAGTTGGGGGCTATACCACGGGTCCTCTTTTCTCCCAGCTCCACCATTGTCCCTCCCTAATTCACCCTTACCTTCTGATGAGCACCGGCATCACCGCCAAGCACTGAGAAAAATCATCACAGTCTCAAATCCATGAAGCATCCAAGGTCACAGCTGGCCCTGGCACTAATCTCCACTCCCTTGCCATTTCATGTGCAAACAGCATGATGGCCAGAAGCCTCCCCCCTCATCATTTTTTTACAAGTTTTAGAATATTTGTTACTTTTTTTCACAGCACAATCCTGGACATCCACAGCTGGCCAAGAACCTTCGTTTTCTTTTTCAGAAAATATTTAGCCTTTTGTTGAAGTGGAAAAAAAAAAAAAGAAAAAAAAAAAGGTTCAAAACCATGAAATCAGTACAACCTACTAATAAGACAGGTATTTAAATAAAACCCAAATGCAGTATTGTTCAGGCAACTGCCTATTTTTTAATACATCAGGTTGACAGCATAATAGCAGGCAGGATGAAAGGTGCGACTCGAGGACGGGGTTGGCGTCCGCACACCAGGAAAACAGAAGTGCTGCCCCATTTCCTGTGCTGCAGCAGAGTATTTCTGATGTCTGGGGCTGCCGGGGACTTAACTCTGAATTAATGATTACACACAATACCCTCCTTTCTCCCCTCCCTGCAGGACAGCGAGGGCCAGCCTCACCGAATGACTGTGGGCAGGCAGGCACGGGTCACGGGGGATTTAGATATTTCACAGCAGCTTCAAAAATTTAGACACTGCAACCTGAAGGCTTCTGAAAACATCAAGCTTCACATAAAAGTCCTGATATTTCCCTACTTGAGACAACTGCTCTCACCTCAGCCGTGCTGCCTGTTCCACGCTCCTTTTCCAGCACGTAAAATCACAGTTTATTCAGTACAAAGTAACTACACTATGATAAAAACTATAAGCATATCATTCAAATGCTTTATTGGTCAAATAGATGGATGCTTTTATTAGTCCAACCTTTTTTGTAATGGAGTGCCACTGATGACCCAGTGTTAGCCTCATTCCCTGCTATTAATCACACTTCCAAGAGCTCATTTTGCTTTAAAATCTTAAGAAATTGCTATAATTTAAAGACATGGTGTCTACATAATGGGAAATGCTTCACAGATTGTATCATTCCATATAACACAGAATTTTTATGGCAATGCTGACCACGATACCAAGGTATTACAAAACTTGAATAAAATATTTTATGAAGAAAATCTAAACGTAAACTTCCTTTTGCATTTGTGGTTTGCCACATCCATAATGTTTTAATCGCAGCCTTTCGGGAGTTGCAGTTTTCAACTGCATGTGGCTTACACAGATTAACACTACAAGAACACTCCCTGAACAAATATAAACAGAACAAAACAAAATTAAATGAAAATTAAATAAAATACAAGGATGGATCACGAGAGAAAGACTACTCAAGCTATACTTCTACATTTTTCACACAAGGCATTTATCCTTTTGTCAACTGTGTTACCTTTTTCCTTTTTCGCACAGGGAAAACAGATGATGTTTACTGTGAAAAACTTTTATGACAAAGTGGAAGCATCTTAAGAATTTACCTACACAGAGAATTAAATTAATATAATGATGGTCCTAACCCATATTATTAAAATGTACTTTGCAAAATGTTTTGACAATGTTGACTGCTGCAGGAGAGAAAACACATTTAAGACAATTTCAGCCAAATGCAGAAGCAGAAGCCTTTCATTTTTCAAATGCAAAGTAAAAAGCATCTTTAAACACCTTCTCATGAAAGAAAATGCAGTGCAATTATGTTATATGGCACACACAAAAGCATGTTCTTTTCCTCAGTTCTCTAACAAGATATTAGTACCTCCTGGCCTTAGGAATATTATGTGTAAATCACATCATATTCATAGTGTCTGAATTAATTATAATAGGAGCTGGAGAGAAATGTTAACTTTCCAGGTTGTTGCTAAGGATTAGCCCTTGTTTACAATTCTGTATTTATAGAACAAGAAAAATTTGTCAAATGAAGGGCAAAGACGAAAGCAAGAACACAAATTTAGCTTTGATTTCAAAACAAATCAGATCTTGCAACCATTCCCTTAGAAGAAAACCACAGTTTTTAATGTGAAGATGCAAATGAGCCTCAGAATATAAAAATGTTTTATAATTCTGTGCATTCAACACTACTAGATGTTATTTAAAGAATTTATGTTAACATTCCTCATCCTCGCACAGCAAGTCCAAGATGCTGCAAACAGCATCTATTTAAAATGGATCGTGTTGCTGTGGGGCACAGGGTAGCTCAGGAGGTTGATGCAGAAGGGAGCAGGGCATTTGGCCCCCTGGCACCAGACTGGGATTCATGGACTACTCCAAAAGGGTTGACAAGGCAGTGGGCAGGAGGAACAAGCCCCTTGCCCTAAGCAAGCAGAACGCTGGCTACATGGAGATGTGCACATCCATCCCGAGGGAAAGCCACGACTCTCAAAACCACTGCAAAGGACACGATGGTCTTCCCAAATGCAGTGAATCTGTGAGGTGAGCAAACACCTTTAAAACTCAGGAACCCAAAAAAGGTCCTTCATGCCAAAGAAGGTATTTCTGGAGAGCCCTGCGAGGCTGGATGGCTGAAGGCTCAAAGTCCGTGGGATGGGTCCCAGTGAGCAGAGAGTCAAAGCTCTGCAGGGACTTGCAGGTCTCGGCCACCTTGGCAGAACTGGCCAGGGAAGTTTGTACTGCTCGCTATTCTGAGGATAAAGAAAGCACTTCGGCCTCCAGCACTTTCATTTCTTTGCACTAACAAAGGCACACCCACTACAATTAAATTGCAAAATCCTTTTCATTAGGACTCCTTGTTTTCACACACTTCAAGACTTCCAAGACTTGCAGTCCCTCTCATGCTCCCATCAGTGTGTGCTTGTGTGTGGAAAACTAAGCAAGGGATCTTTAGTGGTTTCAGTTTACGGAGAAGCAAATGGAAAAATGCTTTTTCCCCTTAAAAAAACCCCTGTAACCACCAACTTCTGAGCAGGGTGACTTGCAAAAACGCTGAGCATCCACAGTGGAGAGCATCTAACCCCCCGCAATAATCAGGCCCATAACAAAATATAAAAAATGCACTTAGCTAAGCTTTTGTGGAAACACAGATGGACTCTTTGCCTTGCCCTGTCCAAGGGCTGTGGCTCTCAGATTACAGCAAGGACAGCACAATGCATCAGAGAAACCAAATGTGTCTGTGCACACTGGTTTGTAAGCTAACACACAAACAAACACATACACACATATGTGCTATCCAAGCACCCAGCACGCCAGTTCACATCAGCCAGAACAGAATAAGCAGGACAGAAGAAGTGCCTTCACTCCCAGTTTTCTCTTGATGTTTTCTTTCCCAGGAATAGCTCCAGTCCCATTCCAGAGCAAGGATTCCACCCCATCACATTTCTGTGCAGGAGATGTGTACATGCAGCAAGTGTTCCTCAACAGCCACACACATGGATCCCAAGCACCCAAAAATACAGTTGGTCCTCTCCACACTGGCCCAATAGAGAAGCAGGAAAAGAAGCATGATTTTTTTTTCACCTCAGAATTTCATCCTGTGCCTGAGAAAACTCCCTAAAAAAGCTCTGTCGAAACCGATTTGTTTCTAACTCCCTCAAAAAAGCACATATGCCTACTTTTAAGTCAGGATACAGGAAACCGAGTTCTTAATCCCTCTTCTGCATTCACCCGTGGCTAAGGACCAATGCCCACCTCTAATCCACCATCAACCACGGCTGGGAGAGGGAGAGGCAACAGCAGAGAGGATCTGCAGACCAACCAAATGAGCCTCTCCAGTTTGTGTTGGCCAGTGACAGTGAACAATTGTGAGCACTCCTGTGGCTGCCGGTACCTTTTTCCATGCATGATGCCAATGGAACAGAAAGCCTCCTAACAGAGAGCACTGTGGCCCCATGACCTCTGCAGAACCAGCTGTTCAGCCCTGGGCTGGGAGGGTCCTTCCCTGCCAAGCTCAGCAGAGGTTGCTCCGTGCTCCAGGAAATGGCCTTTCTGGTGCTGAAGCCCCGGCAGCATGTGGAGGCCGTTTACAACCAGAAATGAGTGTTTAATGTTCAAAATCTGCACTGAAGACTCTATTTGAACATCTCCAGCCGCATGCAGGTGCATGGTCCCACAGATGTGCTGGCTCCTGAACACTCTAGAGCTAAGGCATGTGGCTTCTTGCTCCAAGGGCTTGTGAAAGAGAAGGATACACTCTATTTACAGCCTATTCCAGACAAGACTATTCAATGTCAGGATGTGCTGTAAGAGGGTAATTTGCACCCTAAACTGGATTGTACGATACCGCAGTCACAGACCGTATGATCTCTTCCTTTGGATTAAAACTGTTTGCACAAGTCAAAGCAGAACAAGGAGAGTAACAAAACATACAGTGTATTTTGTTCTCCACTGCAGCCACATATTTCAACTGCCTCAGCCGAATTCTTAGAGTAAACACAGCCTTAAAAGAA
Organism: Brachypodius melanocephalos; assembly: GCA_013398615.1. NCBI lineage: Eukaryota > Metazoa > Chordata > Aves > Passeriformes > Pycnonotidae > Brachypodius > Brachypodius melanocephalos. The sequence continues at coordinate 7,783,001 of VZSR01001459.1, forward strand.
AATAACTTGAATAAGGAGCTTCTGGAAAGTTCTGACTGATTATGCATGCAAGAATTCTGCTACTGCTTCCTCCCATCATCTGAAAAATAAACCAAACACCCAACTTCCACAACTATCTACAAAAGTGCTATTTTTCTGAAACATGTTACAATACTATCTGAGGTCTGCAAGTTATAATGAATGCATCTTGTTTTGCAAAATACACAGAGGAGCTCAATTAAATGAACAACTGTAAAGGAAATAGAGCTGATAAAGGAATTAATGCTCTGTGTGCCAGATCATAACATAACATCTAGGATAACAAAGCCATGTCAGACATGCAACTGCTGAAGACTTTAAAAAATGAAATAACAAAGTTAAACCCCAAAACATTTAAGCACACAAAATCAGGATGTGCAAAAGATATTTTCAATAACTGACAGGGGAGCATGGGCAGCAACAAACGGATCTCTCGCGGCCGTTACTTCAAGACTTACTAAATACATAAAAAGACGGATTGTTTTGTAAATGACCACCTGCTCCGCTGGCGATCCTCTCCTTTTTCATTGCCCAACCCGCGTTTTTCCAAGGACCACGCCAACCCAATTTCCCATCCGCCAAGGCATGGCTGAAATTACTTCTCAAGTCTGAGTCTGCAGCTCGGTCTCCTTTTCCTCCTTCCCTTCCCGCTTGCCTGTGCCGCTCGGGCTGCCCACACGCTGGAAGGCAGCCGCCAGCCCCGGTGCCTGCTCCGGCTGTCGGCACACACGACACCGGTGGGAGCACAGATTAGAGCTCAGCCGGAAGGGAGACAGTCAGGGTTCTGCAAAAACCTCGCACGTCGGCTTTTCTCCTTTCGCAGTTGGCGTGTGAACTTGTAACTCGGAAATTGCAAGTTCCCACCAATTTTTTTGGCAACCCGAACGTAATTTTTAGGAAAACATAGTATGCGGCTTCTGGCACGCGGAGCTATGCGAGAAGACTTTTCAGACAAAATATGCAAAGGTGATGGTCTCATAAGACTAAGGGCTTGCTGGATGGAACACGTTTGGAAGACAAGAGTACAAAATTCCGACTCCCACCAGCAGTAATAAGAATCTGTGTTCAAGCAGCTCCACAGACACTTACTCACAAAACAGGCATAATATCTGCATATGGAACAGCCTCAGCAATGTGATGTACCCACAGTTCTGCACCATACACCAAACTGGGCACCTAGAGACACCTAAAACAGTCCTTCTCCTACACTTTTGACTTAAAAGGCAAGATTACAGGCACTTTCTGGCAGCCTTGAACATCAGGATACTCGGGGGAGAGGAGGGAGGAAAATACTTTGAATTACAGAGATGCTAATCTCCCACTATTGATGCGCCCACCTATTTGTCAAGTTGCTTCAGCAGAACATCTGGCTTGAGCCACAGGCCTAGTGAGCAGCATACAAAGTCCTTGTTGGGACTGCACTCCCTTCATGTCAACACAACTAACACCACTACCTGCCCCGCTCCTCCGGACACAGACTGCATGAGGGTTGCATGCACCTATTTGTATGATCTGGCCAATGGCAAAGACTTCTGCCATCCCTTCCTCCTCTGCTTTCCCCTCCTCTTAACAGACATGGATTTAGCAGAGGGTTTATTTCTTCCCTTCTTTCTGTAAGACCTTTGGTAGAGGTATGAAGCTAGAGGAGCTTCTTCAGTCACTCCCAGG